>CM043015.1:184010328-184610328 GCA_023690525.1 Holotrichia oblita | reverse complement strand
ACTATAAAACCATACTTTATATCACAATTGTATATCAAATACTAAGAAAAATATATATTTTTTAAGGAAACCAACTTTAATTCTTAATTGATTTTATTTTAATCTAGTGTTAGAAAATTTTTAGAACTGCAGATGAAGCAGTGTCAAACTGGAAATATTCTAATTTAGTTATATTGTTCATATTGTGTTTTGGACTTAGTTTTTTACTACAACTTAAGAAATGTCGCTCGTTTCTAATATACTACAGAATACTAAAAATTATCTAGGAATAACTACACAGTACAAACCGCAGACTTATGTATGATCTGTGCTCTGACAAAATTAATCTTTGTCGCACGTTTCGAATTAATACAACTTAAAAACTATAACAGTTGAAACTTTTTTTGTAGAAAATTTCATGCTTTATAAAAAGGTCTTACTTTTTTTTAAATCTTGTGCCGTATACGCGAAAAAATGGAAGATCTCATGAAAATTATTTCCCCTTTGATATATTATATTGTAGTCTTTAAAAAATAAAATTTCAGACGCCATAATATGTAATTTTAATTCATCATTGATAAAGAAATTGTCCAACGACCCGAAAGTTATTTTGTAAAAACACTTTATTCACTTTTATCCTATTTGTATCCTAATGACGGTGATTACAGAACTAGTGTGACAATAAAGCACGAGTACGGTGTAGAGATTAAACAACTTCGTAACTAGACTGATTAAACTACCCTTCATATTAGTTACTTTCAATTGCAATGTTGACGCTAAATACAAAAATATTTGCATTAATTATGAAAATAGATAAAACGTTGTACGACATTTATATGGTAATGTGTTTTTACGATACTTGCTGAATTATCCAACTCTCCTTCGGCTAGTTTGACATTTTTTCCATCGCCTATCGTAAAATCAAACATTACAGTATCGCAAATATCTATTACGATACAAATATCGTACAACGTTGTATCTACTTTCATAATTAATACAAATATTATCTTGCATTAGTTTACAATTGCGTTTGTAAAAAAATAATGAGACTTTAGTGCAATAAGCCTAGTTAGGAACAAACGTAGATACAAAGAAACTTAGTTACGAAATTGGTTACTTTTTTCGCAAGCGTTTCAGTAACAGCAAGTTGCAAAAAAAGAGGAATTCAGAGGATAGTTGCCTTCTGATGCAGTATTGGTTGCCTATCCTCCACTAGTGCGGTAAAAAGTATCATTATAGTACTAATTAAAATTCTGAAATAAGACATATTACAGTTACAAGGAATTCGGGGTCATAGTAAAGTACAGTCGAGCCCAGATAACTGTAGTACAAGCGTTTTTTTTTTTTAATTTGTATGGTGTAAGTTTGTGTTCCGATATGATCTGACATTTGATTTTTATGACAAGCAGCTTAAGCTAAAGCTCGTGTTACAATAATAAAATTTCGAATTTTTGACATATGAAATTTAAGGTTGTACTACATTTATCTGGCCACGACTGTACATATATACAATACAAAATAAAAACGAAAATGAAAATTAAAAACAAAAATACATATACAACTTACTCAAATTCGACTTGCCCCTAAGGAAGCCACTTACATTAGTGACGAAAAGTCGAGTTTGAGTAAGTTGTATAGATACAACATGTCCAGGAAAGTCTGTAACAAAGGGAAAACTTTTATGGTCTATTTCTTTAAAAAAATTATTCTTTATAAAAGTTTGTGCTTTACCTAAACCTCATTTATCCGGTAAAAGAAATGGCTTAAATATAGAAATATTTTAATAATCGTTGAATAATCGATAGTTTTAGCCGTTACTTTGTGGTACATTTTGTAATATAAAATAAATAATACTTTATTTATTTTAAATTGTCGAATAGTTAATATTGAGTCACGTGCACAAGTAACACGTGCTATTTTTTTACTTGTCATCACGTATGCGTGGTACTTGATAGTAAATTTAACATCCTTCAAAATACATTAGTTCTCGTCCAGTCGTGCAGTATTTAAACCAAGAATTTCCAGAAAAGTCGATAGAAAGTTTATCAACATTTCCATGGCCGTCTCGCTCGCCTGATCTAAATCGTTTGGATTATTTTGTACGAAGTTGGCTGAAACGTACGGTGTATTCAGAGAGACCGTTTGATAACCGAGAAGATTTGCAGAACAGAATTAGGGAAGCTGTAACGCAATTAAACAATAATCCCAATTTGCTACAAAACGTCGTCACGGACTTTAATAAACGTACAAATTTGTGTATTGAGCGAGAGGGGCATCCTATCGAGTGATGTTTGTTTAAAGCAAAATGATATTTTTGTTACTTAAAGTGGTATTTCATTTGTTGTGACGGGTAAATGCATTTTAAGTAAAGCACAAACTTTTATAAAGAATAAAATTTTTCTGAAAAATAGACCATAGACCATAATTTTCCCTTTGTTGCAAACTTTCCTGGACACGTTGTATATTTTTGTTTTTAAATTTCAATTTTTGTTTTATTTTATTTTATATTGTATATATGCTTTACTATGACGCGGTCAAAATTCGGAAGCCCTCATAACAGAGACTCAGACCGTGGAAGCCTTCGATATCATTTAAGCCATATTACAGTATAAAAGTACATGAAATGAATAAATAGTTGTCCGATCGAATTTTTTCGAGTAGCATGAACTTTACTTCTTACTGTAGCTACTGTAGCTTTATTATATGCCTTTTTTAATATGCTGTAATAAAAATGGGTTGCTAACCATTTTTATACGAAATATATTATACGTGCTTTAGTTTCGTGCTGTAGGAGCTAGTATAGACTAAACAATTTTTGTAATTTTCAATAAAGAATTAAATTAGTTAAGGCACCACACGCACAATTATAATTATTTCGTATTTATCTTTAGAAAATGTTTGGTTAATCTTTACACTTCCATTATTCTCGTAATTATTTGTGCATATCATAGCCAACAAATATGACGATAGGATTATTAGAAGAATGAAAAATATAAAAGATTCCAAATATATCCTAATACTAATACACAGTACAACTACATATTATAAATAGCAGCCAGTAGACAAGAGCCTTAAAAGATTATTAACAAAAATGTATGGTCCACAATAACTTTTAAATATTATCTTAATTTCATTTTAAAGCTTTTTCACAAAATATCCTAGTTATAAAATTATGTTACTTATTACACTTCATATACCTTTGGAAGCTTAGATATAGTCAACAAAAACTACAGTGAAAGCTCTACTCGCGGACAGCTCTTATAAGCGGACATCTTTCGTAACTGAACAAATTTTCTATACACAAGTGTTAGAGTACGTTTTTAATACAAATTACTATCCAATAAGCGGACGCACCAACGGACGGACGCGGACACTATATTTCTACTATATAATATACACATTTCGTGCAGAACATCTCTCATAAGCGAACACAAAACATTTTCTAAGTATGCAATACCCAAAAAAGAATCGTGATAAATTCTGCGTTCCCGTTTTTGGATAGTCGTATGTAAACATACGGTAAACATGTAGTTTAATGTGTCTTAAACCACAATGAATTTGGTGGTTCCCCTTTTTGCACAAAAATATGTTTTTGTTAAACGAAAAAATTGAAATAATCAACACGTTGGAGAAAGAAAAGTTGTAAACTAGCGAAAATGTAAAGATTATTTAGGAAAACTAAAAAATTTCTTACATTTGTAAATATTTTTGCAAAGGTTTAATATCGGGAAAACACAGGCTGCAGAAATTTCAAAAAATAAAGAAAATATTCGCCGCAAATGGCAGTCTGGTATAAATATTCACCAGAAGAAAAGTTTTCTTAAGATTCTCGTATAGATAAAATGTCCTTTAATTGGTTTGCAAAGGCTAGAAGATACACAAGAAGGCCAGAAAATACCCATTTCTGGACCTATAGTAAGAAAGGCAAAAGAAATAGTTCAGAAAATGGGATACTCTTATTTTCTGCGTCAGATGGATGTCTATAAAAATGGCGTAAAAGACATAACAATATTTTTAAACATATAGCAAGGCAAAGCTTCCATCTATATTGCTTGGGTATCCGCCAGAGGATGTTTACAATGCTGATGAAAGTGGGATATTCTTCCGTGTTTTTCCTGAAACTCTCTCGTTGATATCTGACAAATAGTGGTAAGCTGTCGAAGGAAAGACTCACTATTTAGTTTTGTTATTAGATGTTTTAGTTATTGGTAAAGTGGATCGTCCTCGAGTATTCAAAAATCTTTTAGTTAAAGACCTACCAGCAAATTGGAAATCCAATAGAAAGGTATATTAATGACGCGAGACATGTCTGAATGGTTGCAGCAATTTGATGTTTCTATAAAAGCTATTTATTGTAACTGAATTTACGTAATTTTTTTTATTCGCTATCTTAAAAATGTACATCAAATAAAGATTTTTTTCTGAGCTATCCTATAAGCGGACATCTCCCATAGTCGGACGAAAACACTGGAACCATATGAGTGTCCGCTTATCAGAGCTTTCACTGTATATCTAAACTTCTGTTCAAACTTAACACACCACTAGGTTTTTATCATTTATTTTTCGTACCTTAGAAATTTGAAGATATCACAATATATCGGCGATGGCGTACGCTACGGAATGTTAAAACATCAAACAAATAATGCAGAATATGTTAGCTTCATGTGAGAGCATGTTGAGATGATTGTCTGTAAATTAAGTTCAAAATAAGCTATCGTTCTTGATTTCTATAGCAGATAATTTTAGTAGATAGATTTAGATTAATTGCTAAAGATAACTTCCGGGTTTACATCAACAGGAATCGGTCACTTTTTAACCCTGCTGACCTTTTTCATGTTCATTCTTTTTAAAATAATTTTATTTTAGTTAGCTTATTTGCACTCTAGTTCGATCCACAGAGGATTAATACTTCTCCATGGCATACAACCAGCTTGCCTTAATTTTTTTCAGGACCTACATCCGATTTTTTTCTCTGTAAATATTTATGACTTCAACGCATAGGAAATTTCATTATTACTAAAAGTCCACAATTTGTATTCCATATTTTGCTGTTTGAAAGGACAGTGCTCTCTAACTGCGACTAAATGTTTGTTAATAGAAACATTTACTCCAGCATTACACAATTTTCATAAAACGTCTACCTATATCTCTCAAACTTCTCGAATTTCCATCATCGAATAATCGATATGATAAATAATGTCTCAAAAGCAAATGGTAGCTTAACCGAAATATCGATCTAGCGAGACGTTAGTGACTAGACTCGAACCATATACACTGCCCTATACCTATGGCCAACCGCTCTTACATCCACGACCATCAAACTTATTTCTTATTAAATTTTCAAAACAAATTACATGTTTACTGAAATAATTCTAGTGGTATGTTAATTTTGAACAAGTTTATATCAATGCCTTAATTCAAACGATATTTAAACTGGATAAAAAATGTTATTTTAACAGGGCAGCTATCATAAAACAGCAATTGCAAAATTTCAAAATTTGCTTAAAAATTGTAAATGTAAATTATATACATGAGTTATAAAACCGTATTTAAATATTCCGTATCCATATCTAAATATAATAAAAACTAACAGGGGATCATAACTTAGCTGATTCCAATCGTTTTATCATATAGTCAGCCTAAAATTTAAAACGTAATATTATATAAACAATATAATATTCCCATTTGGAAAAAGTATGATTATACTTACAGTAACAAACCATAAGGTATCAGGTTTATATATTTGGCTGGTTATAAATCCCATTTCAGATGTAGGTGAAATAACGTGCAAATGTAAATGGGAGATAGAATTAAAAGGTGGCCAATGAAAACCAAGTCTCATATCATCAACATTACCATTATTTTGAGATAACACACTTTTACCAACATCTATCATCTTCATTACTGCAAGTTTAAAAAATGCATAACAGATTAAATACGAGAAAAGGTATTGATATTACTTACATAATGGTAAATCGTTCTTTGTTAAATAGTTTGCCCCTTTAATGTGATGTTTTGGTATAACCAAATAATGATGTTGCGATGCTGGTTTAATATCTTCGAAAACTAAAATATCATCATCTTCATAAAATATTTTCGCTGACTGTTGACGTGCAACAATTTTGCAAAAAATACACTTTGAATTTTCCATTTTGAAAAATAAAAAGGGTATAAAAAATAACCTCCAATTAACTAAAATACAACAAATTTTGACAATTCAGTTCGTGCTCGTTTCCATTCGTAAACATTCGTACAGTATTGACAGGTTAACAAATACAACAAATGAAAAATAATAAATAAAATAAAATATATAAAAACTAAAGCAAAATGCAAAACAAAAAGTTGTTAAAAATAATTTGTTAAATGTTACAAATGTTACATGTTGTACAATAATTATTCACAAATAAACATATTTTATTTTGAAGTCTTATGTGTTGTTATTCTCTTATATTGGCAGTAACAAGTGTCTATGACAAGCAAACGTCAAAATAATAAAAACAGTGCAGAAATTAGTGGTGCTTGGCATGTAATAGTATGTTATATTTATTATGAAATATTAAATAGAAATGGGTGAACCACAACCTTATTTAGAACTTTCAAATAATCCTGTAAGATTTGAGGCGGTAAATCAAGTAACAAATGTGTTTTTTGATGATTCGAATAAGCAGGTAAATGTTACACTTTTTTTTAGAAACTAGTGTTGATAAATGGTTATCGAGTTTACCTAATTAATTGTCACGAATGATTATCGAAAAGGAACATTATTTAAATTTGAACACTAACGAAAACTGTATGTTACATTCAAAGGAAGACTTATACATGACCAGTAATATCTATGTTACTGCTGAGCATAGCATATCTTCTGTTAATACCGAATGTAATACATTCAAAACTGCTGAAGATCTTGAAGAACAAAGTTGTTTTATATTACATAAAATTTCCATTTTTATTTTAATAATTTATAATTCTAGGAAGCATAATGTCGGTTAATAAGAAACGATTTTCTAAGTACGTCACTGCTGATAATACTGATTATAATCGCAATATAGTTGAAATTTTACATAAGAAGAGAAAAAATAACTTTTACACATATATTGAAGAAACTGTAAAACAGAAAAGACGTAGTATTCAAGATTTAGTTGATAATCTGATATCTAACATACCTATTGATCTTTCAAATGACCAGGAGATTAGTAAAGCAAATATTAAAAAATCAGAATATGTAAATAATTTTGAAGGTAGTAAAAGCAGTCATTTAGAAAATATTAAAATTAGTGAACTTAAAAAGAATTCTTGTAATACTCATTACCATAAAAAACCTGTAGATTTAGAAAATTCATGTGGAAAATCTAACACATTAAACTATACAAGTTTATTGCGGATTTGTGATAATAGCACTTTAAGAGAAAATATATTCGATAATAATACTTCGAATAATCATGAAAAAATTAATATAATTAGCAATATTAAATTAGGATTGAGATCTATAGAAAATAATCAAAATATTTACAATAATACGATAATTGTTAGTAAGGGTAAAGAAAATGTATATAAATTAGGTAAGCGTGTAAGATTTACTGAACCTATTTTAAAAGACCTTACTGAAGAAATAATTGGAGATTTAGATTTAGCCGAAGTTTGTGGCAATCAAAATATTATAAAAGAAATTGATCTTTCACTGAATACTTTAATAAGTGATGGGTGTCTGAAAGAAAATAACTATAGTATTTCTTTAGGAACACACACAACTCCAATCACAATGAGTTCCAAAAATACTAATGATCATTTTCCCCAAAACGATCAGCCCAGCTGCAGTAGGAACCATTACTATGATTCAGATGATGTTATTATTATAGATGAGCTTCCATCAAGTCCATTGGGGTTTACCGAAGAACCACTTCTTGGCAATTCTTCTAAACAAAACATTCGAAAGTTAGAGAAACAGACAAGTCTTACAGAACCCATTTTAATAGATCTTACCCAGGAGGTCGAGGAGAACATAAGACAAAATAAAGTGAATTCTAGCAATTCTGATAAAAACATTTTTGTAGATCTTACTGAGGAAGTGGTGGACAATATAAATGACAGCCAAATAAATTTCAATGATGGCTGGTTAAATAAAAGACATCATATGGTTTTTACATGCCATTTTTGTCGCCAAAAATTTGCCAACAAGAAACAGTTTAAACACCATTTAGTTGAGCATAGGGAATTTCAATGTCGTTATTGTTTAAGAGAGTTTGGAAGAACATCTGACTTAACTCGACATATAAGAACATCACACATATAATTTTTCATATTTTTTAAAGTATTTTATGGTATAAATCGAATGTAGCATTGAAGGAAATGATGAGCGGAGATTAGTTTTGATATAATTGTTAATCACGTTTTTGCGGGTTCATCTCATTATGTAGGACCTTATTCCATATGTCATTATAAGCACAGAAAATAGAGATGACCTCACAGAAACACAGCCAATTAATTTCTAGATTTCTTAGATGTACCTAAAATATAAATAAGCAACGGGTGATATTTTATTAAAATAGGGAATTACATGCTTAATTACACAGTTAAAAATTGATTTGTGGAAAGAATTTTCAGTGAAATACTTTTTACTTTAATTATAATTGTATCAATAACGATGACACTGCATTCTAAATGGAGCTTTTATGAAGCTCATTGATAACCTATTAAAATCTGTAATTTTCTTGAAATTTTAACACTCATTTATCCATCCACCACGTAGATATTTATTAGATGATTAACATTGGACAAGTATATTAATTTATCTTTTCTTGTTTGTTAATGCAAATTTAATCGGTAATTGTATGATAAACTATTTAAATGTTATTATAATTGTTACATTTATAAAAATAAATTAAGAAATAAAATTTGTTTATAAGAGTATTGCTTGTGCAAATCCTAGTTTGATATTAACTCCTGCATTCATAAAAATGGGATAAACATTATTTTATGTATGACAAAATTAGATGAGGGACGCCAGGTCAGGGTAACTCGACGTGTAAACCACGCTAGAGGCGAAAACCTTTTACAGGAAAAAAACAGGCTAAGGGGCCGCAAAAGGTCAGGGTAACTCGACGCTCAATCACGTTAGAAGGCGAAAACTTGAAAAGGCCATCTACCAAGTGGTCATTTAGGTCACTCCGTGTACAGGAAACCCACACATACCGATTGATATCTTCACGCCAGCTCACATCTTCACCCAACACAAAATTTATCAGTAATCGGCTCTCTTGTACACCACGCAAAATAATTATGTCCAACGAACACTAAATCGAATTTAGAAGAAAACAATTTTTATCCATAAAAAAGGAATTCTTACAAGCCTAAATGTACATTTCATATTATTTTAAATTTTGCTTAAATAAGTAACTATTGATTGAATTAATAAAGATTTCTTACAACTTCTTGGGCACACTTAAATTTTTACTTAAAAACTTACGAAACTTCGATCTCCTTTTTTCTTTATCGTTTTCTAATAATAACTCATGCGCTCTCTCTGTTGTTTTAATTACAGTTTCGTTGCGAAAGGGCATATGTATCCTCATACAAGCTTATGCAAGTCGGTTATCTTGTCAATTCTCATACGGAATGAAGGACTAAGACAAATGAGATGGACTAAGACAAATGAGATATGAAACTACTGGCATGTACTTTACAGTTGAATTATGGAAAATAAATTATTAGGTAATTAACTGATATAAAGAAGAAAGGTCCAACATTGGAACCCTTAAGGAATCCAGATACAGTTATTTATTTCTAAGAACCGAAGCCGTTATAACAGGCACAATTGATTCCGTTATTATAATAGAAATAGAAAAAGTATTTCCTCATTACAGAAATACTAAGCTTGTAAGTTAAAAAAACCGCAAAAGTTTGCAAGCGATAAATTATTTGATATAACTAGGGTGATAGTGGTTTACATTAACTTCTTGGCGGATTGAGGCAGTTTTAGGGAGGTTGACAGCCTCCAGTTTTTATGGGTTGTCTAAAAATACCCATCACATACATGATGTGCGACGATTTAATAATGATAGATATAGTTTTCGCATCGCAGTCTTAATTTTGCCACGCCGTATTGATCATAAAATAATATGGATATCCATTGTCGCCAATAATTCTTCAGTTTTAAATTGCGACAATAATTCGAGTAAACCAAAGCGGGCATCATCTGTTGCTATTTTTATTAGAATATTGTTCTGCTAATGGTGAATAACTCAAGAAGTGCCAAAACCAGTACTAACTACTTTATTGTAAACCAGTTTTAGTAAAATATATTGTAGGTTTTAGTGGCTTCAGCTATGGGAGCAATTCATAAAAAAGTAGCGGTACACGAATTTACGATAATCTTAGTTGGGATTCATTTCACACGATGATATTTAATTTAAAAAAAATATGTATAAAAAAGGACTATAGTTATACATTTTTTGTCTTAAAGGTATTCGCTGTTCGTTCCGGCGGTGTTATGGGTGTAGTAGTCAAAGGCCCGACGGAAAATGACCGACCAATTAATTTTAGGATGGAGGATCACGGCCCAGTAATATCAATAAAATTTTCCCTCAATAAAAAGGTGCTAGCAGTACAGCGAACAACATCCTCCGTGGAGTTTATGAACTTCAATGGAACATCAATTGAGGCGGAATATTCGCAAAGCTCGAAAAAGAATTCTAACGTATTGGGCTTTGTATGGTCACAAAATAACGAAGTAGCTTTAGTTACCGATCATGGTATTGAGCTGTACTTGGTAATACCTGAGAAGAGGAGTTTGAAACATTTAAAAACGACATCAGTTACGGTGCAATGGTTTGTGTGGTGCCCTCACAATAAAATAGCACTACTCGCTTCAGCTCATGGATCAGTGTTGCAGCCTGTAGTATTCAAACCAGGCTCTATTAGTAAACTGCCGAAAGTTGAAAGTAAATGAAGCATATTTATATTGTTAGTGATGCGATTTGGGTGTCTTGCAGCTGAGCCAGGCCGAATGGCTTTAGAAAGAGATGTAACTTTAGCCACTTTGTATAAAGTACCATCTATACTCATAGTCAGGCATCATAGTGGTCCACAAACTGCAGAAGTACATATACATACTATGAGCGGTCCTGGTCAAGCTCCTATCAAGACCCATGTTTTGAGATTAGGTTTATCAGGAAGGTTTGCTATTAACGTAGTCGATAACTTAGTTATAGTACATCATCAGGTAAACCTAAGCTTAAATTATTTTAAGACAAAATATACATTTCGTATTTTAAGGCATCAAGATGTTCTCAAATTTTTGATATCTCACTATCCGGCGAAAATGATGGAGTTATCACTTATCATACAAGTGTTGGACCAGCTAGATCTTTGAAGCCAGCCTGTTTAGCTTTACCTGGACTGGTTGAGCCCCAGACACATATGTGTGAACTATGTATCCTTATTTTGTAGTATTAAGAAGTTCACATACTAATTCAATCAAGATTCTTAGATAGGAAGTAATATATTGACCTTAATTTTTATAGATTCTCCGAATTGGGTAGTTTTTCAGCCAAATATAGTTATCGATGCAAAGTTAGGGTGTTTGTGGTATATAAAACTCTGTTTGCCGGAGCTTTGTGATCAAATTACTGATTTAGCTATTTGCACGCAATTAGGTTTAAAGCGAACAGGTGCTAAAGATGTAATACTGTCGGTATGTTCTTTACACTAGTTTTACCAATTTTAATAAATATTAAAGTACTTTTTAGTTATTGCTAAGAAATATGAAAGTCGAAAAACCACAATTGAAGAAACTGCAAGAATCATTTAATCATATAAATACTGTCTATAGGAATTCAATAAACGAAGAATTACAAATGCAAATAGCCTCACCTCCGGATGCTCCACTTCCATCAAGATCACAAACTAATCCGGCTGTATTAATTGATCAGAATGACATGTTTCACAATGTGTTCCAAAAGCTGGATACTGAAGAGGAATTGAAAAAATTGGAATGGGTCCTAGTAGCTTACTTGACTTCGTTATCGGAGCATGGTATTGCTGCCCAGCATAATTTAAACGAATTGCTAGTCACAACTTTAGTAAGGTTTATAATCTTGGTTCTTTAAAATTTTAGTAATCTGTTACTTTTTAGGTAAGAAGGAATAGATTTTCTGCTTTACAACAGATGCTACAATATGGTGTAGTGTCGGATTCTAAACCTTTAGCTTGTTTATTGTTATCTCTTGGTAATATGCATGCGTCAGCGACACAATTAGCTTTAGATATGTTAGCAAGATTAGGTAAGTATTTAATACAGGATGTGCCTCTATTTCACGAAAAACGGCCTGATTTTTTTAAAGCACAAATTTGTCTAATAGTAGAATTGAAGGGATTTTAACAATTATTTTAGTAATCACTTATTCCTGATTAAATGAAACGAAAATAATTGTAATAACTTTCTGGTTATACTTGGTTTATACTTTCTAAAAATATAATAAACGCTCTATAGATAGGACTATCCATAGTTTGAGACATAAAATTTACTCTGATCGTAGCAACTTTATTGATGAAAACCGGCTGAGATGGAATACAGAATAATTGATAGTGATGAACCAGAATCGTAAATTTTTGACTGCACAATTTAATTGCATTAATCATTAATTAATTTAATCATCTTAAACCTAATTACTAACGTTTCTAGTCGAATAACAATTTGTAAATGTTTTCCAGTTAATATAAAAATGTTATTCATGGTCCCCTTACGACTCTATTAATAATCAAATATGTGTTAATGCTTTAATTTCGTATATTTCATCAATAGTTGCAACAGAGGAAATACAAGAAATTCTCCTTAGTCAGAATCAATTGCTGGCGGCATTGAAATTAGGACAAGATAATTTAAATCCGCGAAAATTCCTAGAGGCTGCTGCAGAATCCAAGGATCCGGCTTCATTTCATAGTACATTATTTTATTTTAGAAACAATCCGCAGTTTGCAAATGTATTTTCGAAAGGTATGTAGACATTTATCTATAAGTAATATAATTTCCAGTATATTATTTTTTTAGATGAGAGATTAGCATATTATATACAACATTATAAAACATTATTTCCTCAGACAGATAGTTAAATGTTAATTGTGCGATGTTACTCCTAGTATACATAATTGATGAAAATTAAGAATACAACAAAACAATAGCTGGAGTAATGTATTAAAAATTTATTTTAAAATTTTTACAAACACTAAAATTATAAATACTGTAATAATCTATTACAATAGTTATAGCTATTTTGTATAATATATAATTTATATAAATAATAAAAATATCACAAAGTGCTAGTTGGTTTTTTATATTTTTGCCATCTTTATTTATTCGCATACATATTTTCGTGGGACTCCCTTTATTAACGGTATTGTGTGTATGTAGTATATACAGGTATAAAAGGAATATGTATAAAATTTGAAATTGTATCCTCTCTTGGAAAGATAAGTAGTAGTTTAAATAATATTAAGTAAAATATAAATATTCTCTCGATTAATTGCATAACATTGCATCGATAATTGACTACATGTTTTAAATCATTACACAAATTGTATCCCAGAATATGTAATTTTTTCCTGCAGCTACTGTACACGTACACAGCTTCGTTTCTTCAATAATTACATCCTTCTTATCTTCGGAAAGTACATGAGCTTCTTTCTGAAGACTCTTTGAAAGATCAAATCTTTAAATGTACGTTATTATTACGGACGAAATTGAATTGAAACGGCATCATAAACTCGCAATTTTAACCTATTAACATATGGTCTCGAATAAGTAGATACAACCATTTTTATTGATATAACTTACTAGAACTATTAGAAAATCTACTTTTGAGAATTCGATGCAACATGTGGTTCATGCATGATGGAGCGCCACCCCCCATCATAAGTTAAAATGGGGTGACGCGAAAAGTTAAATCAGAACTATAGATATTGTTGGATAGGAACAGGAGGACCAGTCGCTTGACGTACTCGATTACCCGACTTAAACCTGTTGAATAAAAACTATGTTTAAACCAAAATATCTGGTTTTTTTTTTCTCGAAAAGATTTTATTTTATCGATATCGACAAAGAGCACTATGACTCGGGTTATAGTTGCGTCTTTATCGTACGAGGTGTAAGAAGGTGAGTACTCTTTTGTTACAGCTAGCACATTTCTAGCTAAATATTCTTAAAATATACCAGTTTAAGATATCTCTTCCAAGTAGTTTAAAACTTATTAAACAAAAATCAATTTCCAATGCGGTTTCTAGTTAGAGGTCCACACCTCTGTAGATGATGGACGTGGGGAAAAATATAGGAAGTTGTATTATTTTGGCGTGTGTTGTATGAATGCGGGAAATTGCCTACATATTCTGGGATATCTTGTCTTAAAAAAAACGTTTGCTCTCAAAATAATTGTCTTTCTTTTTAATAATCTGCTACATGAAGTTGATAGAACTAAACATTTTAATATTTTCAAATAGTCGTAACGTGAAACTAGAGAATATCATGTTGGATGGAATAGACAACCTAGATTTCTCAAAAGTTCACAGGAATTAAACATTTTTTAAAGTATTGAGATCGCCGGTAAATGAAACAGAATTTTTTTTTTCAAAGACTTGTAGTTTTCGAGATTTTTTCAGTTGAAAGATGCTCGAGAAAGTCACATGAACCAAACGCAAGCTGACGTAGAATACCTGTAAGTCAGATTATAGGGTTATGACATTACTAATATGATAACACAAGTGTAAGATCCTTTTTTAACCATTAATACATAGATTTAGTACTTTGTGTACATGCATGACAATACATATTATTGTAACGTATGTACTTGTAGAATATCACTAATTATAATACCATACTACTCGTATAGGTTAGGTACTTGTACTGACATCAATATGATCAGAACAACAATATCCTGTAGTCCTCTCTGCCAAAGGTACATCTCTCCCCATGGCAGTGAATCTTTTTTTTAAGTAAAAAGAAATCGTTCGAATACAAGGCACAAGTAGTCAAACCGTTAATTTCGATAACATAAACAAGGGTTCATACGTCACAAGTTGTAGTTCACGTAAACGCCGCGTTTTGGGAGAGCGCTGTAATCGTGCTTCTTTCTTCCCCGATTTCTAGGTGAAAAAATATATTTTTTTGTCTAGGAATAAAAGAAATGGCTTTTTCTCATGATTATCTTTAAATTTAAATAATAATTACAAAGTACATGTGTTCTCTATTGATATGAAGGAACAAATTGGAGAGTTAGAGGGCTTAATAAAAGAATAAATCTTCGTGCAGAAAAAATAAAGCTAATCTTCGGTGTTCATTAATTTTTGCCTTGTATAGTCTGCTCACAGCTTAGGTGATAGTTATAGGAAAAGTTGTCCAAGTATTGCTAAGATATAAAGCACAACCACAAAAAAAGATTTAAGCTTACTTTACTCACCAAAACGAGATCAATAAAGTAATATTGGTGAAGATACAAAGAAATTGTAATGTTGTATCCAAGTTTTACTATACAATTATTATGGGATGTCCTTTATTAAGAGATTCTAAAAGAATTAATACCATAAATGCTTGCCTATTTCACACCGTTATCAAATGTAGAGAGGGAATTAAAATAGTTACATGAAACAGAATTTTAAATTTACGACCATAATTGATGCGAGTGAATATGTATTCTCTAATTGCGAAAAAGATATATCAATTCATGAAAGTGTCACACTTTATACATTCTTGAATCTTGATAGGATTTTCTCTATTATTTCTTTGATCTGTTAAGTTCTTCTCTACTTTTCTATTATTATTGAAATAGTAATTTATTTTTTTCCTTTCCTATCTTGTACAGGCACCATAAAAGGCGAAAATAATATTGTTGTGCAAGAAACGATTGAATAATATAGGATTAGTATATTATATTAAGAAGTAATGTTTTGTTTTATCCATTAAAAAGTGTAAAATAATTTTACTACTACTTATCTTTCAAGATTAAAAAAAACACTGCTTGCATGTTCTACTTCAAGGTACCTCGTTTTATCGTAAAGATCGAAAATTCATGGACAATTGCTTTGATAGCTATGTAAATAATAAATAGTTCACAGAGCACTCTAAATGCATTAGACTAGAAGTAACCGTCAGGTTAAAAATGGCCTTCGAGATCCGGTCGTACACGTGCCGGCGTGAAGTTGTTGAGATGTACTTTCTTCTTATTTTTCGGGGGTCCCATCCGACTAGCGGAAGTTCTGCACAGAGGGCACGCATTTGTATCTTTGGCCACATCGAAGCAACCGCTGTGAAAGCAATGGCCGCATCCCCAAAGGGACACTTGTTTCTCGTCGTCGCTGGAGTAGACTCTCAGGAGTGGTTGTTGGCACAGATTGCATATAGGTGAAGGTACGGATATTGCCTTGCCACTGTTGAATAATGCCTTTGCTAAACCTAAAGATAAAAGATTTATGAGAATTATATGATACGTGGTGTAAAATTACGTTTTAAATTAAAATAATATTGATTTGCATAATAGTAATGGAAGATTGGTTAGAGAATGTTTGACAAGAAGAGAGTTACGTAGAATATTGCACTGTTTCACAATAACTAGATTCTAATGTATAACATGAAAAAAATTGTTTATTTACGGTGAAGTCTGTAATTGAAATTTAGGAGTTATATACAAAAACGCAACTAAATGCAAGAGAATGTACAGAATAAACACAAAAATGATTGACTTACCTTGATGTAAATCTTTTCCTAACAACTTAAGCGTTGTCGTCAACATGCTAATATCGTGCGTATAATCAGCCATTATTCCTTCTAATAAGACTTTAACATCACCAAAGCTAGCGTCAGACACCAATTCCAGTAACTGTGCTGGCGGAACATGTGGAGCTGCGGCGTGCAGCAATTGACGTGGAGACATAGCACCATCACCATTCGAATGTTTCACCAAATCTAGCCATAAATTCTGCGCACTTTTAGAATCCAAATGCTCGGCGCCCCGAATGCATAATTCGACGGCTTCGTTACCCATCCGACTATCTAATAATAACTGCAGAGCTTGCGACCATTCCCCCATCTGCTCCAGAAGTATCGCGGTAGCTGCAGGTATACCGTGTTTTTCGGTAATTTTTAAAGCTTCTTCAACCCTACATAGTCCCAGTCTTACGTAACCGACTACATAACTAGGATCACGAATACATAACAGTTCTAAATATGTCTCCGCTATTCGTGGAGGAATTTTAATATCACTATAAACTATTTCCGCTAAAAAAGGATATTGCAAATCGTCCTGGTTTTCTATGCTAACGAATAATTCCTCTAGAAGATTAGGAAAATGTTCTATTACTAGGTCGGCAGTCTTTTTACTGTTCACTTTGACTAGATCTCTAAAATTAATGATAAATTGTTCCTGAACGCACCTTTCACTCACATTTATATACGTTAGTATGTAACCAAACACTTCTGTTTTTCTAACGTCGTCCTTAAGGTAACACTCTAGAATGTTGGAGTATTCTTTCTGTTGTTCGTAGATAAATTCTGCTATCCGGTAACATTTTGAATCAAGCGCCATCTGCAGCATTTCCTCCAGCGTAAAACATGACAATTTGCCGGCGTTGAGAAAATCTAACCATGCCTGTTCGCGTTCGGAATGATCTCTGAATGACATGTTTTCGGCTAAAGTATGTGTTAAAGACTTCATTACTTCGTTAAGTGTATCTCCTTCAAGTGTTAAGTTGTTAGAAGTAATAAGGCGGCATATAAAACATGCCAGATTTATAACTTGGGTCGCCTGAACGTTAATCAAAATAAATAGTATTAGTCATAGCAGATAATGTTTAAAAATTAATTGATTTTAAAAACAGGTTGTAACACTATGAAGTATACTTACATCAAAATCTGGAATAACAACAATTTGCATGAGTATATGTACTAGTCGTTCTCGTTGCAGCAATCCCATTTCTCCTGTAAACTCTTCCTCGTTAAAAGCTATCTCCACCACATTAAGAAGTTCTCTGGTATTATATTTTAATAACGCTCTTAGATAAGGATATTTTGGTTCATTCTCGTCGGAATTTATAGAATGTATAGTTTCTAAGCATCGTAAAACATCGCTTTTAACCCTAGCGACATCATCTTCTGGTATCTTCCCTTTCGGGTATCCCAGTCCTGTTAAACATGATAACACATACACTAACATTGTGTTGCCGAGCCTATGATTTTCTGGCGATAATTCCGATAAGAATTCAATTAATGGACCGGTATAATCCCCGATCGCTTTGGTAGTAATATGTATCCAAGCGTTATATAATTTCTTCTCCTTGCATATTCGTAGCACTTGGTGAAGATCAAGGCAGCTTAGGTCTAATGATAGAAGGACGCTTTCCAGAGTTTCTGTGTCTCGTGGTTCCAGGTAGGCAACTAAGGCTTGTGTTACGCTTGGCGATAAAAAATACAAGTTACCGCTGTGAATGTGGTCGGATAATAGTAAAAAGAACCAATCTTGGTGGTGATGATCTTTTGATATGGCATCCCATAGTTCGTTACATAATAAGTCTCTGTAAAATAAAACACGATTTATGTATATGTAGAATAGATGAAGAAATGTTATCTTAAGTAGTAACATTATTCAGATACATACAGGGTGATGCAACCAAGATGGAGTGGACGATTATAATTACACGGTGAAGAGTTTCGAAAAACCTTTCTGGGATTTGATTGAGGGTTACATGGACTACGTTTTAAAAATATTTTCGTTATACAGGGTGATCGAACGAGTCGGTGACGAACCAAACTATGGAACTCTCCGTTTTATTCCAATCGATTTGCTAATTAATACAAACAATTTGATATAACATTAGTTGGGTCTAAAACCCATAGGTATGGAGAGAAAAACGATTAAAGGCCCCAATGTCGTCCGATTTAATGCACAATTAATACAATCCAATAAAACAAAGATTGTTAATTAAATTTGAAACTCAGCAACATTAACGGTTCTATATTACAGATATAAGAATATGTCGCTCTCTTAAATGTTACAAAGTTATTTTCTAATTTTATACTTAACGGTAACTTATTAAAAAAACAAATACTATTATAAAGTACACCCTTGGTAGATTTAGTTAGACGATATCTTGGTACGTTATAGTTTATTTTATATCTTGTTGTATGAGTAATTATCTCTAAAAGAAGTTTTATATTTGAAGTTAAATAGTAAACATTCATGTATGTATATCCCATACAAGGTAAGCAAACCTGTTGATCGAAAGACAAAACCATATCAGGTATGGAGATAAAAGCGATTAAAGCAAAATTCCATGAAAAACGCCCCAATGTCGTCCATTTTATACCAAAACCGGAAATGAATGTTAAAAATTAAGTGTATCATTGAATGTGCCATATTCTTAAGTAAAATAATGGCCTACACTCAACTTGAAATGAAATGGCCTACACTCAACTCTAATTTTTGAGATTTGTTACGTTTAAAGATTTAAAGTCATCAAAAAACTCACCAATAAAGATGCTGCAAAACCTAACAAGTGAATCAGTTACTGCCGTCCCTGTCAAAACGTTAAAATATTTGTAATTTATTCTTGATTTATTATTAATTATTCAATAGAAATGACTCCAACTACAGAATAATTGGTAAATATGGTGTTTATACTGGGCGAATGCCAAAAATGTCCACTGTTGGCTAGTAGAATATATGCTTCCCGATATCCGGAATACGAAAGAAAACCAAGACCGGATGCATTTCGAAGTTTATTAGAGAGATTTCAACAAACAGGAAACGTTGCATTTACAAAACGTAAAGTAATTAACAAATCTGTCAAAAATGAAGTACACCAGTAGACGGTGTTATTAGCAGTTGAAGAAAATCCTCAAGAAAGTACCGCTGGAATTGACTCAACTAATGTTATATCAAATTGTTTGTATTAATTAGCAAAATCGATTAGAATATCCTAACACCGAGTGTTCCATTAAAAAAAACATAAGTTAGGTTCGTCATCGACTGGTTCGATCACCCTGTATAACGAAAATATTTTTAAAACGTAGTCCATATAACCCTCAATCAAATCCCAGAAAGGTTTTTCGAAGTTTCTCATCGTTTAATTACAATCGTCCACCCCATCTTGGTTGCACCATCCTGTATGTACTAATAATACAGTGTTGGACAGAATTCACGAGCACCACCGTGTATTACGAACGCGTAGAGATACAAAGGCAATGTATCAGTGGATGTGACTGCATTTTTACCAGATAGAGTGTGTACATTCTTAAATATCACAGGCGTAAAAGTCTAATTTTCCTCCATTTTACTGTTAAACGAATACAAGAAAGATGCATTTTGCACGGTCTTTCCGAGATATAACAGGGCGTATGGAGTGATTGCTGGGTATTTACTGGACTTGGCGAATATCGAAGAACAAAGGAATGCAGTCTCGTCAGCGTCGCATTAAGAACGCGAATTGTACGGTGCCGATAGATAGTGGACTGCAAGCACGTCGTTTCGTTATCACTGGAACATCGCCATATACGTTGCGAATGGTGCAATGCTTGGCAACTGTGACTGAGTCTCTTTCCACATACCATTCAGCACCTAGTAAACTCCATGTCTTGTGTTTCTGTGATACGATACGCATCCCCATCCAGCAGCGTTCTTTTGGTTGATGAGTGATAAGAGAACACTCAACAACTTTTTTATGTGATTTACAAAAAAAAAAGTTTTCTGTTTAGGATGACATGTAATATTTGGTGACATCTTCAATTTATTTCCCCACTTCGAAACAAGTTAGAGCAGTATCTGTATATACTGTTTTTAAATTGTTCGATTGCGTGCCTTTTCGCTCTCTAACCATATAAAATTTTATTATATTATTACACATAGCTAGCTGTACTTGAACGTTTGAAAATTTAGAAAAAAGATTAAAAAATGAACTATAGAAAATAGATGTCTTAGAAGAAAGCGATTACCAAGCCTATTTTCCTTACCTTATTCAATAGTCATTCGAGAATCATCTACGGTACTCATTAACAAAAACTAAATTTGGAGAAAACAATATTTCAATTTCAAAAATACACTAAACATAATTTAAACATAGTACTTTTTTATCTGATAAACTTACGTTTTCTTCAGTTTAACACAGCAATTAATTGCAGCTGTTAAACTATCTTTGTCAGTCTGTTGTTTATCCAAGTTTTCCAAATATCGCTCCAATAAAACCGTTGTACTCTTTTCCCTGTGGATCCCTTCTTCTGCTGCTAAATTTAAAGCTTCTGACCAGCGTCCCTGGTCACTCAAATACATCAATCGTTCGTGCCACGTTCTCAACTTAACCATATGCACAGCCTTAGTACCCAGTACTAGTAATTGTTCACCTCTACTTGACAGACTATTGTAGCATGCTCTTTCCCCGGCTAAGGCGAAAGCTTCGCTAACTCCACCACCTATCGCTAACGCTTTAAAATGAGCCGAACTATATACTAATCCGGCGCTGGTTAATTCAAGTATTTCCAACTCTCTTTGGGTTCTAACTTCTATAAGCCTTAAATTCTCGCTAATATCCAATATGGCAAGATGTCTGGGCCCGAGCCAATGCAAAGCAGCCAAGGTATAAGGTAAACGAACTTGTCTCAACCCCGATACTCGTATCCGGTTACTATTAAGACCAGTAAACACTATCCTAGTGTAATTCAGCTCTACACCACGACCCCATGCTAGAACAGGTTGCCAAGTTTTACCTACTGGTACCAACTGCCAAGATAGTAATGGTAAAGAGGTAGGTGATCTGGCCAACTGCTGACTGAAGAGAACTCTCAATTTTGGTTTAATAGTTATAACGATCACCTGCAAAATACTAGCTTGCAAAGTTATATTAGTTACATGTTTTACCAGTACCTTCGATAATGTGGCCATTGCGACAACTAAATGGTTTCCTAACAGTTCTTGCCCATGCACAAGAGGTTCAAAACAGCAAACTTCACCTCTGGCACCCGAAAATAAGCATTTGCTATCCGAGACTCTTACGCCTAATCTTCTGCCAAACGTTAGTAAAAATACACATCCTGATGAATCACCGCATAAAGCCAAACTATTCAACGACGTGAATCTCAGTTGGAGTACTGCCGATTGTGGAGCATGCGCATCAGGTAACCGTCGAATAACATCGCCACTCAAAGCATCTACCATCGATATATAACCACGTTCGTACCTATCAAATTATATGAAAATTATTAGATTTTAATTTTCTTTTAATTTCATAACTGCTTATATATTCTTGCATTACTAACCCGACTAGAAGACGCGTGGAATCTAAATTAAACGCTAATGCAGAAATAGCTCCTTGGTCGTTTGTCATCATATCGTGACAGCACCAGCATAATTTCTGTTCCGAATCGAATGCCAAAATGTAACCGTGAGATGTTCCTATTGCTACATATTTTAAGCTATTTGTAACCACAGTCGGTAAACCAGCACCAACTCGTTCCTAAAATCAAAAATACAAGTATTTAGTATGTTAGTTTATAAAAACGTTTTTTAACAACAAAGAATTTCTTGGCGTAGACATAATATAATGTATTTTTCTACGACCGCCAATCAATATGTGTCTATGTATGAAATAGAACAATAAAACTTCGTTTGCCGGACAAAGCTCCCTTTTGTCAGCGCTAGATGGGTAACCGCCGGAGCTGCTTTTGCATTCTCCTACCTCACAATTTAAGCCCACGGGGTCTAGGCCCCCTTGCGGGTGGCACGATCGACCAAGCGTGGGGAACGGGGACGGCCGGGCCGAAGACCTACCCCGAAATGCTACCCAGGATGCTCTGTCATCCCTCCGGGATAGTTGTCGCAGCAGCTACAGTGACACCGTAGGGTCCCAGAGTCACCGAGTTGTTTTGGAATGAAACCTTATGGTTTCCCCGGCCAGACAACCAGCGGTCGGACTACTCTTCGGCGAACCGACTTTTGTTCTCCCCTACTATTGAGTCATCTCGCCACGCCCGTTACCCTGCGTGTGGCCAACACGGATGGGGTAGTACAGCTGCCGAGTTCTCAGGGTAAGCGTGGTAGGGTGCCTCACTTACCCACCGTCTATCCCGACAGTTAAGCGGTCGGACACAAGAGCGGTCGCCCATGTATACACCCAAGTATATACATAGAGTACTTCCGCCACGCCCGTTGCCCTGAAACTATGAATCAGGAATTGAGTAGTGCAGCCGCCGAGTTTTATGGGTAGACGCTATAGGGTGAACACCTACCCCTACCGAAAAGCACAGTCTACCGAATTTTATTGTTATTTTTGAGTTCAGCATTGCAAAGTCATGTTAAAGATGTCCCAACAGAATCCAACACGCATGTCAGCCAATGTAACTGGTGATGAAACGTGGTGTTTTCAATACGAGCCAAAAACAACAGAGTGCGACATGGAAATCACCAGAAGAGTCAAAAGAAAAAAAAATTACGCTTTTAGAAGAACAAAATCAAGGTAATGCTGACCGTTTTCTTCGATTCAAAGAGAGTTGTTCGCAGTGAACTTGTCCCAGAAGGTCAGATGGTGAACGCAGAATATTATCTGGGACTTCTACCACGATTGTCGGCCAAAATTCGACGAGTTCGATCGGAATATCGAGAAGTTGGTTTTTGTTGCACGACAATGTACCATCGCACAAAGCCATCATGGTATGTAAATTCTTGACTAAAAAAAAGCATCACTATTATCAATCATCCACCGTATTCAGCTGATTTGGTTCCATGCGACTTGTGACTATTTCCCAAACCGAAATTGGCGATGAAAGAAAATCGTTTCGATACCATCCCGGTTATCCAAAAGATTTCGACCGCCATATTAAAGGCCATTCCAGCCGATGAGTAAAAAAAATTTTTAGAAAAATTTGTTGAACGTATCCTGCGTTCTATTGACTTAGAAGGAAACCATTTTGAATAAACAAGACTAAAAAAGCAAAATAAATGCTTTGTATTTTTTTTAGACCAGTCTCATTGGATCTGGCATGGACTGTGTAATCTAGAAAAATTGCCAGTGCTGAGTAAATAAGAAAGTATATACCTGTAAATGGTAAAACCAAAAAAGGCTGCCGTTTTTGAACTGGACACAATGATAATTAAACAAAATTTGTTCTGAACTACCAAAACATAAGAGGAATGTATGGTGTATCCACCAGTGCTAGACCACTTAAAAGCTGATGGATTAACGCATGTGAAATATTTAAAAGTCGACATTATGTATGACAATAAATTATGCTTGTTTTCATATTTTAAATATTAATTCTGTTTTCTTCTGGTACTGATTTTAAAATTCTATATTCCTGCATTATTTTAGAGAAAATCTCGATATAATAAACTAACCAGTAATAGTAATTCAATTGCAAAGTTTTAGACGTTTGAAAACACTTTTTAAAACTAAACTTATGACGTTAACCAATTTCACAGTTTGTAATTTCTAGTTTTACTGCTCTAAACCAGTAATTAATAATCCAAATTAAAAAACCAACATTTTAACGCAAAAATTGACCACATGTTCTTAATTGGGTTAAATTCTTTATAAAACATCAGATGTATTAAACTTTCATAGAGCTTCGTTTTAAATCTATTACTTACACTAGCAGATGAGACCTGTGCGGATATACCTTGTAAAATGCAATGATACAATAACGATCTAAATTTCACCATTAAACTTTGTAATGAATGTAACGATGTATTATCGCTACCCTCCTCTGATTCCATGTCCCATAATATAGTCTCCAGGGAGGGTGGTATCGCCGGTGGTATATCATATTCGATATCATTTAACTGTAAATACACCGATTGTTATTAACATTTTATGTATAGAGATAAACATATTAACCTCTTTTATATCAAGTAAGGACTCGTCCGAGTCTTCGATAAGTATTTCGTCCGTTTCAGAACCCATTCCACTATCGAACGTCGCATATAATTTAATATAAGTTTGTTTAATTAATTCATTTTGTTAATTTATTTTCGAGGGGTGGTTCATTTATTTACCAACGATGACGTTGGTCAACCTGAAAAGAATTTTGACAATTTTGGTTTTATTTTCGAATATATAGTTCAGTCACCTTAACCACTTTCCAAGCATATTTTATAAATATTGTATAAAAATGTGATATTTTATATATTTGTTTATATAAAATTATATGTATTATTATCATACTAATATAGTACGTAAACAGCAATTCATTCAAACTGAATAAAAAGTTGTTTTCAAAAATATACCGCTCAAAATTACTGAACGCGAACTGTTAACAAACTAGTTTAGTACCTTAAATTTTATTCTGTTGGCGTATTGATAGCTTTGACAGCGTTTGACGTCAACGCAAAATGTCATTTTTTTATACTTAAGAGGTTCTTTTTAAAATTTATTTTGTTTTTGAAATGAATGCTATGCAACATCAGTACTGGGTGACAAAAAAATCAGTACTTCGTAAACTTGGTGGTAAAGAAGATGATTGTATCGTTGCATCAGATGCCGAGTTGGATGCGAAGCTGGAATTGTTTCGCTCCATATCGGATACTTGCGTCCAGTTACAACGAGTGATCGATTTGTATCAGGAACGTTTGTGCCTCTTAGCTCAAGAAGAAAATGCGTTAGGAAGATACCTTAAAGAATGCGGGAAGAACGAAAAGAATTCTAGCGCTGGTCAAATCATGTCCACAGCAGGAAAGTCGCTGTCTTATACAGGCCATCAGCGATTAACAGTTAGACCGCCACTTGTTAGATTACACCATGAAGTTGAAACATTCAGGGGTAGAGCAATATCCGATACTAGAGTTACAGTAGTTGAAATGGAAAAGGTCAGAACTGAATATAGAGCTGCGTTAAGTTGGATGAAGTCTGCGTCAGGACAATTAGATCCTGATACAGGGCATGGATTGGAAAAATTCCGTAAAGCTCAATCTTATGTTAGATCTTCGAAAACAAGATTTGATCGATACATGTTAGCCTGTTTGCAAAAGGTTGATCTACTAGCTGCTGCAAGGTGTAACATGTTCTCTCATGCACTTGTGTCTTATCAAAATGCTGTCGCAACATTTTCCACAAAAGCTTCTGAAACACTTACAGCGGCAGTTGATAAAGTTTCCGATATAAAACCGTATGAGTTTTGCACTATTTCTGAACTAGCCACACCTTTGGATAATCCAGATAAAGATCAGCAAACATTTTTTAATGCTGAATATACTGATAATGAAAAGGATGAAAAGAAAAAGGAGGAAGAAATCAATGAAAAGTGAGTAGCTATATTTTACTAATACTAAATAAAAAAATTACTCTGATTTTTTCTGGCTTATCTAAAATTACCAGTTGATAAAAGCTATAAACTGATTTTTTCATGTAAATTTTTTTAAGGTGCAATTTCATAATATTAATTCAATCAATACTTATACATACCTTATCCGTCTTTCGATTTCTAGGAATATCAATCCGTTGACTGAAACTACAACTCTTCTTGGTGAGGATTATTCAATGTCTTCACCTGTTCGTGAACCAAAAGAATCTTCGAATAATACATTATTAGATCTGACTTGGCCTACAAGCTCATCAGATTTCTTGAGTGGTGATTTTATGCCATCAAAATTACTTCAGGAAGGTAATATGAGTTTTGATCCAAGCAGTTTTTCTCTTGATATGAAAACTAATGCCCAAGATGAATCTTCAAAGTTAAAATCAAAAGGGGATAGTAATAAAGTTGCGCAAATGTCATGGTTGAGTTTATTTGCTGAACTGGATCCGCTTGCAAATCAAGACAATGTAACAAGTGGTACAGGAGATAGAGCATAAACTGTGTAACCAGAGGCTTTTTTTCCTATATTTTATATTTTTTATGTTTAAGAATAAGTGATTAAATTTCCATGTACCAAAGTATTATTATCGAATTATCAAAACATTCCACTAGTCAACAAGATGAAAGTTTTTTGCACTAGTCTTAAAGTAAAATTTATTATTATCTATATTATAAAAGATATAAACACAATAAAGTGATAATCCTTTAAGTGAATTTTCTTAATTTAATTTAATTATTTTAAAATGATTTCCGTGATGTCTTTGTTGCATATTTAGTGTTGTTGAAACTTTTTTTAAAAACCATTTTTAAACCATTTAATAAAAAAAATGTCTAATATAAATAAATATGTAATGGATCTGAACTGTATTTTATGAAAAATTATGAACCAATATGTTAAGAATTTTTTATTTGAAGTTTTCAATAAGATCGTGATGCCGGACATGGAATTAGTTATGAAGCATGTAGCCACCACTTCAGTACAAAAACTTACAGGCAGAGCAGGGAAAAGGTGTAGACCAACATTAATACTCAAACTAGCTATGGCAGTATGCCTAGAAAGCTACCCACTTAAAAGAATTAAAAGGTTTTATTATGTCCATGGGTAAATGTCGGTTATGGAACGCTCTTTTTATTCCATTTTGTTGTTGTTTTTAACTCTACTGTTTCATTTACAATTTCTTTAAATTCAAAATTAAGAATATTCCAGATAAAAACATTTCTCAGTACACCAAAAAATCTTAGAATCCGACCTTATGTACAGTCATGGACAGGTCCAAGTTACAGTCTATTGCTGCGCTACGTACACTCGAATGTATACTTTCTTTTATAAAAGTAAAACAAAAAAAATGATAGTAATAAAATTACTGAAAACAATAAATGGTGGATTTTTATTAGAAATATGAATATGATTCAATGCCGTTCACAACGATAAATACTAGAGTATTATATTACATAATTATGTTAGATTATCAGTCTACACATCACATTCATTTATAGTGGAGAGAAGAGGGAACGGTTTTTTTGGTGGTTTTCTCTTTCACAAGTCCGTGAACTCAGACATGGCAGTTTTCACCCTAGAACAACCAAAGATCATAAGTTCAAGTACTCGATCTTAGAGAATTATAAAAAACATCATTCCTAAAACATATTCAATGTACACCTCCTTTAAAGAAAAACAAACACATGCAACATTATGATTAATTGTTAAAATTAAATGTAAGGCATGTTTTAGGAACAATTTACAAGCTTAGAAAAAGATCAAATGAATTAGAGGCTATAGAAATACACCATAACGCAAATATGATTTCTTTATTTATTTTAGTGCTTTAATTTCTAGATTTCTGTATGTTTAAATATTCTACACGATTTCATCTTCACTCGGTACATAACACACGAACAATGAATCTGCCGTCATCCTGTTAATTCATTTGATCTTGTGTGTGCCATTAATCCAGCGATAATTCGATATCCACAAGCAAACATCTGAGGTATATGTTCGCCTTACGACTCTTGAAGCAAAGCCTACAACATAAGGTTACGAATGTTTTATACGATTTTCGGATATGTAACTTTAAAAGCTTTACAATATAGTAAAACATCTAATACACACAGGTTGGCTCTGCGAGTTTGTAAGTGAACAAGCAACAGGCTTATTGATCCACAAAGGCAGCAAAAAATTATAATTTCTTTCTGCCAAGTTCCTTAAATCAAGAATTCTGTATGTTCACACGAAAAATATTAAAACTATTATTATTTTGAGAGCAAAAAGTATCGAAATTATTTTTATAAAATCTGCGATTTCTTAAAAGTTACAAAAAAATTTAGAAAAAGTACCAGAAACAAATCTAAAAGTTAAGATTTACATCGCAGCTGATCATAAACTTTCTTTTTGTATTAGTTTCTCTTCAATTTTAAAATTTCAAATATGTCATTGCCTCGGCAACAGTATTGTTGCTAGAGTGATTTTTTTCATCAATCATTTTTGTAACTTAACTTTTGTAATAATCTTGCATCGAAATTTCAAAAATAAAATCATTGCCGTATATGGAGAGAATTTCCCGTCACTCCCTACTAGCCGCGCAAACTTGGAGCTTTTTTATGAACTCCTTTTTGTAATTCTATATAGAACAAATTAGGTTTAAACTACAATAGTTTTATAAAAAAATACGATTACCAGCTTTTTAGAAAATGACGGAAGAAATAGTTTTTTGACATAAATCTCTAAACCTTTTTTCACGATAAATTGCACCTTCAGCATGTTCTTGTCGTTTTGACTATGGCTTTATAAGATATATTTGAACGATTAATTCCGAAAGGTAAATGCCGCTTCCTTACCTGCTCACTGATTATATGAAAATATTCTAAACTATAACTTATATCTGAAAGTTTATTATCTCTACTACGAGCAGCTACTTTCATACTTACTTGTCATATAAAAGATTATCGCTGACTGTAGAAACTAACTGATGTAATATTGTCAATACACCCATATCTCTCAGTCTAGCCTGCCGTTCCGCGTATCCTGGTTCATCTCTCCGTACGAGATTGCTTATACAAAATATAGCCGCTGTTTGCAAACTGCTATCGCTATGCGTCATATAATCTGTTAATTTTTTAAGAACGTCTTCGTTCGCCATAATGTGATCTTTCGATCTTTCTCCATCCGCTATATTTCCGAGGATGCACAGAGCTTGCTCTTTAACTTCTGGAGAATGTGGCCCTTCCAATACCAAAACAACGGCTTGCATAACTTGTGAACCATGTAGTGCCATCATTGTGTCGGTGTGGTTCCTAGGAGATACTAAATTCCTCAGCAATCCCAATGTTTTCATTAAAACTCTTACATCCGAATCAGCTAGCAATCGAAAAATTTGATCCGTACCCAAGGCCGTTAAAATTTGTGATTTTAATCTTTGGTCTGTTTGAAAAGTCATGTTCATTAGTGCCCATACTCCATTTAGTCGAAGTGCCGGTTCTGATTTCGCTGTTAACGTTGCCAATAATTGTACAACACCCTGCTGAAGTATAGGCTCTTTCGACGGAGAAAATTCCAGCAAAAGATTACATAATGCCGACGAAGCCGCAATTAACAGTTCAGTTGGTGGGTTTCCACTGAGAAGTGACATCAGAGGCCTCCAGATCGTATGATCTTGAAATGTAGTTCGCAATTGTTGGACCGATCGACTGAGTGAATGCAAACATCGCACAGCTGCCAATCTTACACCTTCGTCTTGATCTGCAAGTCCTTCAAGTACCTTCTCGATAAGTCTGTGTGTTTCTATTATGCGTTTTCGAATATCTTCATCGTTTGCACCTATAGATGCGAAAGCCCTAAACAATAGAGAAAATAATTACACAAAATTATTGCATGAATATGTACATATGTATGTACTAATATAATATATACATTTTTTCACGTCGAACGAAGTTATTTACCATATATTAAGTTTTAAACGAGAATAATCAAAGAAATAATTAACATTGCATACATACAGTGTCGGACATAAATTAGGCAACCATATAGAAACGCATTCGTTTCTGTAGTTACTCAGAAGTAGAATAAGACAAATAGAAAATTAACTGGAAAGACTTAAAAATACATATCCGATAACCAAGATACTTAGATATTTATTCCTATTTATAAAATTCAAACGTGAAAAAAAACAGCAAATTGTAGTAAAAACAGGTGCGACAAAATTTAAGCAACTTGTCCAAGAAAAAGCTGGGAATTTCCTGTTTCTATGAAATTTTTATGTAAGCAGATGGGAAGATATTCAGATAATAGTATGGATAGTTTATACGGCACTGTTGGACTGAAAGCAGCGTTCAATAGAGCATTAGCGTATAATGCCGCAAAATCGATTATATCATGTATAATTAAACGGTACCATGAAAGGGGTACATTCATTAGCCGATGTAGCCCTGGCAGCCCACGAGCGACAACTAGATTACAAGACAATTTGATAAAACGTAAATGTATTCGTCACCTATTTTTGCCAGCTAATCAAATAAAAGCTTAACTGGACTTGTCAAGTTTTAGTTCCCGTACAATCCAACGGCGATTAGTAGAGAAAGGATTGTTTAGCAGACGCCCAGCTAAGAAACCTTTGCTCACCAAAAAGCACAGAATTGATCGATTGGCTTTTGCAAGACAATATCTACATTGGACCACCCGGAAGTAGAATACAGTGCTATTTAGTGATCTAAGTTTAATATGGTAAATTCAGATGGGATGTGCTTCGTAAGGCGCCCTGTTAATAAAAGACTAGATCCGCGCTACTATAAAACTACTGTAAAGAATGGAGGCGGCAGTGTACTCGTGTGGGGTTGTTTTTCTGGTAATGGCACGAGACCTTGATATTGTATCAATAGTAATGGATCGATTTCTATATAAAATATAGAGAAAACGTCATGTTGCCATATGCAGAAGAAGAAATGCCTTTGCGATGGAGATAGCAACATGATAACGACCCCAAACACACTGCGCAAGTAGTGAAACAGTGGTTCCGAGAAAATAATGTGACTGTACTTCCATGGCCTTCGCAGTCCCCGGATCTGAATCCGATTGAGAATCTGTGGGAGATTCTCAATCAGAAAATTAAAGACGAAAACAGATATAGTAATAAAGCAGAATTCTTTTCGGCTCGTGAACGAGCATGGACTGAAATTCCAGCGCATACAATCCGTAACTTAATTCAAAACCTAATCAAAAATAATTGCTATGCCACTAAATATTAACAAGTATTGTTTGCGGAAGTTGCTTGATTTTTTATCTTTTTCTGTCAACATTTGCGTTATTATTTTTTTTACTGAGTTTGAATATTATATATCCAATTGAGTTTATTTCTTTATTTCAATATATTTATTTGCGAATCGTCGTAGTTAATTTTTCTTTTTTATTACTGTACTTCTCAGTAGGTAACTACAAAAATTAGTGCATTACCATATGGTTGCTTAATTTATCTCCGACACTGTATATGCAAGTGACTTTTTCATTTTCTTGAACGGATATCTTGGAAACTACAGTAGATATAGATTTAGTTACGATGGTGGAAAAACGCATACGCATACACACAACCATGTCTCGCACAACCTCACTCAAGTAACGCGACAGCCTTCCATTTCGTACAAAGTACGATTACATAGTACCCCTTCACACCACAGTCAGAACGGTCGGTTACTCGCACCCGTTTCGGTTTCAATGCCGACGGCATGTTGCATCTGCCGGAACCGCTCAGTAAAAAATACAGCTACATATAGAAAAATTCGAAACTCGTTGCATCAATTCGTCTAGAGGAAACCTTTATGCACCGCTAAAATTATGCATGTATGTTTAAGCGTTCAGATTATACAGGGCGTGCTCGTCAGTTTTTGCCAATAGTGTATAAGTAGTTAGACAAATTCAAAAAAAAGGGAGATATTTCGTTTTTTGCACATATCTAGTAAGATGTGAACTGTAGAAGAACAGCACTAAATTAAATTCATAAAACTACACTTCCTTTTCCATTTAATGAAATTTAATTAAATCTGTATCTATTGTAGTTTACTATATCGTTATACAAAAAATAACATAATAATAATAATATTCATAACTCGAACCGCCATTTGCCAGATAATTTCAAAATTCATAAATATTTAATTTTCTTGTTGCCGTTTATATAAAGAATAGGAATACTATAACAAATTTTTAAAAATTTATACAGCCTGTAAGTAGTATAATTGCTTTTTTAAATAATGCAACGTAGAATAAAATAAACAAAAGATCATATCATAATAAATATTTTGTTATGACATATTGTTTCCCAGTTTCATAAACAACTTCATATATTTTAAGATGAATGCTGGGCGGCGCTGCCTATAACGACTCCAATATTGACGATATGAGTGAAAAAAAGAAAACGCTCACAATACAAAAACTAATCATATTAACTACTTACCAAGATTACAACAATTGTTGAAAATTTTCGGCGTTATTTGGTATGCAAGGATTACATCTACAAACCCAATTTTCACACATATAAATACAGTTGGATCATCCCTTCTTTATGGATCTGTTGGCGAAGCACCTCTTCGGCTTCTAGTGCAAAACTCATAACATACATCTATCCTCAAGTGCTAATAATCTACCACATTTTGAATAATGTGCCATCATGGTCCAAGGTGTTAAACCCAAATACTCATGATAATGTTTCCACCAACACATAACTTAAAGGGCTAAAATTTAATAGCAGTAACAAAAACTGACCAAAACGCAGCTATACCAAAAAAGACAAAGTGATAATAAGCTAGAACGTTTTAAAAATCCAACTAGTGCACTTTTCTTATCAGAGTAGTATGTTGATCTTATGAGACAGATAAATCCACTCTAAAATTTTCAGTAAATAATATACTTCCGCCCTTTTGTTGGCAGTCATACGTCTTACAGGCTGTATTGTTTTAACGAAACGCGTACGTTACACAAACAAATATTTTTTAAACTTCACCTTTTACTCTAAAAATATTCCATATGTATGCGCAAAGTAATAATTGTTGTCTTTCAAACTTATGTCAAATGTTATATTTCGCAATATTACTAGAGATTAGAATAAGCGGCATTCCTAACTTCAAAGTGTGGTTAGGGACTTATAAGTTGTTTCACCTGTTATCTTCATTTTGTGTCATATTATGATTTTCAACAACTTTATGTTCTGCACTGGATCTCTTGGTGAAGAAATTGAATACAAAAAGCACAGATGCACCCACAAAACAACAGACATTCAACATCAAGCAATGTTCTATACGTTAAATGTTTGATGTTTTGTGGGCGACATAGTGCTTTTCGCAATAGTCCAATCTAATAAATTAATTTAAAAAATTATATATGTATGTATACATATTTTCTTTGTTGTGCTTTAGGACACATGAATGCGTCAAATATGGCAAGTTGTATTTTATGGAGTATTTTACATTTATGTGACTGAGAATGATTCTTGTGTAAACTCTAGATAACACAAGTCATTACTTCCAAGTAATAGGAAAGAGACGTGGGAGAAGTTGAATATTAAACAAAATCAATAGGCTCGTCTTGCGACACCAGAATATAAATGGAACGCCAAAGTACGACTTGAAGTTAATTTGTGTCGACTTGTGTTGATAAAAGGAACGCAAGCATTACAATGTGACACAGTGCGTCTAATAAACTAATTAGAACATAATACTGGATATGGATTATAAAAATGTCATTGAGATTTTAGATGAAATTCCTCTACTAGTAAACAATAGAGGTTTTAAGCAATTTCTGAAAAGAAAATGTGACCTTCTGTTAATTAAAATTACATTACAGTTATAAAGGGTTTTCCAATAAGAATGATATAAAAACACCAGTAAGACGCCGAAATGCCAGAACCGTTGAGACTATTGCTGCTGCAAGAGTTAGTGCTGCAGAAGATCCAAATTTATCAATTCCTCGTCGTGTTCAAGAGTCAGGACTTAAAAAAACTACAACTTGGCGAATTTTGCAAAAAGATTTAAATTTACACCCATATAAGATTGTTTTGACCCACGAACTTAAGCCACTGAACCATCGTCGACGTCGCGAATTTGCTGCTTGGAATTTTGAACGACTTGATAAGGATCGCAATTTTGCGGAAAAAATTATCTTGTTAGATGAAGCTCATTTTTGGTTAAGTGGTTACGTAAATAAGCATAATTGCCGTTTTTGGTGTGAAAACAATCCACAACAGATTCACGAGAAGCTTTTGCATCTCCTGAAGGTAACTGTATGATGGTATCGTTGGACTATTTTTTTTCAAAATGAGGTAGGAGATTCAGTTACAGTGAATGGTGAACGATACCGACAGATGTTGACAAATTTTTTATGGCCAAATATGGATGCATTTGATTTAGAAGATATGTAGTTCCAGCAAGACAGCTGCATGTCACACTGTTCATGAAACTATCGCCATAGTACAAGAACAATTTGGAGAAAGGATAATTTCAAGGAATTCAACTGTTCCCTGGCCTCCAAGAAGCTGTGATATGTCTCCTTTAGATTACTTTTTGTGGGATTATTTAAAATCTACGCATCTCTTGCACAAAGCAATCTATTGCACAAAGTCGTTTAAAATTGGATTCGTCGAATTCACTCGTGTACACAAAACGGAGGTGGACATTTAAACGAAGTGCTATTCAAAACATGAACGTTATCGATTATACTATAAGATAATATAAACAGTGTGGTTATATCTAAAATCATTTCTATTTTATTTAATTTTAAAATCATATCGTTCTTGTTGGAAAGCCCTGTACTTTAGTCGTTCTCGTATGAATTGCGTCAGTGTGTAGACCAGTGAATTTCATTTTCATTTCATTTTTCTTTGGGGTATATTAAGACAACTTATGCAAAAATGTCCTTGCAATTTTGACTCTAAATAAAACATATGGGAGATGACTAAAATTAGGAACTATATTTCGCATGTTAAATCGTCGTTTTAGTAAAGTCGCAGATGACTATGAATTGGTACTACAGTGATGACTAATTGTTAGGCTCGGCAAAGAGGGACAATTTCCAATGCAGTGCGGTGAACAACGTAGAAAGATGGCACGAACGCTCGAGCGTCCCTAGCACACTTCTGCATTATTATTCCACTGGTCGTTGCGAGTGCTTATCAGTCTACACATAAAATCAGAACACTAGAAGATATAAAACCACTGTTCTGCAATTTACATTTGATATAGGTGTTTGTTTTATTCTATGTAATCTACCGGAGTCGGACATCGATAAGAAACATTATGCCATCTGCTCGTGACTCTGTTAAAAGAAGAATTAAAGCAGAATTGAAAGATAGAAAATTGTGGTTATGTGTTATTTGAAAGCGTTATTGACGATACTCAACTAAAACAAATTTGTGAAGGTGTGTCAAAGGACCCATTAAGTTGTCACAAGGATTTCTTTAGATTTGCAACTACATATAGCATAAAATATTGAGATTTGCCCATTCTGTACATATCATCGAACGCACAATTAAACAGGCACCGACTGTATATTTAATTATAAAAAAATGTATAGCATTATTTTTAAGAGAAACTACTAATTTGAAAGTGAACTGAAAGGTACTCATTAAACAAAAGTTTTATTGTGTGCGATGCAAACAATAGGATAATTATAGAAATTCATTTTACAGTAATTTAATCGTATCATCTTAAGTAGCGTTATCTATAAAAATTCAATCAACCATCTGTTAATATTCATAAGTTATTTAAAAGATTTATTCTCTATTGTTCGGTAATTGTAAGAGTTGTGGCAAGAATTTATATACATTTTGCAATAACAGTTTTAAAGTATATACGGGGTGATTCGTTAATGCGATATTATTATTTGTCTTTAATCATAAAAATATCAAATTGAAATTCTAGTCCGATTATTTTCGTATACACGAGAATTGAAGTTGTATTTTTTTAATGAATTTATAAGATTGTGTAAGTTTATATCAAGTGTTTCCACATAGTCTTTCGTGCTTATCCATTTTAACAACAAAATTCCAACTGTATATAGAACGAGTATAAATTCGAATATTTGAAAATACTTTTAAAATGTATCTTTGAAGGGTACACAATTTCGTTTAAGAAAACAATTTCGTTTTAGAAAATTGTACATTTTTTATTTAGGAAAATTATGGACAAGTTTTTTTTTATTACTTCTTAATTTCAGTTGTATGTATATCAATATCTGCAACATAATTTATAAACCTGATAAGGATTACATAAACACACTTTTTGCGCGATAATGCCTTGTTACAATGTAATATGCGAACATGTGATTAATATCAAATAACTGTATGACTAATACTATAAACAATTTACTTAGCAATAGCTATGTATTTTAATTAAAGAAATGTAAAACTATATTGTTTCTAAAGAATAAAATGCTAATTTGATAGAGGGAAAAAAGTCAGCTATATCTTATTACATGCTGATAAAAGATAATTATAAATATTATTGACTGTAATGTTAATTGCTTATATCTTACTGTTTGTGGTAAGTGACAAAAACAAACTTACGTAAATGCTGCTATTTTTGTAGGAGCATTTGGAAAACTTAATAAGTCATTGAGTGCATTTATCAACTGGTTACTTAATGCCGCTAATTGTTGTAAGGAACTGTCTACCTCTGTTAAATAAGCTAATGTATTTGCAGCTGCAGCTCGGTGGATCTCCAAATGATCAGGCTAAATTAAAAAAAGACCTTTAATTAATCTATACCTACATTTATTAAAATAACTTACTTGACAAACTCTAACTAATGTTGGCATAGCTCTGTATACAATCATCGAATCATTAGGAGCTAGTGCGCCTGATCTACACATATTCGTCAAACATTTTGCTGTTTCTAGTAATGTTTCAATGGATCTATCTCTAGCTAACAGCGATACAAAAATGTTTGGTGATTCAACGTTTCTAAACATCGTATTAACTACTTCAACTGCAACATTACGATTTTCGAAGCACATAGCTGCTAAACATGTTAATGTAGGCAATCTAACAGCAGAATTTTCTATGCTCAATAGTGTAGCAAGAACTTGTTGAGTCCCAACAGAGCATAATAGATTTTGTTCTGGTAATCCTCTACATAATGCACTTAACGTATGAGCAATACAAGCTTGTCTAGATAAGTTTTGTTCAAGTCCCGCATACGACAATAATTTTTCTATGTGTTTTCCAGTGAAGTTTACTCGCACCGATTGCTGGGTTAATGTTCTTAGGCAACAAAGGCAAGCATCAATTAATCGCTCGTTATTTTCGTCTAAAATATCAAGTAGCACATCAGGTATACCATTACTAATTAATACATCTATGTGTTCTGTTGTTCCTTTCGCCAAAGATCCCATAGTAACTGCCGCCTCATATCGCACATCTAATTTCATATTTTTGTCCCGCAATAATGTTGTTAGCCTCGGTACAATACCTTGTGCAATGATACTTTGTTTTTGTCTATTTGAGCCAATCACTGAATTCTTTATACAAACAATAGATGCTAAACATTTATCAGGATCAGGTGAATATAAATCATCCATGTAACAACGAGAACTTTCCACGTTCTGAAATAATAACGTCATATTTGATAGGTTATGGGAGGTAAACTTACCATGAAAGCCATAAACGGATACATAACGGCTACCATTCTATAACTAAAATACACACAATAATAAATAAATACACTTATATGCTAAAAATTATATCGTTATACGTATTAAAAGTTTTTATTGCTTTAACAAAATTCTATTTCGGTCATTATAATAGTCAACTGATTTGACAGTTGAATTGTATTGGAGGCGCAAACGTAAATTACCGAAGATAAACGAGTAACAAACGAATTTTTCTGTCGGTAAAGAAGTCGTTCATAGAATTCCATTTACTTCTGTAATTTTCAAAAAAAATACACCATTTACTTTCAAATAAATATATTAAAGTTATTTGTACACAAGTTTATAATAATTCACTTACATCAATATTACTAAAATTAAAAGAATCTTCTAACGAATAAAGATGACTATCATTTTTAATAGCTTTATTCGAAGCAACAGTGGATTGTGATAGTTTAAAATCTTGCGGTATATACATTTTATCATAAAATACCTTGCTCTGATGTAATTCCGCCCATCGTACAGCTGTAACATGACAAATATTTTTACGAAAGGCCATACAATGAATATGCTGCAGTTTCTCATAACGAATGCGTGAAAAACCTAATTTTGCTAAAAGAAACTGCCACGATTTCATTAATTTAGCATTAGCACCAACATGTTTGGAGTCTGGTGTTATAATAAATAACAAACCTTCATTCGTTAATAAATTATATGCTTTCTGGCAGCATGATAATCTTATTTCTGGTGTTGGTAAATACTCTAAAAACAAACTAAATACAACAACATGGTAAGAATTACTTTCCATTATCTCTACTTCACCCGAGTTTATTTTTGTACATGAACCAACATTAACTGTTAAAAAATCACATTTCAATACATCCGATGTTGCTGGTGCAATATCTATTGGAAAGACATCAAAATTTTGAGTGTAACTACCGAACGCATTATAACAGCTCCCTACATCTAATATCCTTATAGGGTTATGTTCGTAATTTGATAGTTGATGCATATTTTTTAGATCTAAATTCATTTTTTCCGCGACACCCTTTTCTTTTTGCCTATAATCTCGTAATTTATTTTCGCGAAAATATTCTAAGCATAAGTCACGAACCCAAATTATTCGCGACATTTCCTTTGAATTTTTGTTTATATTATTATCCCAATGGTGTACCGCTAATTGTTTCATTGCTATTGCATACTGTTGCAACTGTTTTTCATTCTTAACATGTTTGTTCCATGCCTCTTCAGTTCCCATTAATTTTGAATCGTCCCTTAATTGTTGATGAACATTTTTAATAAATTCTGATAAATTTAAATGCTCATTTGAGGCCATGCTGATCATCTACCGTAATTGAGTACACCTGGAGATACAATTCAGATATTGCAGGTTTTATTATATATAATATATAGAAACTACAGAGACTACACATACAGTTAAATATTTTCTCTGCAAGATAGATTAATAGCTAAAGTAGACAGTAGCCAATTTATTTGAACCAAACATAACCAGTATTAGGTAGTAGAATATGGTAATTTTTGTGATATTCTTGGAAAAGATATAATATAAGTTGAAGGATTATGCACTCTACAAAAACTTTTTGAATAAAAAAGAAATAACAACAAGAACAAAAATGACGGTGTATCAAGCAGTATACTTACAAGTCTTAACCTATGAAGCAGAAAATTGGATACTTGATGAAAGACAAACAAAACGACTGCAATCCAGTGACGCATTAGACAGATGCTGACAACAAAATCATTAAGAACTGAAGTAGAAGAAAAGAAACTGTAATGGTGGGGACACTTGATCAGAATGAATGAAACTAGACAGGTGAAGCGAGTATGGGAGGTAAGGAAAATCGGGAAAAATAGGAGAGGACGATCCAGAAAAACGTGGAACAGCAGTACGGATGAACTTCTGAAAAAAAGAGGAAAGACATGGAACGAGGCGAAGGCCCTAGCCAGAAACAGGATAGAGTGGCGTGAATTTGTTGAATCTGTGGAACTATAAATTAAGAGAACTTTACACCTCGACACCTTCGGGTATAAGAGGTCTTTGATTATGTATGTATGTATGAAGGATTATGTTGGACGTGGTTTAGTTTAAACCTTATATAGTAGTGTTAAATACCGCTTAAGGATTAAACTATCGTTTCTATTAAATTGACAAGAGCTGACATACTATTTTTGACATAAACCAGTGACACTTTATTTTCATATAGCATTATCCCATACAAATTGAAGCAGTACAAGAAATGTTTAATGTCTTCAAGGCGATAACACCAGATACAATATACTTCGCTAAGGAGAGTACAGTATACAACATCCAATTAATAGGTAAATACAAGATGTGTTATTAAATTCTGTTATGGTTTAGACCTACATTCTAATAGTACCCCTTAGTGGCTTTCCGAGATTGTTAAAACTTGAATATCTTTTGAGATCATTTTTATAAATTACCTAACCTTCGGTTTCGATATTACAGGTATACATATATCATCCAAATTGAAACTTCACGAGAAGCGTTAGGGAATGAAATTTTATTTCGTCGTGTTCCACGAAGATAACATTTTTGTAAAAATATTTTTAATGAAAATATAGGACAATATTCAGAAACTATATAAAAGCGCTTTGTTTTTTAGTTTAAAAGTTAGAAATTCAATTTTCAATAATAAACAAGCTTTTCGTGCCCCAGTATGGTCTGTTTTAAATTTAACACATTTCACTAGATGGCGCAGAAACACGCCAACAAAATTTTATTAGAAGTGTCCAATCTATAGAGAATGAAATGTATATATTATCTATGCATAACCTCATATATATGTCATTTGGAAAAAACAACATACGTTTTTATATACAGGCTTATAAAAAACAAGTAAATGGAAAAAGATAGAAAAGGATATCTGGTAGTGTATTCTGATACTTGATCTTTTGTGAATACTTTGTATTTGTTGAGGCTAGTTCATAGCTCTTCGTTCGTACGTTTGTGTTGATACGTTGACCAATCGCTGCACGTTATTTGTGTGCGCTTCACAGTCTGGAACTGTTTCTCTACGGCTGTTGAATAATATATACATTCTGCCTTTTTATCCAATTGTATAATGGCATCAATTCTTCACCCCGTGTGTAATGAATTATTACACACGGGCTGTAGACCAATCACAGCACTCGTATTTCATTCTTTAACGGTTAGCAGACAGAAATGATCTATACATCATTCACTTTAAGAGTGCAGCGTTAGAAAAGATAGGACCTTATTTCGCGGCTTGTGATTGGTCAATTATCGAGGCATGTACACACTATGTAAAATACTGTTCTTGGACGTATAAAATTTGAGGTTACGTCAAATTTGTTTATGCTGATTTGTTCGTAAATATTTGCTGTATTTGTATTTCCTTACGTTTTTCTTTGTATTTTCAAATTTTGCAAGTACCTTACATTAAAAGCAAATTTCTTTTCAGTATTACTTACAAATTCAAGGTACTTATCTATTATTATCCGTATTCATGTAATATTATTGATGACATATACTGACGTTATTTTACTATGGCTGAATCCACTTGAAGGATCCTCAAAAAATCCTTCAGGAAAACATATAAGTAGTAGGCAGAGGTAAATGGCATATAATTTATATTTGCAACAGAAGCAGAACAATTCAGTCAGTTTCTATTACATTGACTGCGAAACAACTTGGACTTGGAAAGAGAACAGTATAGAATATTGTGAAGGATATAAGATACTGCAGATGTATCTGATTCACCTTCAAAGAAATGTATACGTCACACAACCTATGATAATTTGGATGAAGGCCAGCGGTCAGCAATCGGAAGACAAGTGCAAAATGAGTTACGTGTACAAAAATATTGAGCGTAAATATATTTTAATTAACGTTAACATGATGTAATTAATGTTTGTAGGTTGTTAATGCAGATGATAATTTGCCAGACTTTAAGCGAACAACATTATGCAAAATTCTCAAAAAATAGGGATTTATGTGGGTGAAACGCAACCGAGAAAGTGTGCTAATGGAGCGACAAGATATTGTTTTACAGAGACATCTTGGAAAAAGGAAGCGTTAGTAGAATGGCTTAATTTAAAAGGAATTGTTGTTGATAATTCTTTATTAAACGTTAAATTACTGGAACTTACTAAAAAATATATTACTGACAATCTTATTACATACATTATTGACAAAATAGTAGCAGAAAGTGTTAGCACAATATTACGATTGCCCCCATATCATTGTAATTTGAATCCTATCGAATTAATATGAGCTCAAGCGAAGCATCATGTTGCTAATAATAGAACTTTTAAGTTAGCGGAAGTAAAAACTTTATTATTGGATGGAGTTAATCATGTCACTGCTGAAGTCTGGACTAATTGCATCAAACATTCTATCGCAGAAGAAAATACGATGTATGATTTCGATTTTTGCATATTATATCATATAAATATTTAAAAATATATCTTTTTATGTACAATAAACTTGAAAAATACATTGTCTATACACGTATATAGTGTGCGTTAAACAACTCATAATTGTGCTCAGAATTTAAAACGTCAGCTCGCGGTTTTGACACAATTAATTGTAATGACACTTATGTCAAAAACGCGGGCTCACAGCATTAATTTCTGACTACCTATCATGTACCTATCCATTCTCTTTTTAAGTTAATCCTGCAGCCGTAGAGAAAGTATAGTCTTTAACTCGCGTATAATTTGGCTATTATTAACTCGGGTGGTTACAATTCCCACCCTCGTTAATAATAGCCGTCATTATACGCTCGTTGAAGTATATACTATTCTGACGTCTTTTTTCTTCAGTTTTTTTTTTGTATGATTTGTAACATATTGATTTACGACTAAGTAAATCTGATTTATCATTTAATTGATAGTCGGGTATAAAAATCGCAATTTGGTGGATACCCAGCTTGACGCATTGCGGTGTAGCGGTCTAAACCAACCTTTAAGTGAAACACCAAAAATATGTTCAGTCAAGGTCAAGGTTTAAATGTACGCAGTAAATTTTAATTTTGGTAAAGGTAGTAATTATTTGAATTTATATTTATTATTAGTTAAGACATGAGTAACATTATAATAAATCTGAATTTTATGTTTTTCTTTTAAAAATTTTGTATGGGGTGTATTCAAAAATGGTTATTAATCCGGTTTTATTTTCCCTTTTGGTCCCTTTCTGAACGCGATCATGTGAGCAAGTCCCTGTTATATGTTGCTAGGAAACAAAAATGTATACAGACATCCTATAAAATATTGAATTCAAATTATATATTCAAATGCCGATTGAAAGTAAGAGAAGCATATTACAATTTTTTAAACGAAAATGAGGTGCATACCGAAATGGGTGGATAAGATACAGGATAGCGATAAACAAGAACAATGGTAATACTATTTTTTTATCTGTATAAAATAACATACTACCTACTGTTTATTGTTTAAAATGGATTATTTTAGCATATACGACGTATGTTTCAATCCTGATGGAACACAATTAATTGTTGCAAGTGGTAGTAGAGTTTTAGTATATGATACATCTGATGGTACATTAATACAACCATTAAAAGGCCATAAAGATACCGTTTATGCTGTAAATTATGCAAGAAATGGCCAGAAGTTTGCAAGTGGAAGTGCCGATAAAACTGTTATCATTTGGTCAAATAAATTAGAAGGGTTATTAAAATATAGTCACGGAGATGCTATACAGTGCTTAGCATATAACCCATTAACACATCAATTAGCTTCATGTGCCTTATCTGATTTTGCTTTCTGGAGTGTTGAACAAAAGGCTGTACAAAAACATAAAGTGAATTCGAGAATAAACTCTTGTTCGTGGACAAATGACGGACAATATTTGGCATTAGGACTTGGTAATGGAACTATTTCTATAAGGAATAAGGTAATTTATACATATTTATCACTTCTAAATAATAACATATTTCAAACTTTATTTCTAGTTGGGTGAAGAAAAAGGGCGTATTGATCGCCCGGAAGCATCCGCTATTTGGGCACTTTCTTGGAGTACATCTAAAGAAGACGTTGATACACTTTGCGTTACTGATTTTAATAAAACTTTGGCATTTTATACATTAGGAGGTAAATCAGTAGGAAAGGAGAGAAATATTGGATTTGATGCTTTGCGGGTCAAATATTTTCCGAAAGGAGAATATGTATTGATCAGTGGTACTAACAAAGCAAGTATTTTATTTACGAAAGATGGTATAAGGCTAGGTATGATAGGAGATCAACAGGAGTCTTGGGTGTGGTGTACAGCTGTTCACCCAAGTATGAATTACGTGGTATGTGAGATAAACTAATTCAATAAGATACAAGGACTACTGAAAAAGAAATGTACCTAGTTACGAAAGAAAAGACATAATTTTTTAAATCATTTTATTTTTTGATAATGTAAAAAATTTTTCTTCTTGATTGGTAAAAAGTTGTCCACTGCCTCTTTAAGACATTCATCAGAGTTAAAACGGCGTCCTCGCCGATATTTTTTTAATAATAATTTTTAATAATCTGAAAAGGTCAAAGTTAGATGAAGCTAGGGGCCGTACTACGCGGTCTCGACAGGCGAATTGCCTCAACTAAAATAAATCAAACTAGTTAAAACAAAATTATTGAGATACCGAAAAGAGTGTGAATATAGACTAATAAAGTTTGGAGACTACGAATTCGAGGAGGTAGATAAATTTAAGTACCTGGGTATTACGGTTCTAAGCAGTGGAAAAAGGAGAACAGAGATTGATAAAAGGATAATTACAACAAATAGGGCATTCCACGCGAACAAGAAATTATTAAAAAGTAAAATACTCACAAAAAGGACAAAACTAAACATTTACAAAACAGTGATATAATGTATGCAGCGGAGACTATGTCAATGACAAAGCGGGAAGAAGAGGAGATAAGAATAGTTGAAAGAAAAATAATGAGAGTAATATTGGGTCCAACAAAATTTGGAGAGAACGAGTACAGGCAGAAAATGAATCATGAAATAATGCAAGTGCTACAAGGGGAAGACATAGTAAGAAGAATAAAGAAACAGAGAGTTAAATGGCTAGGGCACATATGGAGGCAAGGTCCAGAGGCGGTGACGCATGCAATGACTCAGTGGGAGCTGGGAGGTAGGAGAAGAAGAGGAAGACCTAGATCCAGGTGGCTGAAAGAGGACTTGAGAAGAATAGGCATTGTGAGGTGGAAAGATAAAGTTAAGGACACGGCACAATGGAAAAGAATAAGTGAGAGAGTGAAGCAGTGGAAAGGTGATTCACCCCTGATAAATGAATCTAGAAAGCAATTGCGGCATAGCATGGGGTGTATAGCCATTATATATACGTATATATAATTTTTTGGCTAGGTAGATCTTTTTTCTAGTGGTTCTCGTAACTGTATTACTTTAAGTTACTTTTAAGTACCTGTTTCTGTTCACAACAATCGATATGCTAAACAAACTTTAACTTTTTCTCAAAATCCTAAGTTTGTGGTTATATAGTAAAGTTTAATTATTTTTTACAATATAGGTAATGGGATGTCAAGATGGAACAATTGCCTATTATCAACTGATGTTTAATACCGTTCATGGCTTATATAAGGACCGCTATGCTTACCGAGAAAATATGACTGATGTAATTATTCAGCATCTGTTAACTGAACAGAAAGTGCGAATAAAATGTAGAGACCTGATTAAGAAAATTGCCATATTTAAACATAGATTAGCGGTTAGTATCTAGTTCTTAAACGATGTTCGATATCTATTTGACAAATCTTAGTACTTTACCATTAACTTTTTTATTTAATCTCGAAGATATTTAATGTTTACAGCATTGATTGCAGAAAATTAAATTTATTAGTATGAATGTTTTTGTAGGTGCAATTACCTGAAAGAGTGGTTATTTACGAATTATATTCTAGTGATGTAAATGATATGCATTACAGAGTAAAAGAGAAAATCACACAAAAACTCGATTGCAGTTTGTTAGTAATATGCTCGGAACACTTAGTAGTATGCCAAGAAAAAACGCTCCAAAGTATGTCCTTCTTGGGTAGTAAAGATAGGGAATGGATTTTTGAAGCTCCTATAAGATATATTAAGATCATTGGTGGACCACCCAGACAAGAAGGTTTAATATTAGGTTTAAAAAACGGACAGGTAACTAAAATAAGGTTGTACACGTTGCATTAATCAAATTGAACGATATTCAAGGTTTGGCAAGTGCATTTGGATAATTCATTTCCTTTATTAAAAGTTGCGATAAATTCTCCTGTAAGATGCTTGGATTTAAGTCAGAGGAAGAAGAAAATTGCTGTTGTCGATGAAAACGGATTATGCCAAGTTTTCAACGCCGCCAATGGAACATTGTTGTTTCAAGTAGGAAAAAATTACGCAGATGTTTCGGATTATCCTTTCTACAAATCATGTTTTCAGGAACCGGATATCAATAGCGTCGCTTGGAACACTCAATATGAGGATATGTTAGCTTTTAGTGGAAATGATATTTTAGCGCTTAAAGTCTTAGACTTCCCTTCTCACCAACAAAAATTACATGGATTTGTAGTTGGATTGTCAGGTTCAAAAGTGTTCTGCTTGAACGGATCTAATATGAATACTTTTGATATGGCTCTAAGTGCACCTATGTATCAGTACATAGAAAAGAAAATGTTTCAGGAAGCTCATAAAATCGCATGTTTAGGTATTATCATTAATTTCAGCTTTCATGCTTTTCTGATATATATTTCTTCTTTATTTATCTTAGTTGATCCTCTTAAATATTATTTTATTTAGAGTACCCAAAATTGATACCAAAAATTGTATGTTAGAGAAATACTAATTAGTGATATTATCTGGTTATTAAAAAGTAAATTATTGCGATAAATGTTTAGGTGTTACCGACGGAGATTGGGAAGAACTCGGTTTTTCAGCTTTGGAAAATCTAGATTTTGATGTAGCTCGACTGGCCTTTATAAAGTTACAAGATTATAATTATTTGGAATTAATCCGAGATTTGCAGGTGAGTAATTATGTTTTTTCAGTCAGTGATAAAATAAATACATAAATGCCTATACAAGGTCTAATATAAATCTTGGGAATAAATTAAATGATGCTCTACGGATTTTCGTTTCCAATTTACATGATGTTAAAAGTTTTCAAAAACTGACTCCAGTAAAAGAAAAAAATTGACTTAACCCCTCACTGTATGATTTTTTCCTTTTTTATGAAAAACTGTATGAGGTAAAATATATGCTCAAAAGTACGTTAAAAATATTCAAAAAATTCTATTTGATTAGTTTTTTGGAAATTTAGATTTTTGGTTGTGTGCCATATATGGTACAATATGTAGTAAAACAACTTTTAAAAATTAATTAAATCAAGGACAGATATTAAGAAAATACTGATTTTTTAATATATCTGAAAAGGTTATTCTGTGTGAAGCTTGTAAAAGCAATTTCTATTTTTGTTCAAACAAAGAAACACATTACATTTCTGACATTTTATAAAAGCTTTTGCACCGCAGGAATATCTGCACTTTTGTCTTTCAGACAACCCTAATGGGAGATGACTATAACCATCAGTTCGAACCTCTTGTATCGGAAAGTCAGTTGCCGGTCCTCTGTTTCTTTTATTTCGTAAATTTCGCAGAGCAGTACTGGGACGACCTCGAAAGTTGAGTAACTGATTCCTTACCTTATTGAGTAAAGATCGGATTTTAAAAAGTTTATCATGACCAGGATTACCGGCTGCAATGGCTTCGTTATTACTCGCAAAATGTGGAAATTGTTTTATCGCTTCCCATCGATCGCATGAACTTCTGAGATCAAATCAATTGTTGTACTACTATCGATTCGTCTTTACAACAGTTATTCAAAAAAAGTTTAAAATTGTCGGGTAGTGTTATTATTGTATAAATTAGATACTATTTAATGACAACAATTTCCTACTACATATTAAATATTTAGTTATTTTTTTCAATATTATAAAACCTGTAAATTATATATTTAAATAGGAAAGGAAAAGAAAAGGTGATAACAACAGAGAAGAGATGATTGCCGACATTTACGCATACAGGGGTAGATTTAAAGAGGCAGCACGTCTGTACCAGAAAGCTAATTGTGAACATAAAGCATTAACCATGTACACCGACCTTAGAATGTTTGATTTAGCGCAGGTGGGCTATAAAATTGGTGCATTTACTTAGGTATTTAATATGCTAACATCGTAGGATTTCCTAGGCTCTGGAGATAATTCTAATCTTGTAAAGCAGAAAGCTGATTGGGCGAGAAATATCAATGAGCATAAAGCTGCTGTTGATATGTACTTGTCGATTGGTGATACAGAATCAGCCATCGAGATTATGGGAGAACGTGGTTGGGTTGATCAGTAAGTTTATTTTTTCCCTGATATATATTTATATTCAATAGAATTTGGTCTTGGTAGTTAGATTAGTTTAATAAACGTGTATATAGTAGCAGTAATATAAAACTTCATTGTTTATTATAGATTAATAGATTTGAGTAGGAGATTAGATAAATCCGATCGCCAATCGCTCTTAATAATTGCCGAGCATCTGAAACGATTACGACAGTCTAGCTCGGCAGCAGAACTTTACAAGAAATTAGGAGATTCGGCAGCTGTTTTAACATTACATGTAGAAGCTAAAGAATGGCCTCAAGCTTTTAATTTAGTTCAAACACAATCTCAATATAAAGCGCTAGTTTATGTTCCGTATGCGCACTGGTTGGCAGAAAGTGATAAATTTGTTCAAGCTCAAAAAGGTTTAAATATCAATTATTGCATCACGAACGGATTTCAGGAATATGATTTTTGTTTTAGCTTTCCACAAGGCTGGAAAACTAGACGAGGCATTCAGAGTTTTACAACAATTAACCGAAAATGCCGTTTCCGAGAATAGGTTTCAAGATGCCGGTTATTACTATTGGATTCTTTCGAGACAATGTTTAGAATTGGCCCAAGAGAAGTAAGAAATGTGGAAGGTCTACTGTAATAGTTTTCTAATATGTGTTTTAGCTCAAAGGATACAAAAGAATTGTTGGATAAATATTACAAAAATGAGAGATTGGCTAGTATATATTACGCTTATCATTCGGTGCATAGGTATTTGGAGGAACCCTTTACTTCCTTCATGCCGGAGGCTTTATTTAACATATCTAGATTTTTAATGACCGAAACTACTGTTGAAAGACCAAAAGGAATATCTTCATTGTATCCTTTCATTAATTCTAAATGTAGATCACTTGTGTTGATTAAACTTTTCTAGAAGAGTTTTTCAAAAATTCAATCAAAATAATAAAAACACTGAAACAGATATAGAACAGACCTTAACAAAGGATAATGATGATCTACATCTTTTTAAATTGCAAGTTATCTACGATAAAACATAAAAAGAATCCTTTTTTTCTATGATATAGTATAGTTTCAAAAATATTTAGTTGTTTACATATGAATAACCTTATATATAAAGTCTGTTCTATAAAATTACCGATAACTTTCAATCGCTAAAACCCAACGCTAAGATCGACAGTAATCGTGCATAAACGACAAATTTGTGGATAATTTATTCGGGCGCCTGCCTCTCACGACTTACCGTATACAGGGTAATTGGTGAGAATGGCCTATTAAAAGTATTATACAAACGGATAGGAATTTGAAAACAAAATTTTGCAGTTGGATATGGTTAAATATGAACTATCACGTGAAAATATTTTTGAATAAATAACTTCCGGTTAACCGGAAATCAACTTCGATTTTTTAAATAGCATGCTATAAAATAAATTACAAATTGAGCTTCTATGATAAATTTTACACATAGATGTAGAATCTAAATACCACTTCTGAGTTATTGCAATTAAACAAAGGACAAATAATACTTTATAGTGATATTATCGTAGGAGTAAATCGAATGAAATTTTGCATAAGCTGATATTATGTAGTTATACAGCATTGTAACATTATACAGGGTGTTTAAAAACTTAGTTGCTTATAAATAAGTTCAATCCGCGGAAAGTACATTTTCGTAAATGGAAAGGTATATGATATTATGATTCTACAAAATATTCTCTTTGAATCCATATTAGGTGTTCCTATACCTAAAATGTAAGGTTAATAAGTTATAACGATTTAAAAACCTGAAATGCTCAAATATGTCAATTTACAGAAACAAGTGTGCTTAGCTCATTTGTTTTACACTTACTTGCCACTTATTTTACATCTGTCATTTTAGTTATCGTGTACATGGGAAATAATCTGCACTAGTACAATAATTAGGGTAAACAATGATTTACTTTACAACAACAAAAAGTTATTTTATTTGTTACAAAACATATTGTTATCAATTTTTATTTTACCTCTGTAATAACATTGTTTTCGTTTCTGTGCAATACATTTTTCTCAGTATATTGAGTTAGAATGGATTAGCATTGAGAATAACCAAATCAGGTAATCATGAATTTATTTATTATGTAAAGTGAATGTAATCAAATAGTGATAAACGTATCAAACGTTTAGTGAAAGATACTATTTCAATGATCAGCAAAAATTTCTAAGAATTTTTAAGATATAAAAAGATTTAGCGACCGATAATTCGTAGAACAATGATGAAAGAACAATACCTGTTAAGTAATTAACAGTTATAATTATTTAAGAAGGCAGATATTTAAAAAACAGTTGAAGTAGTGTGTCCAAAAAAAAATATTTTGTTAAACGTTTCTTTACTCAATGAAATATTATATTGAAGAGTCTTTTGTGTATCTAAAATAAAAGTAAAATCCAAAGTGTGAAGTAAAACCCGACGTGTAACAATATCAGTAAAAAATTTAGATTATCAAATTCCCAACAATTGGTATTTGAATAATCAACATAAAGTAAATCTACATCAAAGGTCTAAATAATTAGTAATAACAAATTAGGTAAAATAAAAAAGATAATATAAAAGATACAGTAGAAAAATTATCAACCATAATAATAACACAAATAAATAAGTTATCTAAATGGTTCGACATGGCAACCATTTCTATTGAGGCATTCTATATTTGGAGACGTATTCCAATAATTCTTGCTAATCATTTGGTGTTATTTGCGTAAAGGATCCCTTATTCCTATAATTCAATGAGAATTTTTGAAAATACGATTAACAAAATGACAGACGTCAAAATAAGTGGCAAGTAAGTATGTAAAACAAATGAGCCAAGCACACTTGTTGTGCACTTGTAGTGTTAATTTCTTAACAAATTCTAGTACCATTTTATATTGTCTCGCAAAACAAGCTAAAAAACTTGGCGCGAACAAATTGGCAAAACAGCTCTTCGATCGTATACAAAGCTTACGGGTGCCGTCGAAATTTCAAGAACAAGTTGAAGTATCGACCATCAGTTCACGAGCGAGACCCTTCAGTGACCCGGAAGAATTACTTCCTATGTGTTACAGGTGTTCCACTTACAATCCACTATTAACGATGTCCAATAAGTGCATACACTGCGGAGAAAAATTTGTGAATTCCTACGTTAGCTTTGGTAAGTTAATCCAACCAACCTAATCGAAATGTTTGATATTAACTGCGTACTTTTTAGAAATTTTACCTTTAGTGGAGTTCATTCTAGAAGATGGAATTAGTGACACTGAAGCTGTTAGACTAATTGAAGCACCTGCTAAACCAACTTCACCATATGAAGGTTGGACACAAGAGATAACAGATTCTCAACAAACATTAAAACTGGAGGAAGACTCTCAAGATCCATTTGCAAATAAATTGATAGATTTTGAGGTATTTTAGTATTTATAATATAGGTGCAATTTATTATACTATTAATGTATTTTCTTTTAGGCTGGAGATAGTAATTTCTTACCTGTGATGTTAAATAGAAACGCTTTAATTTCGTTAGATAGCGCTAGTGTTTTAATTTGTAAATGGAATCCACCGCTCAAATATCAATATTTTCGGAATTTATTGCCGGATTTACAAATTACAATGTGTTACTCCTGTTTTAAGGTTGTACGATTATATTTGATTCTGATCAAGTTATGAAGTATTACATTTTAGGCTTTTCATGTTGATGATTTTGAGTTGCAAGTATTACAAAAGGGATATTGTCCGTATTGCAGAGCACCGCCTGAGAATAGTGCAAATGTAGATTCCACTGATGATCTGTTAGGTTTTTAAGGATATTTATTTAGTTTTAAAAGAGACCAATCCGTCCAAGTTTTAGTAAGTTTTAAACATATACTGTACAAGTTTTTTAACAATTTTATGAGAATAAAGTTTTATATTTTAAAGTACTTTAGTAATTCATATTCTACGCAGAAATTGTCTATACCACATAAAGCTAGTGATTCCGCATAAGCTATACCAAGTAAAAATGTATGATAAATGCTCATTTCTCAATGATATCCGTGTTTGTCCTCCAACTGGTCCTCCTTGACTATCAAAATCGGTTGTGGCATCTAGGAAAATTGGGGAAGCACCTGTAACTTGACTCATCTGCTCCAAATCCCTAAAGAAAAATAAATATATGAATAGCAGTTGATTATTAAGGGATTTTACTGACGATCAAGAATTGAAATTTATAACGCAGCTGTTTTCTACATTTACGTGTTGCAGTGGTGGAGGTAACGTATTGTCTGAATCGGATGATGTTAGTGTACTTTTGCACACACGTGTGAAATGGTTGGCCCACAAAGCTCTCCGATCGAGTTTGAGAGAGGTCAAGTTGGAATGCATTTAGAAGTTTTGTCATTTCGATACATTACGCGGCGTATGGAGCGATCTTTGAGCATTCTTTAGTGAGTACAGAGAATGTCGAAAAATTAAGGAATGCACAGCTTCAGTTTGGACGATCACTGCGTAAAGATCACGTTTTGGTTGCGATAGCGTCGCGTACGTCGTTTTTGCGGCAACTGGTGCAAGTATGGTCTACGGGTAGAGAAGTAACATTAAGTACGTGAACTGCACGGCACGGTATGGAGGATAGTGGACTGCAAACGCTTTGTGTACTGCATTTTATCAACATCGTCGTATACAGAACTAGTAGTGCGATGACAACGGTGGCATGTCGAATAGACGTGTATTTGTACAAAATTTGCCGAAGACTTAGTGAATGTTTAATCGATCTGTATACTGCTCCATGCCGTGGTCACCAGAAGGACATAATGGTATAGGGTGCCATTGCATGCAGTAGATGTACACATTTAGTGGGTGTAGAATACGTAATAATAATACAATCTTTATTGTCCAACAGTACAATAATTTATAATCAGAACCTCTTTGAGGATATGTGCCTTCTAATTTGTATGACAAGTATTTAAGGAATCTTTTTTGGATACGCTCAACTTGTAAGTGTTGGTAAGTGAATAATGGATACCATATAATAAAGCAATACTCAAGCTTACTTGTAACAAATGTAATGATTTTTGAGTATTTGTGTTCCGAAATACACACAAATAGACAAATATACACACAAATATACAACCGACAAATAGAGTTGCTATGTTTGGCAAAGGATAATTGGCTGTCAAAAAGGACGCCTAGGTCGTTGAATATAGATTTCCATTTAATTAGATGGCTATTAATAGCATGATAATATAAGATGAGATTACTAACTCTTGTGTATGAAACTACTGCACATTTTTTAACATTTAGTCTCAAACCATTTTGCACGCACCAGTCATGTATGTGAGTGAGGTTTTGTTGTAAGTTATGGCAATCAGCATCAGTAGAAACCTTACGGTAAAATTTCACATCATCAGCGTAAACCCAGGTATAATATTCCAAGGACGCCAAAAGGTCATTGATAAATATATTAAATAACAAGGGGCCTAAGTTGGAATCTTGGGGCACACCGGAACGCACGCTATAAGTATTAGAAGTGAATCCATTATAGTGAACATAGTTAAATTTATCTGAAAGGTACGATGTTGAAAGTTTTACCAAATTATGAGAGAGACCAAACGATTTCAACTTTTGCATAAGTAGAGGATAGTCAATTACATCAAATGCCTTAGATAGATCAGTGTAAATAACATCAACCTGTTCTCTATGTGGCAATGTTCGATTTGTGGTGATTATATGTGGCAACACGTACATCTGGTTTACATGCACGACAACGCATTGTAGTTAATTTTAAAGTGGCTGGCGAAAATGGGTCACTTACCTATAATACCAGATATTAGAACCTTCTCGGTTTTTAGGCATAAAGTTGGGTCTATTTTCATGCAGTCTCACAACTCCTATAACATCTACTTCTCCTTGAATTTGACCATTCTGCCTTGTTTTAGGATCTTTACTTTTTGCCGGCACCCATCCTCTATTTACCAATATAGTTTCGCTATCAAAATTACATTTTTTAAATTATTATGTTTATCTAAGCATTCATGCTTACATACTTTCTATCAGCTAACTGAAATGGTGTTACAACTAGATAACCCTGGTTTGTATTTTGGCCTTTCGAGATTAGAGAACTTTTAGTACTTGCATCACCGTCAACAAGCAAAGAACGTGGTCCAATATAAATTTCCTTATCATGTAGAAATTGCCCCCTAACATGAACCGGAAAATATTCTAGTTCCTCAATTTCCTCTGCCGATGATGGTAGTAATGCAGGTCTGGCATGTTTCCTTTCGTGAAGAGTTCTTATTAAATTTTCTTTCCATGCCTTGCGTTGAATTTGCCAAGTACCAAGAGCAAATGTCGCAGTTGGTATGCTCTAAAAAATTTTTGCATAAGATAAGAAGTTTCGATCAACATTAATACAAACCAACAGAAACCAACCGAAAGGTCCAATTTCTCTCCTTTGCTCGGTGAAACGTAAGGTTGGCTTAGGTTTACTTTGAACTTCTATCAGTAATCTCGAACTAGTGCTGAACTGGCGTATCTTAGATAGTGTTTGAAATCCTATAGTTCTGTTCATTATTATAAGTGTTATACAGATTTTTAATTGTTATGTAGTTTATCTAAACATAATATTTGAAATTTAAAAAATGATATATTTATTAAACAAATACAATTTAAAACTGAAAATTACTTAATACTGTATCTTTTTCATGTTCTTTGAACTTTACTTATTTGTATATTGTAGGTTAACTTTTGTCGCTCTTGTCAATTTTTGACTTTAAAGATTTTCAACATCCACTGACATCTTTGAACTATTTTGAACAACAAATAATTACAGGTTTCTAACATACTTCTATAGTATATTTCACACATTCGTAAATACACTATAGAATTAGGATATTTCTACGTAATCTTGATTTTTTTCTAAAGAAAAGCTCGTCACTGCTTCAGAACCGACCAAAACCGGTGCCAAAATTATTAAAATCATTCGTTCAAACAGAAATAATTTAACAGTTAGCGTTATATAGATATAAAATTATGTGTAGGTACTTACATTAATTAATTATGATTGTATACAGCTATTATTTATGTGATATACATCTATACATATATGCAAAAATCCTGCTTAGTTTTAGTAATTATCAGTGTTATAAGCCTGCACATAAGCCGAAATGTCAATTTTTTTGATTCCGGTATTTTGCTAATTATTGAACATGAAACAACACAACAAGGCGCAGAGAACACTTGATTCATCTAACATAAGAATTCGCTATGAAGATTTTCCAAATCCTTAAAGCGAAACAGGCAGGTTTGTGCATACCGATCCAACTCACGGCCGAACGGATTTCGCCTATGACACTAACGCTAAGCTTGAAATTCTAGCGGACCACTTTAAATTCGCCCACAATATATCTGGTGACGATAAGGACTCTAAAGATGAGCTCCCCGACAATGTCGACAAATTTGTCAACCGTCTGCCTCCCATATCTAAGTAGATATTACTCACAAAGCAAGGCGCCGCGACTGCGTAGCACCCGGTTCTGGAGGGTATTGAGCCTTTTCACTTGCGGTTTACTGGCATTGGATCAGGTAAGGTCACCATACGTGACAATAGGTCGAAGAAACACTGCATACATTATGAGCTTGATCGTGAACCTCGGAGAACTTTTCTGATACAAAAGCGGTACTAGAGGCCTCCATGTACGTAAGAACTTCGCAGCGATAGCTGAAAAGTGCCGCTTTAAGTCAACCTCGAATATCAAGGGTCATACCTAAATACTAGACGCAAGTTTCACATGGCAGTCTTTGACCCCAATGGTGTGTTGGTGGTGCTAGTGAGGGAAGAGGAAATACGTTTTCGGAAGAATCGAATAGCGACATACTTATCAGCATTGATTGTTAAACGCCACTTAAACGTTCATTCACATATCTCATTGACTGATCTCTGAAGTCTTTGACAAACAAGACCGTCATTTCTGGAGGTGGTGGAGACGGCTATGTCGTCAACAGGGATAAGTAAATCTCATTTACAAAAAATATTTAAGTAGAACAAAATTTTACCATTTAAACCGCAATTTAGGCAAACTTTAGAAAATGGCGATGAAGTCGAACGTATAGATTTTTGTTTAGAAATGGGCTACACAGTTTTGGAAAATTCAAATTTGCGTAAACGAAGTATGTTCTCCGATGAATCAACCTTTTCAACTAACGGAGTCGTTTCTTCTCAACATTGCGGGTACTGGAGCAAGATCGATCCAAACTTTAGAATTACTAGAATATTAAAAAAAAGTTAATATGTAGTGTGCGATTTCGTGCCATGGCATTATTGGTCCATATTTTTTTGATCAAAATTTAAACCGTAATTTAAATTTAGAAATGTTCCAAATTTTTTTAACTAATGAACTGGATTAATTGCCGTTAAACTACCGAATTGGACAGGAAGAGATGGTCTGATTTTATGGCCACTGAGAAGTCCTGATCGTACAATAATGGACTTTTATCTGTAGGGTCGTTTTAAAACAAATTGTATACAGTGAGCCACTAGACAATGATAATCAACAATTAAAAACTAGGATGCAAAATGCAGTCAAGTCCTTATCAATCTTAGAAAGAAGACCCAGTTTCAATTAATTTAGAGCTCGCATTGGAAGCTGTGCAGAAAAAGGAGGACCATTATTTGAATAGAAAATTAATAGTTTAGTTTTTTGAGAATTTTATTTTATTTTACCATTGTTTGTTAAATTTATTAAATAAAACTTGAGTCCAATTTGTATATTTTCTAGCAAGAGAATAATATTATCTTGAGATCCGTTCGAGTTAAATAAAAAGTAATTTGTGTTTTGGGCGTTTGAAAACAAGCAGAGTGAAATTTTCTGAGAAATCAAAAATAAAAAAAATTTCCTCCTTTAAAGTAGATTCGGGGACATGTATAATATAAAATTCCGGACCCGGAAGCGAACCTTGCGGTACTCCAGGGTTTATGAGGAATACTGAATTTCATTGCGACCTTGAGCAACACGATCATGCTGTCCAGTTCGCATCGAACACACAGAAAAAAAAACAATCTTTGAATCCTGTAGTTTAACTGGTCACCGCCGAGGACAGGCCGAGGATTGCCGTCCCAACACCTGATTATGGTACAAGAAGATGCTTCTTGATCTTCGACGGTTTATCCCCGATAATTCGCAAAAAACACATCATTTCAATAACTAATAGCAATCTCATTAGAAGACAAGAAGGCTTAGAAGGTCCTGAGCGCATCCCTAGAAGGAGATGAAAGATCTTTAAAGGATTACTGAATGCCGTTACGTATGCAACCGAATTATCAGATATATATAGTGGGCAATCTAAGGAAACAAATTATGTAAACAATACAATTGAATAAAAAAGTTGTAAATGTAAATTGGAACCTCAGTATGATAATGATGTCCTCATATTCATGTCAGCTAACATTTGTAGTTCGTATAGGAAAACAATAGTTTTTGTTTATATTTGTCCGCGAAAAAATGCAGGTATCAATTATTATACAAAAACGATTGTTAACTGGCAACTCCTTGCATCCAACTTCCTCTCAACAATTATCAAGTTCAATTTAGTTGAATTAAGATACAAGGTCGCGTGTTATCGATGATTAATCATCAAAAGCTATTCCCCTCTACTAATGCGATTACTCATTTTGATGTTTGAATTTAAAACTACACAATAGTTGAACAGTAGTGCTGGTAGCAGTCGTAGAGTATAATACATTCAGCTTGGATTTACAGTTATCAAGAATCGTTAAAATGATTAGTCATCTATTAGCTTAACCCGTATATTAGGATGAAATACGTTGACGTTTATAAACATGTCAAACGACTGCGAGAGCAATAGTTGTGTGTAAACAATGAAAGATGAAGCGGTTTTGCGATAAAATTATAAATGATAACGATAAAAGCTGATAAGTGGATAATACCGTAGATATTTCTAGTAATTCGGTAATCAAGTTTAATGCAATGTAGTACCTAATATAAAGAATTTATCAGAGTTGAAACACCTGTTGAGTTATCCTTCAGTAGCGTTTTAACATTTAAAATGAGTGCCCCGATACCAGCTCCTCGAAAATTCAACGGTTCCGACAAAAAACCCATACCCGTTCCACGTGAATTAATTCCTATAAGACCAAGTCGAATCCGGGATAATATAGACGATGAAGCGGATAAAGCTGACGTTAAATCAACTGATAGTAAAAGTGAGGTGAACAGTAATACATTTACAAAGAGAGTGAAAACTTTTGGAAGCGCGTCAAAACAAATCGCCGAAGATATTGGAGGTAGAGTGCAAGAAGGTAAGAAAGCTGTTATAGAAAGTACAAGATCAAGTGTTAGAAGATTAACTAGAAGATTTCATTCAGTTAGTAGTGATTTAGGAGATGATCCAAAAGAGGAAGATAATAATAGAAATAATGATTTAGATTTGCCTGATAATATATTTACTTCCATTAAATTTAATTCTCCTATTAATACAAATATGACGGAACCAATGTATTTAAATATTACTTCAGAAAATAATGATTGCGATGAAGAATACAACAGACCACCGCCTCCGTATCCACCGCCACCGTTGCGAGAGGAAAGCCTGTACGATGAGCCTCAATCTGTCATATCGGGGAGTTCGAAGAGTTCGAACAGTTCAAGTAGTGGCCAGACGAGAAGTTCCAGTGTTTATGAATGCGTCTTTCCTGCATACCCTTATAATAGTGATTCGGAAAGTTGTGTCGAATCAACTGCTGGAGGTACGGAAAATAATGTACCATTAAATCGTTCAGGTTCATGGAAATTTTACGATCAAGTACCAAAGGTGGAACAACTTTATAATAACGTCGACAGTACGCCTGTACTAAATCCTAGTGAACGTACTACTGATTCCAACACAAATTCATTGCATAGTACTATACATGAAAATAGTGTGTATGAAAATTATGATGTTGCTCTGAGAGATATTATGTCATATAATAGAAAACCTACGGAGAGTGTTATTATGCAATTCGATCCTCTGAGGAACAGGGATACATTACCAGATGTTAATTCAAACCTTCAGAACAAAGAATTAGACAGTTTGCAGCAATTATTATTAGCAGACCTGTATTCCAATACAAATTTTTCGACAATCGATAATTGGAGCATATCAAATGACTCTGAAGAAGCTGAGGATTATATAAATCCACCACCACCTCCACCGCAAAGGTTCGATTCTTTACCTGAAGAACAATCACCAGTATTACGTAGAAGAGAATCTAGAACAAATTGGTATACGGATGCAGATAGTAGAGAAACTAATGCATCTACGAAAACCCACAGTATTGGAATGAATTTAATCAAACAAGTAAATGGTGTGCTCAAGAAGGCACCACATTTAGTCAAAGGTGGTAAATCGAAGGACATTTACTTATTAAGACCTGCAATTCATTCGAAAGGTTCTCACCACCACAAGGGTTTGTTGTATAAGGTAACAAACGGGCCAGTCGAAGACTTATTTGGTGAATTTAATTCTCGTTGGTGTACTTTAGAAGGACAGCTGTTTCTGTGCCATCTGGATAGTTCATGCAATACCATCAAAGAAAATTTTGCTTTGGATACCATATTAAGCATCCAGATTCTACAAGATCAGAAGTACAAGTACAAGTAGGTGAACACATATAATTTTGAATTGAATTTGAGAAATGTAGGATTAGGTCCATAATTATCTCATGTTCTCATATTGGAGTATTAGTGCGAGGAAATCCAATTACTCCTGTATTCTAAGAGAAATGAGAAAATGTTATTTATTTATAAAGTTGAAGCGCATGGGGGGCGATAACTTAAAAATATTTTTAACTATACAGGGTGTCAAATAAAGACAGAGTAAACTAAATTTACTTTATTTTAAATGCAACACCTACTTTACTGTTTACGATTCTTCTAGGTATTACCTTTATTACAATATAGGGTTTTGCTATGTCATTCAGTTTACTTTAGAAGATATGGGAAGTTTTGCATGAATTTAATAACAAAGTTGGCGCCTCCTACCGTACTACGGCTTCCACATAAAATAATTCGTTTGCGCTAGAAACATTTCTAATGTTATCTCCTTTTTATTTTCTCACCTATTTCAAATGGAACAACCCGTATTTTATTATTGGAGTAAACTCCTCTCTTCACGAACTTTATTATTTATTAAACATTCCCTACAGCTAAATGTGCTTGTTTTTTGAGTTATTTGCGTTTCTATAACGAAAACAAGTTATAGCCCCCCATGCGCTTCAACTTTATAAATAAATAACATTTTCTCATTTCTCTTAGAATACAGGAGTAATTGGACTTCCTCGCATTAATCCTGTATAATTGTTTATTATTATAACATTATTATTAGAGACCGGACATCAGAGAGCGATGACTCATCGCTTACGAGCGTATTATATACAATTAATATTTTAGAAGAGTTTCTAATTTTGTATGCAGGGTGTTTCATTGGTAACAGGATGGTCGCCTACCTCTAAACAGTATCTTAAAAAAATATTTTTTGATATACAGGGCGTCCAAAAAACTGTGACACTTCGAAGTTTCTTTTTTCTTATGGACTAAAAGGTTCCTTGTGACAAATTTGCAGATTCTATGGAGAGAATGAACTACATTAGTAATGTGAAGCATATTAGGATGTGTTTCCTTTAATAGTTTGCTTGTTTTTGTACCACTATGTGCAGCATCATCATTGACAAATAAAACAAGTTTTTTGTATCTATCGCCAGGGTGCAGAGTGTAGTGTACATTTTCATTAATAGTTCTAATAATTGTTTGCGCATTAACTTCATCTTTGTTTATTTTTAAGTGATATTATTTAGTTTCTTTGAAGGAGTATTTGCTGCCAGACAGAATTGATAGAGATCTTCATTTATTGCGTCAGGATGTCTTTCTTCACATTCTTCCACGTTAAAAATTGTTTTCGAATTGAAAATTTAAAACGAAATTCAATGTACAGTTACAGAAAGATTTTAAGATAATATTTTGTTTTCCAATTCGAAACAAACTGTTCGAAGTTACTACCTAATTTGACATACTTTTAAACGCTGCTTCAAATCTGTAAATTATTTTTACACTTGGCACTATTTAAGTTTGTCAGTAATTTTATAACGTGTTAGGCAAGCAAAATTATCATCTAAAGGTTTATAAACAATTGTTTCGAATAATCTATTTATATTCCTAAATATCTACAACATTTCCTGTAGGAATTTACAGTTTAGTGACAAAACGTATTTTCCTATTGAGTTATCTTTGCTTACGTGATTATTATGAAAATTATCATATTTTTCAATAATTATATAGTACTTATAAACAAAACTCGAACTTGTAAGCATTTGCGTCATAGAATTTAGAAAATAAACATTATTATAGTTTTATAATGTGTTATTTAGTATAAATTATACAGGCCGATTGATTAAGATTGGCTATTAGAAAGATTGGATCTCGTAATGATAATGAATTTCTGCAAAGTTGTATATGCGTATAGAGTAATTAAATATATATATTCATTCAGAATATTTTCAAGATGTCGACACTTACGGAAGTAAGAAATTGAAAACACCTAAGAAAACATTCAAAACAACCTTACAGAACCTTTTTTTTTTGGAACACCCCAACGATGGACAGAAAACGAATTTTTATTTCTGGACTAGGGCATGTGGCACACAAAAAACCCGTTTAAAACCATCGAAAATCAAATGTACTTACTTTAAAAGCACCTAACCTCGCACCTAACAATCCGTCATAAATCTCTAATTTTGAATGCACACCAAAAGTATCCAAATATGTATTTATAGACCATCAGAAGTTGGGAACACGAAAAAATGGTTGAAAAAAAAACAACCAAAACTTTACAACAATCTCTTGTTTTCAGCCACCCCAATATATCTTTTTATTTCTAGACCACATGAAATGGCACATCATTGCTGAAAAAAAAATCAAAAATATCTTATTTAGGTCTCTCTGTTTTCAACACCTCAAAATGAATTGTTATTTCTGGTCCAATGCATTTGGGCACTTCAAAAACCAAATAAAAACATGAGGCTTAACAAGTTATTGACATTATTGAAAAGGTTCCTCGTTTTTAGATACCACAAAATGGCTTTTCATTGATGGAACAGGATAATAATTAGTAAAATTATTATTCAAATCCCTTCGTGTTCAACGCGCCAATATTTAATAAAACAAGTGCAAAACATTTCTCCTTCTCATTCCGACTACAATCCGATTTAGTCTTACAGCATCTTCTTTTTTTTTTTTTAGAATTTTTTAAAGAAATACTCGCACGTAATACGCTCCATCGTGCTGCGCCGAGGGTTTCGAATAAGAATTTGTTTTTTTTTCTTGTCGACAACAGGACTGCTGATACATTTTTTTATTTTACCAATTGTTTACTATCTTGCCATTTTGGGGTATCTAAAAACAAGTAACTTTGATCTTCTTTTCAGTAATTGTAATAACTTTTTAGAACGCGCCAATTGCCAATTACTCTGGTGCAGAAATGAAAAGCTATTTTGGAGAATGTAAAAATGAGGAACCTTTTCAATAATATTAATAACTTTTTAAGACTCATCATTTTTTATTTGGTTTTTAAATTTCTTAAATGTCCCATTTTGTGGTGTTGAGAACAGGGAGATTTATATAAGATTTTTATAAGAGTTGATCCAGAAATGAAAAGTTATGTTGGGGTGGTTAAAAACAAGAGATTGTTATGAAGTTTTTGGTTGCTTTTTAAGGTAATTGTTTGATTTTGCGGTGTTTTTCAACCATTCTTATTTCTGGTGGTCTATAAGATATTTGGATACTTTTGGGGTGCATAAAAATTATAGATTTATAAAAGATTTTTGGGTGCTTTTATAAAGTAATTATGTTTGATTTTGGGTGATTTTCAACAGGTTTTTTCGTGTACTAAATGCCCTGGTGCAGAAATAAAAATTCATTTTCGATCCATCGTTGGAGTGTTCAAACATAAGAGGTTTTTCTAGTTTTTTAATGTTTTTAAGGTAATTATGATATATTTTAGGTAATTTTTTATCATTTTTGTGTGCACAATTTTTGTTGGTGAAATTCTTCGTTTTTCGTGGTTTCCCCTACATTCCCTATTAATTCTCTACGTAACTTCTTTTGCTTTTTTGGAATAGTCGTAAGATTTAATGGTACTTGTTATTTATTTTGTTTTAAAAGACTTTCTATTTTTTCTGTAACTTCAGAACATAAGTACACTGGAATTACTAAGTTGTTGCATACTTAGCTATCTGTAATATATTTTTATTTTAATTGCCTTCTAATACTTAATTTTTCTTAAGCAGCAATAATTTCTCTTTTTTTTACTTTTTCTCGTATCACTCATTATTACTTGTACAATATTTAATGCAAAAACAGATATCTATTGCTGGTCACAAACAAGCGATTAACTTTTATGCCAAGTATAAAATAGGGGACTTCCCCTACTCTTGATTCTTGTTCTCGAGATCAAAGGGGACCGAGAAGCTTCGTTAACTAGGCGATAATTGATGATTGAAGGAAACGCATATTATATGCAGCCCGAGATGCAGCCATAAGAGGAAGGACAGCATCATGTATACATGATGTTCTGAATCGAACTATAAATTCTTTGCTGAAAATTGTTGTTAACTTCTTTCAGATGATCCGTATATATAGAGTGAACCAAAAAGAATGAAGACCATGCTTAATTTTCTGCCAACGTTTAATGTTTTATCGTCAAACCTATTGTAAACTCATAGACATATCAAGAAACAATTCCGAATGGGTGCTAATGTTACAGTAATAATAATTCAAGCTGCAACCGCTACCATTTTATACTTACCTAATCTGTAATCTAGTATAGGTACCTTTTATTGTCAGAAATAATCTTATTTAAAAACGTTCTAAAAAGTGTTTAGGTACATTAATATTGTTTATTTCTCTAACAATAGTGCATTGTAATTCTTCAGAAACTGAACAACTCCAAACACGAGCCAAGCATAAAATATCTTTTCAGCAGCTTTCCAATCTAAGATAACAAATTTAAGCGGGGAATTTAACTTGTCAACAATTTTTTTGGCTCATTCTGTGCACACTGTATATATATATATATGTATAGTTGAATTGATGAAAAAAATCAGTTTTGATTTGTTAATGATATAATGAAAGATGTGATTATCACAGAATTCGGGTTTGTTTTTAATAAAACAAGTATTTTAGCCTTGTGACGTTTGCTGACTAATTTCCTCAGACCTATTTATTAACAAAAGTAATAAAACAAGTTTTAAATTTAATGAAAAATTACATTTGCTTTTTTAAATTTGTGTAGACATTGAAACTTGCTTCAGCATTAATGCACCTAGTAATTAAAATATATTAATTGATTTTGAGAATTTATTACTTTGTCACTAAATTTAATATGTTATATTAGTTTAAAACCTTGTAAATGGGACGTTACGAACAATAAATGTAAAATAATATTTTAAAATCGGATGCAATGTCATGTGTAAGTGAGATGTCCAGAAGGCAAAAAATTTTTCTTTTAAACAAATTTTCGAGGATAAATAGATGTCGCACATACAGGGGACTACAAAAGAAAAATCAACCATAATGTGGGGAAAGAACAAAAGCCTATTAGAGCTTTATTTTAATGTTTTCAACTATATTTGAATAGATATTGGAAAGAGATGACGATTGTTCTTTTGTATTTAAATTTTTGGTGATTCTATTTATAGCTAAATTCTCCAAGACTAACCTTTTATTGTAGTTATTTTGATTAAATAAAAAAACCGGATTTTCAAGGTCTATGTTGTGATTGGTTTGGTGGACGTGTGCCGCAAGGGCACATTTTTTACAGAGGCTTTTTGAAATCGCTTTTGTGTTGGACAGCGCGCTCGCGCCATCACAAGTTGTTTGACCAATGTAATAACTTTGACAGTCAATACATTTAACTGCGTAAACTACATCATGGTGTTGGTTAAGTGGAAGTTTAGTTTTAAGTTTAGTGAAAAAATTGTGGGTAGGTATGGCAGTTGTGAAAGCAATATTGATGTTAGTATCCTTAAATAACAATTTAATTTTATCGGTCAGTTTGGGGATATAAATCAGTGATTTGTATATGGGGCCCTGTGTATTATTGGCAGTGGAATTGTTGAGGGGTAGATTAATATTATAGGGATGTTGGCTTGAGAAAAGGATTCTTTTGGTCAAGATGTTGTGGGAAATCATTTTTACGTAGGATATCAAGAAGTATTTTTAAATCCTCATTTATAAATTGAGGGTGTGTTATTTTTAGTATTCTATTTTTCATGGCTAATATGAGATTAATTTTATATTTAAGGGGCAGTGTGAGTTAAAATTTAGTAATCTGTTTGAATTTGATGGTTTTCTGTACCATCTCAGCTTAATGGTGTTATCCACCTTGACCAGTAACGTATCAAGAAAAGGTAGGGATTGATTTTGTTCTACTTCATAAGTGAATTGTAACTTGTTATTAACATTGTTAAAAAAGGTCTAAAACGTTTTGAATACGTTCTGGAGGAAGAGTACAAACGAGATCGTCTACGTATTGGTACATAAATCCCAAAGGAAAATGGGCCTGTTCGTTGACCTCTTTAAGTATATAGTTCATGACTATATCAGCGATGATGGGTGATAGTGGGCTGCCCATAGGTACCATGTATTTGCTGGTAAATTTCACCTTCATAGATGAAATAGACAGAGTTAAAACCCATTTCAGAAGAGCGATGAACTTAGGTTTCGGTATGGGAGTGATGTTCAATTAGGAACCAATTTTCTTCTATTATATTGATCACTAATTCAGTAGGTATGTTGGTAAATAAACTTACATCAAAGGATACTAGAACATGTTTTTCAGGTATAGTGAGATTAAGTGGCTATAGCGAAAGCAAAGGAACTTGTATTCTGAACTGGTTATAGTCGCTGAAGGCTGATTTTAAAATATTGGCCATAAACTTTGAAAGATTTCTACTGTGGCAATCAACATTACTGATTTGATGGGTGGGGAAACCCTCTTTATGTATTTTGGGGATACCATAAATCCGAGGTATATGAGAGAGTTGTGTTTTTTAAGGTTTTTAAGTATCGTCATTAATGTAATATTTAACTTTGAGATCTTTAATTATTTGATTTGTTTTCCTTTCATAGGAGTATGTAGGGTCATTGTTAATGAGTCTGTAAATTTCACTCACGGATGGTGAAATTTACAGACTTTTTCGTTGATGAAAGGAAAACAAATCAAATAATTAAAGATCTCAAAGTTAAATATTACATTAATTTCTTACAAAACCTTATCAAAACACAATTTTTGATACCTCGGATTTATGGTATTCAAATACATAAAGAGGGTGTTCCCCTTTGACCCATCATCAGTAATGTTGATTGCCACAGAGAAACGAAGTTTTATGGCCAATATTTTAAAATCAGCCTTCAGCGACTATAACCAGTTTCAGAATACAAGACTTTGCTTTCATACAGCCATAATAATCGGCTATTTTGAAAAACATGTTCTAGTATCACTTTGATGTAGTCAGAAATTTACCAACATACCTACTGAATTAGTGATCAATATGGTAGAAGAATTCCGGCCGTTGTTGGTTATCACTCCCATACCGAAAAGTTCATGGATCTTTGAAATGGGTATTTAACTTGTCTATTTCATCTATGAAGGTGAAATCTACCAGCAAATACATGGCATCGATGGGCAGCCCACTATCACCCATCATCGCTGATATAGTCATGAGTCTATATACTTAAAGAGGTCAACGAACAGGCCCATTAATTTGGATTTTGTCAATACGGATGACGATCTCGTTTGTACTCTTCCTCCAGAACGATATTCAAAAGAAAACATTTTAACAATGTTGAAACAGTTACAATTCACTTATGAAGTAGAACAAAATCAATCTACCTTTCTTGATACGTTTGTCAAGGTGGATAACACCATTAAGCTGAGATGGTACAGAAAACCATCAAATCAAACAGATTACTAAATTTTGATGCAATTTAAATATAAAATTAATTCATATTAGCCATGAAAAATAGAATACCAAAAATAACACATCAATTTATAAATGAGAATTTGAAAATACTTTTTGATATCATACCAAAAAGATTTCAACAATTCTGACCAAAAGAATCCTTTTTCAAGCCAACATCCCTTAATATTAATCACGTTCAACAATCGTTTGCATGCCAAAATCATTGGCCCTATATACAAATCACTGATTTATTCCCAAGTCGAAAGTGACCGATAAAATTAAATTGTTATTTAAGGATCAATATCAATAACAACTGCCATTGCACAATTTTTTCAGATAAACTGATAAACTAAACTTCCACTTAACCAACACCATGAAAGTTTACGCAGTTAAATGTATTGACTGTCAAAGTTATTACATTGGTCAAACAACTAAGATGGGTGAGCGCGCTGTCCAACACAAAAGCGATTTCAAAACCCCAAAAAATTCAACTTGAAGATCGTCCACCAAACCAATCACAACATCTTGAAAATCCGGTTTTTTTATTTAATCAAAATAACTACAATAAAAGGTTAGTCAAGAATTTAGTTATAAATAGAATCACAAGAAAATTTAAATACAAAAGAACAATCGTCATCTCTTTCCAATATCTATTCAAATATAATTTTGCTTAAAATAAATAACAGGTTTTTGTTCTTTCGTTACATTATGGTTGATTTTTTTTACCAAGTATGTGCGACATCTATTTATCCTCGAAAATTTGAAAAGAAAAATTTTTTGCCTTCTGGACATCTCACAATTACACATGACATTGCATCCGATGTTTGAAAATATTATTTTACATTTATTGTTCGTAACGTCCCATTTACAAGGTTTTAAACTAATATAACATATTAAATTTAGTGACAAAGTACATACCAATTCTCAAAATCATTAATCAGGTGTACAAAATTACTACACGGCATTATTGCCTGAAGCAAGTTTCAAAATGACACAAATTTAAAGTAAAGCCAAATTAAGTTTTTCACAGTTAAATTTAAAATTGTAAAAATTTATTACTGATTTGTTAATAAATAGGTCTGAGGAAGGGAAAATTTTCCGAAACGTCACAAGGCTAAAATACTTGTTTTATTAAAAAACTAAACCCGAATTCTGTGTTAATCACAGTAATTTCATTACATCTATATATGTATATATATATTTTAAAATGTGAAATTACTGCAACTAGTGCAGAATATGGGTTCCTTCTTTTAATTTAAATGAAAAACAGTAGTTTCCTACGTGACGTTTCGGATTAATTTAATCCTTCTTCAAACCTGTATATAAATATATAATAAAACTTAACTATTTTTAAACCAAGAAACAAAAACTTACAACAAGGATAATCGTTTTTCTAAATACAAGGCTCTAAAAATGTGAAACAATTTTGACAATTTTGAATTTTTGAAATTTGAAAACATATGCAAAATATTTGATAAACAATTAGTCTACTGTCAGTGTCAGAACTGATAAAATTGTTAAACTTTATATATATATATTTTTTTTTTTTTAAGTGAGGAAAAATGCCTTAACGCACCATCAGGGACGAGACCCGTCCCCGGTGTGTGGGGCTCGCACCCACTAAAAAACCTCACTTTGTCAGGTGTAGAATCCATCCCGGAACCGCTGGTCGCATTACTTCAGGATGGCACCAAAGTTAGCCTCGGTCGGCTGCCTCCATTGCTTGGGTCTCTCTCTTCTTCTCCTTCAGCACCTTCTCGACGAACGTGGCGATCTTCTGCCAGTGCTCGTGTCCAGACAGCATCGTTTGCACGACGTTATCCGGCGTTAGAGGTCCTACTTCGTCTTGTAGAGCGTCTCTGTAGTCACTCCACCTCTCGCATTCGAAGAAGGTGTGGTGAGCATCATCTTCCGCAGAGTCGTGATACTGGCATGTCGCGTTCTCTGCTATACCCATTCGAGCCAGGTATGCGTTGAAATACCCGTGTCCGCTGAAAATCTGGGTGAGGTAGTAATTTACCTCGCCGTGGTCTCGCTCCATCCACTCCGTGATGTTGCGGATGAGCCTGACCGTCCACCGTCCTCTTGTGTCGTTCTGCCAGCGCTCTTGCCAACATTGTCGTGTGAGCGCTTTAGCGTCCGCTCTTGCTTGTCGTGAGCCGACGTCTCGTCGTGTCTTTAGACTCTCTTCTTTTCTAGAGCTAGTAAGTCTATCGGAGTTACTCCTGCGATCACGAGCACCGCCGGTTCGGAAAATGTACGGTATGCGCTGGCGAATGAGTGCTCCCCGTCGCTGTACTGAAGCCAACTTGTCCTGCTGTAAAGCGTCAGCCCAGATCTCGCTTCCATACAACAGTATGGAATGGGTAACGGTCATTAGCAGCCGGCGTTTACTCGCCGTCGGTCCTCCTACGTTGGCCATTAGTCGGCTCAGCGTCGTCGTTACTTTAGCGGCCTTATCGCTCGATGACTGGATCTGTTGCCAGAAGGTCATCTTGCTGTCGAGCCGCAGTCCGAGATTTCACGTAAGTTCTAGTAGTTATGACTTCCGTATCCACCGTCATCTCTATCTCCCTAGGGATTCGTCTCCTGGTCAATAGAACGACCTCGGTCTTCTCCGTTGCCAGGGTCAGGCCGTGTTCGTCCATCCATGTGGTGACTCTTCTCATTGCCTGGTTGAGCCTTCTCTGGGCATCCGCCTCGTCACACGCTAGGATGACTGCCGCTACGTCGTCTGCGTATCCTATCAGATACGCATCTTGCAGCAGCTCCATTCGGAGGATCCCGTCGTAGGACACATTCCATAAGTCGGGGCCGAGTATGGAACCCTGCGCCGCTCCCGCTGTTATCTTGCACACTGTATATATAGAAGTTATTTAATTATAATAATGTTTTATTAATAATATAATTAAGATGTAATATCAGGTATGTATTGTTGTTGTCATACCTTATATATGCTGACTAATTAGCTAGACATTTAAAAAGGAAACCATATTTAATATTTGGTTGTTTTTACATGCTACTGTATAACAGCCTGAAGCCCTAAAGAAAAATATATTAATTCATTTCTTTTATTACTTAAATTTCAGTAAAATTATGTATTGGTATTTGCAATTAGTCTATTAAATTCCTTTAGTGTGCAATCATACAGAAATAAGCTGATTATATTACTGTGGGTTTGGTCATCAGAATTATCTTGGCAAAATTGGAATGTGTAGCACCTGACTTCCAATTCTTTTTAAACATTGTAATATAATCTTGTTTATTTAGTCTAGAATCAACATATTCTAAAAAAATTAAAAAGACAACCAAAAATGTCGGAAAGAATTGACCATTCATTGACCACTACTGACAACCACTGGAGTCATATTTTGGGATCAAGAGGCAAATACACCACAAATTAAAATATAGAATAAAAAAAAACACTAGAAAGAAAATGTTTTTCTTTCGAGAAAAAATGAGATAAAATGAATACAGAGATTTTATTTAATCCGAATTGTGTTTAGGAATTCTGATGCGACACAAATCAACACCAGATCACTTTTGCAATTACATATATCTCATATTTATATTCAGGCGTGTAGTTCTATTGTATAAACAAGCCCTCGGTATTATTATGATGAAATATGTTCGTATTGCCGTTTACAAAAACCCACGTTCATTCACCCATTACCATCGTTAATAATCCCGTGTAATTTTTTTGTTTTGTTGTCGGTACTGTGTAAATCGCCTCTATCCAATAAGTTCACGAACGTTGTTGGTGTTTAAGTGGTTTTCATTATGTCAATTTGCTGATTCGTAGACATACTCGAAGTTAGATTTAGGAAAATGCGTAGTAACAAATTGCCTTGTATATGTTTATTGCGTTTAATCCTGTTTGTTACTTAGGACCATGAATTGACGGGAGATCATTTTATAACATTTCTTTCGGTTACTTGTTGTATGCAAACTCACTAATATAGCATAATTTACAATTTATTAAGATATAACAGTTTAGTATTATATTTTTAGAAGAAAATGTAATCGAACTTGAAATTTCAAGCGTGTAATTTGTGTGTGTAGGCCGTAGTTTTTATCGGGTATCTAATAATGATTAGACCTGACAGTAGGTAACAAATTTTTTTAAATTTGTGCCACAGCACTTGAGTTTAATCGCAACAATTGATATGAACATGAATTCCATGTGTTCATCACCTTTGATGCATATAATTGGATACAGCAGCGTTGACAAATTAAATTATTGCAGGAATGAAAAGTGAAAGGAAAAGCTATAATAAAAGCTAACGGACGATAGATACGTGCGACTATGGACAATGAAATGAAAACGAATTGATGTAACAATGTACAATGAATTACCATTTCTGAAGTGAAACTAATGATTTTAGTAATAAAATTATGTATATGAGAGAATTACGATTTGAAATTTTGCAAGTAATACTAATAGAAATACCAAATTTTTATTATTAATTTGTATTGTTGTATTTTATTCAAAGTATTTTCCTTCGGAAGCTTCAACTTTTTCCATTTTTCGTTTGAGGGGAGACATAAATTCCGTCCCAATAGTACCGCTCATGTTTTCAGGCCAAGAACGTATCGATCCAATTTTTGATACCTTCAAATCAAGTGAAGCGTATTCTGAACAAAGCATTCTGCATTGATTGAAACAAGTTGTAATCAGCAGAGGCAATGTTTGGGCTATGCGTCGTGTGGGGTAAGACTTCCCATTCGCTATTTTCCGGGTTTTGCAACATGTTGCTTAGCACTGTCATGTTGCAAAATCAATGACTCATGTCTGGTCGCCCATTCCGGCCGTTGTTGGTTCAAAGCTCGCTTCAATTGGATGAGTTGTCGGCAACGTTTTCCATTAATGGTTCCATCAAATACACAGAATCACTTTCGAACAATGGATTCGGCTTTGGAGTCGATGTGCCGGGTCTCACATGATTTCCTGTGTTTAGGGTTGTCATAATGGATGACTGTTTCGTCCTCAGTAACGATACGCTGCAGAAAACATTTTCGTTTGTACTGTTGAAGCAGCATTTCAGACATATAAAATTCAATTCATATGGAAGCTATTGTAATTTCCCATTTTCTGGATCATACCCATGTTCTTTTGATGCAATGAAATGGCTTGTCGAGTCACTCCCAAAGGTAAAGCAAGCTCCTTTTGAGTTTGATACGGATCTTCATCCAATAAAGCCTCCAATTCAGCGTCTTCAAACGTTACTAGCCTTCCCTCACGTTCTTTATCGTTTGCATCAAAATCATCACTTCTGAACCGTCTAAATCAAAATTCACAAGTCGAAAGTGATTGAACATGTTCTCATAAGCCTCACATAGCATGCGATGACTTTCCGCCGCATTTTTCTTCAGATGAAGACAAAAAAACTTCCAGCGAATTGGGTTTTGCAGGCACAAAAATTGACATAGTCAGAGCTCAAAAAAAATGTTGTTTACACTGCGAAAGAATGACCCATACTGATTTCAATAACCTAATGATGACGCTTCAACTTGAAGATAGTTGCCAATCCTATTCTGCAACAAAAATTTTGCTATTGAAGGAAAAAGATTTTTTAGCAAGATTTGTATGAAATAGTTAATTGTCCTCAAGAAGATATCTGTACTGGCTGGGGCGTACACGACTGGTAATAGAATTGAAGTTGCTTATAATGAATACATGGTTAATTGCTTTCGTTATTTTTGAGGTTTTTATTACCAAGTTGTTGTGACACTTCCACAATCCTCGAATATATGGGTGGTCTCTATTCAATTAATAATAATGTGGTATGTGGTTCTGAAAAGAAATTTCAACTAATCGTCCTCCGTTTTCAAAGAAAATTTCTGTAGACAAGAAATCGTTGGTGCTTTGATGGTAATCATAAAATTAAGTAATAATAAAAACGCAAAGCTTTTTCACATTATTATCAGAATTTTCTGTTCCTCGGACATTCCTGCTCGTAGAAAAATGAAAATTAACAAATTGACTACTTGCTTTCTAAAATTGAAGTGCTATTACGATTTCTTATAGATGTTTTCATAATTTGCCAATTTTTTTATATATATTCCGAGCCAGCAATATTATATATGTATATGTATGTACTCAATTAAGTACATAATATCATTTGGTAATCGCTTATATAATAATAAGAAATCCATGTTGCCAGCTCTAAATCATTCATGGTACGTTCAACATTTTTATCTTTGTCAAGCTTAGTAATTTGAAACATTTCTTCGTGAACTTTTGCATGACAGCTTTGAAAATGTATCCCTTAAGTGTTTAAAATAGTTGCCTTTTTGTTCTAGTACTTTCAAACTCGAACTTTATAATTCGTTATAATTCTTGTTTAATTTTTAATTTTATTTTAATCTTGGCGATAACAGATAAAAATATTTTGAAAATGTGACGTGATACCCTGTTAGAATACAGTTTTTAACAGTTTAAAACAATGCCAAATACTAAAATTTTAGATTTTTAAGTCAGTTATAAAGATCGTGCCCTACTAGACATCTTAGATTTCGCATATTTTTTGGAACGCATTTTTGCTTTCGAAATCATTTCCTGAACATCACACATGCTTATGTATGTATGTATGTACTTCCCAGGTTTATGTATGTACATGTTATTTCTCTTTCATTACTGTGATCTTTGTTTTAGTAAAATAGTATGTAGGTAATTTACTTTTATTTATATATGTATGTAACATAGGTTTGACTAAGTTGTGAGCTACCATGAGTAAGGAACGAATACGTACAAATAGTAAGATATAAGACATATATTTACTTTCTATGTATGTTATAAATCATTTCGAATGTTATGGCTTTACGGTATGCATTCAGAATTTATCAAGGTTATATATATTTCCGTGGAGAATTTGTTCCACGTCTCGCATAAGTCTCTTTGAAAACAGCGGCAAAATAATTACACAATTACTTTCCTCATTCAAGTAAAGTTGCTTTCGTCTACGTTACTTTATAATCGCAACATTTCTTAATCCTGTAATCTGTACGTTAATAAATTATATCCAACGTCTTTGTCTACGAACCAGAACAACAGACAAACAATCTCGTCGCTATGCAATTATTTATTTGTTTCTCTTATTTTATAAGATGCCAGCGTACACAAAGAATAGTAACTCCTCGGATTTGCTGACGGCGTTGCTATAGTCGAGGTCACTAAATAATGCATAAAGACTTCACCCACGCCTTCTCTAATTGCATGCAGTTCTTTGAGTTATTGGTCCTAGTGGGGATACTGTGGGTATATCTTGATAAAAGAAAGTTTCCGTTATGAGCGTTTATTTATCATCGGGGTTGTATTGGATGAAATTAATGTTGACTCAGAAGTGATAGTGAAGGAAAAAATTAGACGTCTGATAAGGACAATATGATACATTTTTATAACACTTATAATTGTAGATGTGTTCTGTTGTATATGTATCACTGTTTTGTAACAATATGTTTTTATGAAATACATACACTATTCGAAATTAAATATACCATCCATCAAAATAAATGATAAACAAACATTCCCTTTAGAGTTAAGGTGAAAACGAATATCTGCTCTACATAACAATAGGCATTGTCCTGACCAAGGAACCGACTAATCAAACTGGAGTTGATATATCTGGTAGGGTTGTAAAATTTGGCAAAGAATCCTGTCATTTCTGAAAGTGTTATTTAAGAAGCGATTTTTGTGTAACCTTTCAACTTATTCCGTGATTTTATTTGGGTTTGGACCAATTGCGGTGCAAAATTGCGTAGTTATATCTTTTCATGCAATAATTGCGATGAATCTGATGATGAATGATAAATAAAGACGCAGAATAAATTACATTGCATTTAATTTCAAAAAGTGGTTTAGATATGAAGTGTTATAATTAGTTGTATAGAAGCAGCTAAACGATAATCGGGCAATTTTCGTTAAATCTACTTTATCATTCGAATAAAATTATTTTAGATCAAGTAAAAGAATCTACTATTGCTCTAATGTACAACTAAATCTGTTGGATTTATTACTAACTTCAATTTTTAAAAAAATGTCTTCTAAACGTTCTGATTGCTTCCGATTGCGCTCTTTCATGTTGAAATAATAGAACATCATTTCATAACTCTAGACTATGCGTTGGTTTTCTAGTGCTGCCACAAAATAGAAGAATTTATTCCAAATATAGTTCGCCATTTTTACCTCGCACAGGATATGAAAGCATGAAAAAAATTATTTGGATGCTTTATTCCATTTCAAAGAACAAAGTTTTCGTTTCAGAGTTTTCCGAGCAAAAACGATCTAGTTGTGAATGGCTTATCGGTTTGGCAACATTTGTGGCAATTTATTATTCTTATTAATTATTAAAGATGTCTATATCTAAATTTAACGATTAAATCCAAAAATCTTCGATAACGCTCTTAAGCTGATGCTTTTTCTAAATAAGCCATGCTTTTTAATTATTTGTGTGTGGATAATTATATTCCTTGTTGTATTCGAATGATAAAGAAAGCTGGAAATTATGTTGAAGTAATTTGAATATCGGATTAATACATTATTAAAGAATAAGATAAAGTTCAAATGAATCATTCAAGTAATTGACTATTCGTCAAGTATTTGAATATTATTTGTTTGAATCGCATGAATATTTGACTATTCGAATATCAAAATGTCGAAAACTCCCCTCTTAGTTTACAATATATTGATATATTGCACGTTGGTAAGTTATGGTATTAGAATTGAAAATAAAGTAATTAAGTAACCGATATCATAAACAAATTAATAAAATTACAAATATGTTTGACAAAACAAAAATAAGTAAATAAGATATAAAATTGTCAACCACATTCAATTTTAACATATTTGATTGAAATGAACAAGTTCTTCTCCAAAAAATGTCTACTCTACGAAATGTTCGTTTGAATTGAATAAATTAATCTAATGAAAAAGATTTAGATGTTCACATTGATTGACCATCTTATTCTATGCACAATGTTATAAGCAAAATGCTTACAGTAGATGTTCACATTGATAAAAATTGACCAATCTTATTAATTATTGTTTCAGAGGCTAATGATTTTTATTTGTTATAAGCAAAATGCTTTAAAGTTTCATATCCAGGAATAGTAGGTGGAGTATTGTTTGGAGTCATCTGCTAGACGATTGAATGAAATACATTTTTTGTTAACATTATTTATAATACAGATAAAAATCGGTAACGCCAACACCACAACGCTTAGTTAATTCATTGAGCGCACATGTTTCAGAGGCTAATAGGCAGATTTTTATTTGTATCATACAAGACCACAGGCTTTGAAATATATTTATTTTTTATTTTAGTTTCATATCTTCAGGAATAGTAGGTGGAGTATTGTTTGTTTGTTTTATTCGTCATCTGCTAGACGTAATAATTTTTTAAAATATACGATTGTTATAAATAACAGTTTATAACATAAAGCCCCATATTTTAAAAAGACGTCTATAAGACGTCTATACTATGCAGTTAAAGAATTTATAGGCGCAAAACAGCGACAAATTTGAGTCAGCGTATAGTATGCAGTTAAAGAATTTATAGGCGCAAAACAGCGACAAATTTGAGTCAGCGTTATTTTACTAATGAGGTAATTATTTCGAAGATTAAAAAAGCACCGGGACGTGTTTATGCTATAGGAAAATTGCCGGTCACAATTATCATTTAGTTCGACAGCATTTATCAATAACATGTAAAAATGTCCACAACGATAGAAACTTGACTAACGGTGATATTTCTATTGTTATAATTGCTACCTATAAGGCTAGAAATTACAACGGTAAATTATTGAAATAAGTGAAGAAGCATGAGCAATATACACTGCGATTACAAATATTTTTAAAGGTGTTAGAACATAAAGAATTAAGTTCAGTGTGTTAGAATTAGAAATTGTTTTATTTAATAAAATAATCTATCAATTACAAAAAAATAAATGACATAAGCACTTATGAGATATGACATAACAAACTCCAAACAATCTCTTTATAAAGTTATCAAGTATGTACTTCCCCTGGAAAAAGATTATCATAATTTGAAACTTGTTTACAGTTCAAGGAATACTAGAGTTTCTAATATCAGCACTTTTCGCCACACTAGTTATTCTAAAAATATCATCATTATTTGATGTCTTTTTCTTATAGATGGCACTATAAAAAATAATACTGTCGGTGAAGTGGCATTTTAAAACTGTAAAATATGTATAAGCAGAATTGTGCAGGGTATGATAATGAATAAATTCAAACAAATCGCAGTGTTCTTTCGTTAATGACGAAATCATCACAAAACATAACAAATTAGAAATAAAATAAAAATTAATTAAATTACAGTTTACATAAACAGGCATTTATTAAATTAATTAATTAGAAATAAAACAAAAATTATTAAATCAATCGACATGAAAAAAATATTGCAAGCAACATAAATCTATTAAGGATTAGGCATCCTGTTTGGTGGTGGGTGGATATTTTTGCTCAGTCCTAACTTTGTGTTTGAATAGTTTCACTTCTAATATATCACTGTGTATTTGTATACATATGTCATTACTGATTTTTCTGTTCAGTTTCTTGTTTCAATATTTATTTTATTTATGTAATAAAATAAATAATCCTATAATACTGAAAACCTTTATAATTCAATCTGTAGTTTATTTTAGGGAATCACTATATTCCATATTAATAAAATATAAACAGTGAGTCAAAAAAGGTAAATATTTTGCTCACTCATACGAGGATGTATTGATATCTAGTTAGCCTAGACCGGTTTCGTAGACAAAGAAAATATTGCGATACCATAGCGACGAAAAATACTCTTGGCGATCAATGTACTTTGTATGCGACCGTGAAAAATGAGACTGTAAGGTTTAAAAAGAGTAAATTTTCCATTGAAGATGTACACCGATCGGGAAGACCTGTTTCTGTGTCCGTCCTCGAAAATGTTGATGCACTTCGATCTGTGCTCGTGATGCAGACTTCTTAAGCCATATTGTTAAAATGAATAAAACTTTGGTACATTTCTACGACCCAGAAACAAAGCAACAATCGATGGAATGGAGGCACTCTAGTTCTCCACGGATTAAGAAGTTTCGTGTTCAAAAATCTGCTAGAAAAGTTCTTGCTTCAGTTTTTTGAGATTGCATGGAATAATTATGACTGATTTTCTAGATAAGAGTGGAACAATAACAGAATTATTATTCGACGTTACTGACCAGTCTACCAGAAAAAGAATATGGAGAGAAGACGTGGAAAGTTGTCCAAAGATGTTTTGTTTTTGTAGGACAATTCCTCTGCACATAAATCGCATGTTGCCATGCAAACAATTCGTGATTTCATTATAGAATTAGGAGTTTAGTAGAATTAAGCTAAATAACAGAGCATAATACATTAACAGCCGGAGAGTCACTTGTTGATAAATTAAATAGTAAGTGTTATATCACCTATAAAAATTTGCTTGATAACATGTGCAGTAATTTATATCATTCAACAAACAAACAATGTTTGTAGAGACACAAAACAGATAAAATCTGTAATCTTATCAAGTTTGGAGACAAAAGTATCGCGCATTTTCTGTAATAAACTGTGATATAATTCCTAAGACTAACTACCTTAAATGCGTTTAATGAATTTTTACCACGATGAAACTATTTTTACATTTTAAGAGTTGTGTAATTTTGTATGATTAACGATTGAAGAAAACTGACGATAATTATAATTCTAGTCCAGTCATATTGTATACGATGAATGAAATTGTGCAAGTAAACTGTAATATCGTCTTGTTATGCTATGAAACAAAATTGCTCGATAAATGTATAAATAAGTTGAAAGTAAATGCGTTACTCGTATGCTTGTTTATGTTTATTAATAACTGCGATAACGCTACAAAAAGCCGTTGAATGATGGGATGATTCATCTTGTGTATACATATGCGACTGTATAAATGATTGCAATTTATACAACAACAAAGTATGTAGTCGGTTTATTATATACACTAGCGTTACAAACTTTCGAAACAAGCACGAATTGACAGGATATATGATCTTTTTAGTAAACGGTTTTGATTTAGAGCAAATTATCTCTCTTAAAAAACATTGTTGCTTTCGTGAATTTCCTAGAGTAATTAAAGCAGCTTTAAAAATTCCACGCTCAAAAGTTCACATTTGATTTGAAAAACTTGGTATGTCCTGTACCTATACGTAATCTATCTAGAGTTCTCATAGAGATACTAACACAATTCGGTCGTGTCGAAAAATACATTTTATTTGTGTTGAGTACCTTTACGTGATTGTAAGAAGCTTAAGCAACAAAACAGTGTTCAAATGTTACAAAATTAAAAAAAAACAATTCTGCTTTGCATTACAAACAACTTAACACACATATTTATCTAAATCTTAACAATACATTTATTATTTTAGTTTGTTTTTGTATATTTTGACTTTAAAACATTTCCTATCTACGCGCAAAAAAATGTGCTGAATTGTTCTAATAGCTGAAAATGCACCCTTTATAGTAGGTATTTGGAACTTGTTAGTGGTTGTTTCGTCTATTATTGCGACTTCGTTTTTGTTTGGTTCTGACTCCAAAGTTGGATCTCTCCCTGATAAAATTTCATCTTCCATCATACTCTCCTTTATTTTAAGTTCTTCATCAATATTTAAAAAAATCCCAATTGTCTTGTGTTGCTGGATTAACTACGGATAAAGGTTAGATCCATTCAATTAAAATTAAGTTGCCCTATTGTTCGTTCAGAAACGCGATCTCAAGCTTCGGAGACTAGAAAAATAGCTTTGAGAACATCGAACTGTTGGAGAATACTTTTCTCGTCAATGTCTCAGATTTGAAGTTTTCTAAAATATTATTTTAGGGGTGTTATCACACCCTGATTCGTTGACGATGTGCTAGAAGAAAAACAATTTTCATATTTTATTTAGGTGAGTTGGACAATTGTCCAAAAGCAAAAGAATTTTTTTTTTTTTTTTTTGCAGAATGAGGTTGTTGTGCCATCGTGCAATTATTTTTTCAAATAATGCTGATGTCATGCATGCTCTTCGGTTATTTTCATATTCCACACGCAAACAGGCTGTTTAGCTTTACCAGTAACAATAATAATATTCTAATGCTAATCGACTAGCAAAATCTTTCGCTTTTCTTATAGGACTGCTAACGGCAATATTGTGACTTCTCTGAATTTTGCACCATTCATGTAAGGCCTCGCTTGCTCTAGACTGGTTACAAAATTTTGAAAATGTAAAAGGTGATTAGACATGGTCAAACGATGCTTAATCGTATCCGATGAACAAAATTTCTGTATTTCCAATTTTTCGCATTTTAATAAATGGTCAATCCTTTCTATAAGTTTTTCCGATTTGTGACCACTTTGTGGTGTCAACTTCGCGGACCTAAACTGACCATATTGTTTGATATACTCTCTATATATCGATAATTCGTAATTAACTACGAGTAATAGTTTGTCGAAATATTATTTTTCATCACGTCGGTTTTATAGCTTGATTTGTTCAAACTGTGATAGTCTACGACATTTATTCGTTATAGGTAGGCAAATAATTCCTGTTTGTGGGCAAATAAGATAAAGCTAACATGTTGAGCGTGAGAAATAAGTGTTTATTGTAAGGGAGATGTGTCAAAAAGGTGTAAACGAATTTGTAGTGTGACTTATTCATTTGCAAGAACTTTAAAGTTTTGAGTTGATTTTCTACAGAAGCAAAGTTATTATTAATAGTTTTGATTTAGAATGATATACAATTTACGTTAAACGTGTAGCTTCAATTTACAATTGGCTTGTTTCCAATCGCAATAGTAATGAAATATACAAAAATAAAATTTGGACTAAAGGATTAAATAAGCATGGAAAAACTAACAGAAATTTCTTGGCACACGTAAGTTTAATCACGTCTATAAAAATACTGAAAATGATATATGTATGTAGTTCGCGTATTGATTGCACCTTGCAGAAGCGGATTTATATGTATTTTCAATAATATGGCGGATACTGAACGAATTATTTTCAATCTTTTTATTAATAAAAATATTCTAATTCGTAGAAGTTGTAAAATAAAAATTGTTTCACTGCAACTTTATCACCCATTCAGAAGCGTTTATTGAGACACTTATGCACGTTGAAATGCACCGGTTTTGTTTATTTGTATCTTTATTTTTCTCCATTCTTTTCATTTCCTCCAATTTATCCTTATTTTGGGTGGATGTTAAAAGTGTTGCTTTTCCTGGAGCTGACTTACAATTTTCCTCCTTTTTCTTTAGCCCCGGCAATGGAATGATATTCTGTGAACCAATAATGAGTCAAATGACGAGGCACATTTGACTCATTGACACCTTGCTCAAATTGTTCTTGTTGATCATCGTCTGCGTTCCCATTATGCAGGGTCTTTTATTTAATTTTTCTCATTAAATAATGCAGCGATACCAAAAAGTGTTATTGGAAGAGCATTATTCTCCATTGTAATAATTTTTTAAAGGATCCATGATGGTCTTGTTTAATGGAGTTTGCTGTTTGTAATTTTGTATAAAATGGAACCGATCTGCCAGTTGATATGCCAAAGAACGTACATTTCTTCTCGTTAAGCCATTCGACAAACTCTTGTTCTGAGTCTGCCATTAACACCAGGTTTCTGTTTAGAAATGTTTCCTTTAACTGATCAATGTTATCAATTTTTGTCCAGTATCTAAAGAAAGGTGTGTGGGCAATGCTATAACATTTAGAGGCAGCTAGATAACCTACTATCTTCTGTTGTTTAGATTATCTAATGTGTTTCTCGGGCACCATTTCTGGTCATTACATCATTTCTAGCCATTTCGGTTCTAATGATAGATTTTCTCCTTTTAATATGCGAATAGGACAAAATAAAAAATTTAATATGCCCCCAAAATATTTTTTCCTTGTTCGAGCAAGTTTAGTGAGAGGTTTAATGAACGAGGTGAGAGTCATCAAAGTTTAATTTTTTAAATACGTATGGTAATGAATTGGTTTCAGAGCCATTTTAGCGACCATGTAAGCATGAATGGAAACAACACGTTCTATTTTTCGCCACTGAATTTTGCCATTATAAAATGGTAAAAATTGTGATAAACTACAATATCTTTTAAGCCTACTGCTAGTACCTTCATAGGAGTAAATTAGGCTTTGCTTAGTTACAAGCGGTTATAGCAAAGGCCACTTTAGGAACAAAGTGTATTAGGCCCCCTAATTGCAGATTCTAATTTCTTTTAATTTTAGAATAATGCAAGGTATTTGATTTAAATTTTGCTAAAAGCTTAATTAAACTTTAAATTGATACTAACAGTAGTCATATGAAATCACAGTATAGATCTATATATAATTTGCACTTTAGAACACTTTTAGAAACTTTTTACTTTATCAAAAATCGTTACTTGTTTAAATTAATAGGAAAATATTTAAGAATTTAACTTTAATTACGTAAACTATTCTGTTACCCCTTTCCATTAAATTAAATCCATTGCTTTTTAGCTGATTGAGTTGTCAAGTTATCACCGACTGTCCTCTCTTTTTTTTGAGCACAATAAATTGTGTGTTCTCTCTGTGGAGCCATTGTTTTTGGTCAATACACCCGAGTTGAGAATTAAACTCATTATTTTAACATTCTTTCGCAAGGTTATTTTATGATTTGAACGTTAGTCATTAAAACATCCTATGTAAATATGTGTTTTTTTGCATTTACCGGAAATATCTATGAATATGTATCACAGAAGCAATACGAAGAGTAAACTTTTATATACCTACACCAATTTACTTTTTAGAAACTTACTCATATTGATACGTAACTAAAATGATTCCCAACATTTCAGAAGTGTTGAAAATTACCAGGAAATTACTGGCATTGTAATACGAAATGTTTCAATTGCGGATAGAATAATTTTACATTGTACCGGTTTTGTTTTCAAGGCATGTTGATGTATAGTTTGCAGAGCATGCAAGGTCAACTGGGTTCGTTGTTTTATTTATAAGTGGTATTTGTGAATTTCAAGCACAGATGTATAGTACTATTTATTATCTCGTGTAAAGCTATTTTAAAATTTTTATTTCATTAGAGGCTTTTTATCTTTTCATAATTCCATGTATCGGACTACCGTGATTATTATGATGATTCACTTTATTAATACGTATTCTTCGAAAAATTAAAGCTTTCGTAAGGAGCATTTTATATTAAGAATTGTTTAAAATACTATTTGTAAATTACAGTAGTAGGTACCAATCATTTTATTCGTAATATGATGCTATATGTGGATGATTCAGTATCTTTAGTCGTGTCCGGTGAACTTCATTTGATGATGATATGCCTCGGATGTGTAACAAAGAGATAATTATGTTAATATACGATAACTGTTTGTCTTGATGAGTCGCTTTATTTATTGTGAACAAAGAAGCAACATTATATTATTTTATTTGAATCAATTTATATTAGATTTAAGTTATATATTTAAGTTCAAAAAATAATACAGAATATTCTCAATAAAATTTAACGTTAAACAACACAGATAACTTTATAAATTAATTAACATTTACGAAAGATACGTGGACCATACAAATAGTTAATTTAATTTTCTTTTGTTATTGTAACTAATTATAAATTATATTTAAAATTCTTTCAATATCTGGATCTATTTTGACAATTCCATCTGCAACTTCGTCCTGAATCTCTTCTATGCCTTCCAGTTCATTGGGATATTATGGTGCAGAAAGTCTTCACGATGATCTCTTCTTAGTAAATTGCCTTTACTCATTCTGATAATGTAGTCTTTAATTATTTTTTCTTGAAAGTAGAAATATTTGAATCTACCCTAATAGACATTTTACAAGCCACTTTAAACATGACTAAGGTGTCAGTCAAGTGGGTTCCACGTTTGTTGATACCCGAGTAAAAATTGTGCAAGTTGGAAATTTCGCAAAGCCATTTGACAACTTCAGAGAAGAATTCTGCCTTTTTGGCACTAATTATGACAAGATGTAAGACTTAGGTTTATCTTGGGAGTCAGAACTCTAATCAGAATCAATGCAACGCATAGAATATATGCCGAAAGGAACTACGATAAAGGCAAACACTTATGGAAATACTTTAAAGAACTTACAAAAAGCAATTATCCAGAAACGTTCAGATTTCTGTAATCGAGAAGTGTTTCTGCAGCACGACAATGCAACTGTGCATAAGACTGCCTTAGTTTCGTAACGTTATAACCAATTTGTTTGATAAAACGTGCAAACTTCGGTGTTTTTAGAGCTGCGTTCGGCATGCACACTCCGTGCACTCTTTTTGTATCTACGCACATCTAGGTATACACTCTGCGTTCGGTAAAGCTTTAGAGCAAAGAGAGCATTTTTGTTTCGCGTTCGGGGTGACAGATTGGAGTTTTAGATCATGCTGTCTTTGCTCCATTAATTAGGAAGGAGTGTTGAGAGTGTGATTGAGAGTACGAAAAAGTTTCGATATGTTTGGTAGTTTGGATGCAGGTTTAACTGTCATTTGTGACGTATCGGTAATTACCTGTGCCCACACCTGTGCCTAAATAATGCTTTCCAAAGATTTAAGTTTATTTTTAAGTTATGCATATTCTATGCATCATTCCATGCACTATGCTCTGCGTTCGGGGAAATTATTTTGTGACACTCTATTCATGATCCGTACTCTATTCACTCTGCTCTGTTCATTCTCTAGTCTTTTTGATCTACTCTAAGAGTATACATGCCGAACGCAGCTTAGATAAGCAATTGATAATAGGCAACCGAGAAAGTTTATCAACACATCGAGTTCAAGCAGAAGTCTTTTCTTTTGGGACATAAAAATTTGAATTAGTTGTGAGTGTGAGAGTGAAATTTTTAAAAAGTCTTATTGATGCAAATATCTGGATTGTAATGTAACGATGTTATATCATGAATCTCCACAAAGTATAGAAGTTAGTCATTTACAGTGATGCATCAATTACCGTGAAATTCCTAACTTTGAAGGTGATTTAAACAAGTGCTCAAGAAAAAAAAATACTTTTAGATTATTCTCATACTACATTACTACACTACTACATTATTAAACTCATAGCTTATTACAATGTCTATAGCTTTACGACAAAATAGTTTGTGTGTGTATAGTGCTCGGGTTTAATAGGTTCAACATATTCTTTGTTAACACTTAATTTTCTTATCAACTTTACTTGTAATCTTCGTAGATATTTGTTAAACACATATTAATTCTGTGGTAGTGTGAGATCTTGTTTGTGATCCGCCTGCGACTATTTCACAAGACTTAAGCGCAACATGTGTGCATGTGTTTTTACATTCATAGTGTCAAGATAATTGCTTAAGTCTTAATATTACAATGGGTGCATTTATTACTTTGCTTCAGCTTTATTAGATTACATTTTATTTGTCAGAGTAGGGGTCAATTATACGGTATCCTATTTATAATCTCCATTGTTCTAGCATTGAAAGAGTTTAATGAAAGTTAAAATTACACAATGTATATATGTGTCAGTTGTTTGTACATACGATGGAAGCTATTCTTCCGATATACATAATAGTGATACCTAATTAAATTTAATATGGAATAGTTTCGAAGAAGATTGATATCATAATGCAGTATACAATTTTGGTATAAGTTTTAATTATCTTTTTTTTTTTCTGACATACAGTGGAACTTCCCCTAACTCGAACCACCTAAATCCCCAAATAAAATTCGAGTTAGAGAAAATTCGAGTTATAGAAAATTCACAATTTACTTTTCATTATATGTATATATTTATAAAGCATAATATTATGTAATAATAATATTATATAAAATAAATAATTTAAAAACAAACTGAAAATACAAACTACATATGTACATTAGGATATACATGGCTGATTCTATTCTAACTGTGATTTTTTATGTCCTGTATTGTTTACTCTTGCTGGTTATACACTATCAAATAATTTATGTAATTTTTTTATCAATGCGATCATTATAAACATATTCCATTACTTTTCTTTGTATAAGTTTCAGTCCAGAGAAAACTTGCAGTACATCACTTAAATGTCAGTAATGTCTATTGCTAGGATTTACCTATAAATTGATTATTTTTTTTGTCGCAATAAATAATTCAAACTAGTTAACCGATGAATCTTAATGTATATAATCAAACTTAAAGAAGTTGACGAATTTTCTTCCAATATATCAATTTAATATTGAATTTCGGCTTAATAACTTTTGTCCTCAGATTAATGCGAATTTTTCAATTTAAATGTTTCTGACTCGTGCGCCATCTACCTCGAAACTAATGAAACAGCTAGTCATCCAATAGAAAGGACGTCAACTGAGTTATGTTTTCAAACGTCACGCAGATGAAATAGTGCAACGAGTTTGCGTAATTTTAAAACTCAATTTTCAAAAAGGTATGTCATAAATTTATTCGTCAGTACCGTGGTATTGATAAACTTAACTAACTATTGTTTTTTTTTTATCATAAATAATCGTTTTGAACATGAGTTAAATTTATTCATAGCTCATGAATACAGAATCACTCATCAAAAAAACTCCATGAAAAAAATAACTCAGTTCCTACAAAGCAATGAGTTAGGATTACTTATTGACTTCAGTGCAAATTATTCATGTAAATATGAAACAGAAGTTCAATCAGTACACTTTGGGGCTAGTAGAGTACAATGTACTTTACACACTGGCATGGTTTATACTTCAAATTTTTCGCAAGGGTTTGCTACTTTATCAAAATCACTCAGACATGATCCTTCTGCTATAATTATTCACATAAAAAAAATACTTGACATTTATCTTATAGCAAATCCAGAAATAAAAAAATTACATATTATGAGTGATGGTCCAACGACACAGTACCGCAATAAAAAAATGTTTTATAGTACTTGCCTCAGTGTTATACTCAGTTAGAAGATATTACATATAACTTCAGCGAAGCTGGCCATGGAAAAAGTTCAGCTGATGGAATTGGAGGTTATATAAAAAAATTAGCAGATGACCAAGTTGGCACTAATGATCAAATTTCGATTCTTTGCTATCAATTTTGCGTGATCGTGTCAAATCTGGATACATTGATTGCGTTACAGAAGAGGAAATATTGATGCGATATTACCAGAAAATTTTAAGCCTTTCGTAGGCACTATGAAAGTACATCAACATACGTGGAATAGATTACAGCATAATTGTATTTTATTCAATTCGTTAAGTTGCTTTGATTGCTGTAATGAGAATTTTCAGACACTTTTCTATGGGAAAAATTGATTACTCTTCAAACGATAAAGTCGGAGAAATAAACAAAAGATTGATGCAAGGAACGAAAAAAATCGGAGGATTTATCGCAAGTTGTTAAGAAATCACTAAAGCTGGCTAAAACTCTAAAATGTCTTCAGAAAAATGCTGCTAGTGATTATTCAACGAAAAACTTATTACTGCGTAAAAGCTCAAGAATTCGAAAAGTACTGTAATTAAAACCAAAAACTAAATTTAAATTAATCTAATTTTCGAAATATTATATTTGTTAGATTTCAGTTGATTAATGTTTTTATAAATTATAATGTATCATTTGTTATAAATGACTTATGACTATAGTACGAATTATTGAAGTGTTAAATAATTAGTACAAAGGAGTTTCAAAATGTTATAATACAATTCATAAATAAATTTAATAATTTTCCTAAAGAATTCTACCAAATTCATTTTATGTCATACCGTGGATGAATGAGTGTACCGTGGCATGGAAAATTTGAAGTATGATTCTGATTCTGAATATTTTGAAGTTGTAGCGAAATTCTCGCACTTTCATTCTTACAATAAGATAGAGTAATAATATGCATAAAGAAATAAAAAAAGTTTAATTATAGAATTCAAATTTTTTAAATAAAATAAGTAACAGTTAGAATATAATCACCGACGTATGTATGTACTTAAACAAAAATTGTCGTATATCCGTAGGTATTAAATGTGTATTTGTACGTAAGAACATAAAACAATTGCATAATTCAATTGTTTTTTTAAAGAAATCCGTTATCAACTGTTGCCGAACATTGGTCACTTGGATGTGTTCATACAATTTTTGAATTTTATTAATAAATATATGTCTTATCGGATGTTTGTTCTTGGGACATAAAATAATTCTTTAGTGTCTCGAAGTCTTGTAAAACTTGTTTGTGTGATGGTTGCTCCACAGTTTCTTCATCACTTTCTTCGGATGTTTCTGTGTCTGCAATATTTGATACACTCCTCAGAATGTCAATATCAAGATAAGTGTCAAGAGATACATTCTCATCATTTAGCAACTCAACATAGTTTTCAAAATCTTGCCTTAGTTCAACAGGCAATTCTTTATCTTCTGAATTTTGCAGTTGTTTTCTTAGTTGAGCAAGGGGAATTTCGTCTTCGTCCTCGTATTCGTCACCAAAACCAGCATTTCTAAAACAGTTTTGAATGGTTTTTTGTCTAACATCTACATTCCATATCACGGCAACCTCTCTCACACAGTCGAGAAGTGATATGCTAGGAGAACTGTTATTCTCTAATGCATATATTGTTTTTTAAAGATTCTTCCTTTGTAATGATCTTTGAAACTTTTAATGATGCCTTGAACTAACGGTTGCAGTTTGGAAGTTGCGTTTGGTGGGAACAAAATTGCAATTTTGGCCTTCAGCTTCTGTTGTATTGCAGGATGAGCAGGGCAGTTGTTAAACTTTTAAGTTTTCGTTGCTGGGGCATGTTGATGACAGACACTTACGAATACGAATGAATATAACGCCACACGCACGTGAACAGGAATGATAAAACTCGTTGTCAACTTCCCCGAATTTTCGATAGATATTAAGTTATATCCGCTAACAGATGGCGTATCACGTACCTCTAGCGAAAATTTCGAGATAGAGAGACTCTACGTCTTACATCTGGTAAAATTTTTTCGAGTTATGGATAAATTCCAGTTAGAGAAATTCGAGTTAAGGAGAATCATATGCATATAAATTTAATAGATAATGCACGGGATAAAAAAATATTCGAGTTAGGGAGATTTTCGAGTTAGAGGAGTTCGAGTTGGGGGAGTTCCACTGTATTTCCATTTGTAAATCAATAAATGATTTGAAGCTTGATTATCTAGAAAACTTAGAAAAATAAATATTTAAATGTATGAAAAACAGAATTCATTGTCCCGAAAGTAAAATCTGCCAGAGTGAAATGGTTTCGGGCAGCAAAGCGAGCAGAGTTAGTTAAAAGCTTACTGATTAACGATTTAACAATTAGGCAGGGTTGCCAACTCGGTTTAAACATGCAAAATATTATGTGTAACTACATATATTTTGATATGTCGCTTGAGATAATATCGTTTTTTTATATATATTAAAATATATCAACAAAGAAGTCATTAATATGTAGCAATTATCTTTATAATCTCATCCAAAAAGATTAAACACTAATGCAGTAAATTTAATATAATTATTTGAACAAATTCCCTATATTAACGTATGTATTTGTTTTGTATGGTTCTAACAATTCTGTTGAAGAACTTGTGAAAAAACATGGCAAAATACTTAGTCAACAGTTTAATTTAAAAAAATCAGACGTGGATTATATTATTATAAATGACACTAAATTGTCAATATTAATTCTAAAAGTGAACGCGTTGTTTTCCTTTTTGATATGTCCAATAATACTTCGTTAGTCCGGACTAATTAAAACATAATTGAATCGTCCGAGTAAATACACAAAAATTGGTTATCAAGAATGTAAAATAATGTGTATTATTAAAATAGAAGTCCTTTAATTTTTGTTTAACATAAGCTATTAGTTTTCATGGAAAACGCCTTCTTTTGAAGACTTGCAAACGTTCTTATTTCTGCAGGTAGAACATTTTTTCTTTTGCTCCCTTTAAAGCAAATTCTATAAAGTCTTCACTGTGCCTTCGTTCTTTTTTAAAGCTGTTCTTGTTAATTGTTATTGGAATAGTTCTGGATGTTCTCTTCTAAACGAAGTAAATTTTTATTGCTTCAAATCTAGGACTATACTTTAGCTTCTTATTCTTCTCCTGAATTTGATGTTGCAAAAAGCCAAAACACAGCATCTCTAAATAACATGTTGATGGAAAGGTTGAATGGCAGTTGTGTTTGGTGATTATGAATTCCCCCGTATCAGTGCCAGTGTAATTTTTTTCTTCTGCTAAACATGAGCTAGCGTTATTCAGTGGTAGCAATGCGTTTGTATCCAAATGTTGAGCTTTTAGGAAGTTTCTTACTTGTTTAAATTTTTTTTACAGTTTATCGTGAAATATAGTGACCGACAAAATTGAGTGGATAATCTTGATATTCAAACATTTATGTATAGAAACTTCACATATGTATGTACATATTCTTGGTAGTATTATTTAATAACTCTATTTATTATTTACTGGAATATTTATAAATAGGTCATAAATAAAAAAGAATACTTTTTCACTGCTATTATTTACATAGACAAAATTAAGTGGACACTTCTTAGAAAAAGGGACTAGAGAGCTTTAGCGTCGGAAATAATGGTCCTAATTTTTTTGCATTAATACACATATCGTATTGATGCATCACACCACTTTATACGGTTTAATTATATTGTAGAGATACAAAATTAAACATCATGTCTGCACGAAAAGAAATTTGTACTTAGTTGCGCAAGCTAATTATTGAAGACAGAATGAATGGCCTGAGTGTACGTGAAATTGCAGTAAAATACAAAGTTTCAAAAAGCGCAGTTCAAAAAATATGGTAGAAGTTTATACATAAAGGTATAGTAGAAAATTTAACGGGCAGAGGTAGAAAAAAAAACTTCTACATACTCAAAGAGAAGACGTGTTACTTGTACGGCAAGTAAAGTATGATCCAACAGTTTCTTGTCGAGAAATTAAAGAATTGCTTCAATTAAATATTTCTGAAAAAACAATTGGGCGTAGATTAAAATTAAGTCAATACAAGGCATGTACACTGCCGCAAACTGTATATTAGCAGCGTAAATAAAGCAAAAAGATTAAACTTTGCAAAAAAATTATAAATAAACCAATTTTATTTTGGAAAAAAAATATATGGCGTGACGAAAGCAAATTTGAACTTTTTGGCAAAAAATTAAAGACGAAAGAATGGAGAAAACCGTCCACTGCTTATGAAGATAAAAATACCATTAAGACAATGAAATTCGGAGGTGGTATGGGGCTGTTTCTCATGGTACGGGGTAGGAAATTTGGCTCGGGTAGAAGGTATTATGAATGCAGCGTCTTTTATCGATATAATTAATGAAAATTTGGAAGAACCTGTGGCGAAAATTGCCTTGGAAAGTGGGTTCTTGTTCCAACAGGTTAACGACCCCAAAGATACCGCTAAGACAAGTAAAAATTTTCTCCTAGAAAACAACATCGAATTATTGGAATGAGAATTTGTGGTCAGTTTTAGATAACAATGTTCAATTGATGAAGAGAGGAAGCAAGGAACAGTTTTTTACAGCATTAGAAAACGCCTGGAAAGCAATCGATCCTGTACTATTAAAAAGTTTGATTGAAAGCATCGCATAACGGTTACAAGCTGTAATAACAGCAAAAGGTGGCCTTACGAAAAATTAAATTGCTTTTGTTTTAATTAGTCGCTAAATTTGATTCTTATTTTAGTTATTACATTTTGTTATTAATGTATTTGTTTTGTAATATTAGGATATATATATATATATATATAATATTTTGGATATTATTTATGTTTAACTATTTGATCAGCTAGAATATAATATGATTTTGTATATCATTAAATAAATATGAGTAAAATTTATAGCTTAATTAAAAATCGCTAGGTGTCCACTAAATTTTATCGGTGACTGTATACCTGAGGCCATCTAGGCATTTTTTGCAAAATTGTAATCGACAGATATATCCACATTTTTAAATGCTGTAGGATTTAGTTTCTGTGAACCATTACTTTTGGTACACAATAAAAAAGCAATCCTTTCTTTATAGGAGGTGCAATTTTGTTGGGAAGCATTTTCCAGAAAAGTGCAGATTCACTACAATTGTAGATCTGCAATAGAGCGATTTCTAACTCTAATATTTTATGTTTGAGAGTTTTGAAAGAAAAGATGAAGCAGCATATTTATTTATTGACTTGACACTTAATATTTTCTTCTTAGTCGTCTCAAAACCACATTTATAGTAGACTTATTTTTTGCCAATCATCCTGCACTTGCATCGAAATTGGCGATGTCTTAAACTTTTAAATAATTTTCCTTCGACTATTTTTTCGATTACTTTTTGACAGCGAGAATAGCAAGGAAACACGATGTGTCTATAATCGTTTTCTATTTTTGGTTATCCCGTTTTCCTTAATGTTTTCCTATTATTGACTTGTTGCTAACAATGTTGGAAATTGTCGATGTCCCAACATTATATTATATTTTGCTGCGAGACTTACACCAAAATTTCATGTTTTTCTTGGAAGCTTTAAGTTATGTGCTTACTCTTTGAAGCTATATTGCATGCTCCTTGTAGATAAATTACATCACGATTTCTTTTAAAAGCAGTGTAAAAAATCTAAATTACGAAAACTTTTCATATGCGGACTATAAAGGACACGATTTAAAAATAAGAGATTTACCGGATTATGCGGACAGATATTTCAACTATTTATCTAGATAAAAAAACTGTAATTAATAGTTTAGTTGACCAGGCTATTAAATTAGCACATCTTGATTTCAGAAAAGAGAATTTACTAGTTAGATCAATACTGGAGAAAAATAGTTACCTAAAAGAGCGAAGAATATTTATATTTAATAATAATGAAAACTTATTTTCTAATTTAAAAACAATAATTAAAAATAATAATCAAAGTAATGTCATCTACAAATTAGACTGCAAAGGCTATAACAAATGCTATATCGGTCAATCTAAGCAATATTTAAAGAAGACAATTTATAATCATTAATGTTTCACATGACATAACTGCTGAAACTGCCGCACAACAAAATTTTGATTTCGAAAATACTAGAATTTTGAAAAGGAAACTAATTATAAAATAGATTAATTAATTAATTAATTCTTTATAAAATCTTATATTTATATGAATGATTTCTTTGTTCTTAAACATTCTTCTTCATAGGCACGGGGATATTTGATACACGACTAGATAGTAGGTTGGATTTTCTTTTATTTTAATTTACGAAGAGTATTTATTATCGCCTAGCCTTTTCTATTTTAGTAATCTTGATTACATTATCACGATACCCAGTAGCTTAGGATGTGGTTTAGTTTTACAACACAAGTTACATTAGTTATATGTTTCGTAAAAGTAAATAAAAATATTGCATTTTAAACATATTCAGGTCAATGTTAAACATAATTATAAACATACCCAATAATGTTACCTTATATTCTTTCGCCATGTATGCATATTAGCCTTAGGTTGGCAAATTTTCTAAAAATATTTTGTTATTTACAATAATTTCATAAATTTTTAAGCAATAATGCTGATGCTAAACGCTTGGTTTAATTTACAGATACGATAATGAAGATGTCCACTGTTTTGAACTTAATACTTCGGGTAAAAGTCGCGGGGGACACGTTTACGGTAGTAAAAGCCAAACAGAAAGAAGAGTTTGGATGCAGAAATTAGCGGAAAGTTTGACCTGTCGATTTGGATCCAGTATAACATCAGATTTCCAAAGGATGGGTTGGACTTATCTTCGAGAAGGTTAGTTTAAACAATCCTTAGAAATATGTTTTAATATCTCGTCATTAGGCGTTAGTGGACAATGGTGTGGTGCGTGGCTTATATTGGCGAGTCGAAATCTGCATTATGTCATCGATAATTCAGCCCCGCAAAAAATCGATTTACGGAAAGCTAGATGTATTGTTTTGCAAGGGTATAGAGAAGGTGATGGTTCTCCAAAGACTACAGATAAGGGGCCGAATATGTTGGTGGATTGTCAAAGTGGTTCTGTTTATTTCAGGATGTGGACAAGCAGAGAGACTAAGGTACATTATTCTTTTAATGTCATCTGCTATTTTAAAGCGAATATATTCAGAAAAGCGCGGAGCAATATAATTCTTTTTATTACGTAGGTGTGGTGTCACATTGTACGCTTGGCGGCTCACAATAACGGGTTACGTCTGGAGCAGCAACAATTAACTAAGAGCAACATCCCTGTTATCGTTGAAAAATGTATTAACTTTATTTACGTGTACGGTAAGTAGGTTTCATCTAATGTTTTTTAGCTTACTAATATTGGCAGCATTCTATATTAACATGTAATATTTGTTATTTATTTTACTTATTATGATTTCGGCTATTATTACAAGCACTTATTGAACTTCATTTATTTATATATTGTATGTCGTTGATTAGCATGAAACCTTATAAGCATAATTTATCCAATTTCCTCTGCGGTTATTTATAACTGGTATAAAACTTTGCTTAGCTTTTTGTTATGTATCTGCTATTTTTTTAGTTTAATCGTATTTTAAATTTTAAAACTTTTCTTACTAATATCTCATATCAAAATTTTTGCAAGTGACCAGAACTTGAAGACTCACTTGCAAAAGTTGAGTAAATCAAGTAATATGTGCGACTACTACTACTGTCTGCCGTCTGAATGGGATTCTTGCATCAAATATTGTAGTAAGGAATATTTCAATTTCTAGTAAAGTACTTCAAACATAAAGAATTTAAAGTACTATGTAATCAGCAATTATAAAACATGTAGAAGAACAGGTACAATACAAAAGAAACCTCCATCAATGTAGAATTTATTTTCTAAATGATAATTTTGAGGTCTCAATATAGATAGTCGGTATTATCCTTTTGGAATGTAGGATATGACAAAATTGAGGTAATAAATTATATTTCCAACTTGTGGTTTCACTAGTTTAGTGCCAAACTTAAAACCTTTGTTTATTAAAATTTTTGTTGTGGTGAAATTGGGAAGATTTATTATTTGACATTGAAATGGCAAACAAAAAAAGTTGCCCTCATTTGGCACTTAAATGTGAAATTTAAATATCGAACGTTCGATCGAATCGTTGAAATACATTCTAGTTAGCCTAGACCAGTTCCTACACATTTTACGTACACATAATATTTCAAAGTAGCTCAAAAGAATTCAGTAATTTGAATCTAGAAAACGATATACCGATATCTTAGACAAAACTTCCAAACTAAACAAACTTTATTTGGAATTTGGTGATAAAAGTAACTTATGCAATGTTGTCAATGTTGTTGATGCAACTCATTTAAAAAGCTTCTGATTTGCATGAAACACTTTCAAAAATTGTGACAGAATAATTTTGATAATAAAGTGATAATCACTTGTCGTACTTCGCCTAAATTTTATTATTTATTAATTATTTTATTATTTTTTAATAATATACTATCCCCTTCTGCCCTGCTCCTTTCTCTCTTACAAATTTTGAAAAAGAACTAAAATACATGTTCAAAATCGCTGAAACCAGTTGCTACGATAACAGTTTTATTCTAAAAATTAAGAAAAAGGTTTAAAATAAGAGGCTAAGCTATTAAAAACCATACTCTCTCTAATATATCATAAAGTTAAAATATACGTATAAAGTCACTTTCAGTTCGTCCTGATAAACTTATATGAAATAACTGTTTAAAAGGCATAGTTGTATTCTCTTGTATGCCGTTTATTGTATGTAGTTGCTCAGTACAGATACAGGAAAAAAATGTATAACTAATAAATAACATACATAAATTGAAGTTGATAAGGAATACTAGCTGTACAACATACATAAAGCAACCACAATTACAAGGCGACTGCTGTTAACCTTGAGTGTCTACTATTCTAAAATAAACTAAGAAAAACATGCCTAGATTAAATCTGGTGATGACAATGCCTCTATAAGTGCAACAACAAAAACGTATTTTAATTAAATTCTCCGATTATGGTTATACAGCGCCAATAAGCTCCGGTCTCCGTCAAAAGAAAATGCTTCAATTTAATTTTGAATATAGACGATTTTACGAGTTTTAAGTTTAATAGGTATGTCATTATATAACAAGTAGATTTGACGGGTAAAAGATCTTTTAAATATCGTATAGTTTTATGAAGTGGTGGCGCGATTAAGTTATCTAGAAGTCAAATTATGAACATCAGTTTGCAATCTAATTCTATTGTAAAGATAAGGAGGAGACTTCAGTACGATGATTTTGTGATACAGAGTGAGGCACCGCAATTGTCAACGATTCTGCATATTGAGCCAACCTGCAGATTCTAGTTTATGCGAAATATGATCGAATTTTCTAATGCCGTGTATAAATCTAAGACAACATCCAGACAACCATGGTACAGTGTGCAATAAAATGTTAACTGTGATAATACAAATGTCCCACGCAGATCCTTTTTTATATTCTGATTCAGTATACGTCTAAATGGATACAATCGTTTCAAATTCAGGTAAGTGTTGCGAATATATTTAGGTATTGATTGGCACTGATCTGTAAACGGAAAACGTTAGAGAGATTATTACAAACTCTTTTGGGGCCAAACAGAATCGCCTTAGTTTTATCAGGATTAATTGTAAGACGTATTATATAGTGCAGCAAGATCGGAATTTATACAATTTAAAGCCATTTGCCAATTAGAAGGTTCAAAAGAAAACGGAAAGTTGTATATCATCTACATCTGAATGGGATTTGCAATATTTTAGACAAGACAGCAGATTGAAAGTACAAACTGTGTATAGGACGAAGCCCAACACAGAGCCCTGAGGGATTCCTTGCAGTACAGTAAGTGGGATAGATTGGAGATCATCGACCCTGAGAGATTGTCTTCTATTATTTGTAAAGTATAGCTCAATTAATTTAAGTGCGTTATCATAATCCAATAGTACAAAACAGGTGACTAAACCGTTATCAGTTGCTCTGAGTATATTATCAGTAATATCGGCAAGTGCAGTCTCACAACTGTGACCAGCCCGAAATCCAGATTGAGTTGGTGGTAAAATATTCTCATCTTTAATATATTGCCTCAACTGAGCTGCAATAACCTGTTCAAAGATTTGAGATAAAGTAGCTAGCAAACTAGTTGGCTTAAGATCACTAAATTTAGATGGATTATTAGTTTTCGGGATAGGATGTACGATAGCCCAACTCCAACTATCAGGGAAAACATTCTCAGTTAAGCAAATGTTAATTATATGTGTTACATATGGAATCACAGTTGGACAACACAATTTAATCATATCTTTGCTTACGCTGTCCAAGGCGGCAGCACCAGACTTAGCCGTTTTAATTATATTGAATACTGAGCTTACTTCATCAAGGACAAAAGAAAACTTGGGCAAACTCTTAACATTAGTTAGATAGGAATTAATTGTACGGATGCAGTTCTTATGGATTTTTCTCGAAGAATAATACTCTCAATCTTTCGGATTTCTAGTTTGACGAAATTTGGATTTATTATTAACTTAATAATTTAACAAAAGCATCTTAAAGATCGTGTAAATAATAAGATTAAAAGTAATCGCAATCTTTTACCAGAATTAGGAATTTACAAATTTGTATGTGCCACTTGCATCAAAAGTTTATATTGAGTGAAGAAGAACAAATAGCGTATCACACGGTAATAATAATGCTTTACTTTTAGTTTTACTGGTGATATATTATGCTGGCATCACAAAATGATCCTTTAGCAAATACATTCTGCGTTTGTATTTTCGCTTTAAAAAATGTTAAAATCCTCAACGGAAATGATGCGTTTTTATTCAATTTGCTGAAACTATCCTTATAATTTTGATAAAGTCATTAATAAAATACAGAGCTTATTGATTTTCTAATTTCATTTTCTAAAAATATATTAATTTATTAACACATTCATAATCCAATCTGTAAAGCTATTTTTTACAAATTTTTCAATGTCAAATAAAATTAAATAACACATATCCACCCACGATAGGACGTTGATATTTCTGAAAGTGACATTTGTGGTTGAATATGAATCTGCTTTTATAATTGGGAGTAGAGAAATAATTCACAGAACAATGTCATTTAGTTATTTGTGATACTGGTTCTGCACAATTTTATAATCAACCTCATCCGCAAACTTTCCACTTCAACAGAAATTCTGTGAACTCGTGTGTCGCGTTTAACTGCAGCTATTTTTTATTTTGTTAATGTTGGATTTTTCTAAATATACAACTTAAAAAAAATGATATATTGGTAAATAAATTTATTTACTACATGTCAATTTCTATTATGTTTATTAGCAGAATTTGTCCGGTTTTGCTATCTAAAAATTGTTAGAATATTTATTTGTTGTTTTCTTACTTGTTATCAGGTTTTTAAAGGACTGCTTTGTTTTACGTTTTGCTACAGGAAGTATGTCGAGAGGAATTTACCGAGTTAGCGGTACAGCCAGCAACGTTAATGAAATCCTATCTCAATTCAGAACGGACGCTTGGTCAACTCAATTAACTCACGGGAAATATACCGAACATGACGTAGCTAGTGCTTTGAAAAGATTCTTTAGGGACCTTCCAGAACCAGTCATGCCAAGAGACGAACAAGAATATTTTCATCAAGTATCGCGTAAGTTGTGTTTAATATGAAGCATCTTTTAAAGCTATAATTACCGCTGGTTTTTGCAGTCGTCAAGGATCGATTGGAACGAATTCGCATGTATAAAGCCGCTTTTGATCAATTCCCTAAGATTCATTATAATACAATAAGAAAGTTGTTGGGTCATTTGCAATTTATCGTCAGTCAAAGCGATAAAAATCAGATGACCGTTGATAATATCGCTTCTTTATGGGGTGTGACTCTTATGAATACTGAAGCTCGAAGTGTAAGTAAAAAAAGGATTATTTAGATAAAATTATAAACGAATTACTCCGTTAAATGTTAAATATTATAAATTAATATTAAAGTGTTTAAATATGTATGAACGGCATCTACTACAGGTGGTGTACTTTCAGAATGAACCCTTCAATCACAGGGATCATGTGCTAGTAGCGGATTTAATAAATCTCTATACCGAAGTGTTCCCTGAGAATCCCAAGGAAATGGAGCAGGAGAAGATGATGTTGCAGGTGTTGAAGAAGTATTCAAATCAACCTCACGGAAATTTAAATAATGTTAAAGTATCTGGCGAGTTTAGAGTTTGGATTTATTTGCATAATAAAAAAGGGGAAACATATAACATTGCTGTAAGTAATGTTTTACTGCACTTACATTGCTTTACCTATACATTAATCAATTGCCAATTATTTTAGTTACAATAATCTAAAACAAAAATTATAATACTTTTTAACTTGATTAATTTTTTTGGTAGATTGGTCCCCAGAAAACCGCATATGAAATATGTTGCGAACTAGCCTCAAAAATTAATCTACCCGTTCATGAATTAATACTGGAAGAACTTGTTCTGAACGAAAATCTCATCCGACCAATACATTATACCGAGAAGGTGAAAACGTTAGTTTTATATTGTAGCGTTCATTTCTGAAATATTGTATTAATTTGTAGGTGTTGGATATTGTATTAAAATGGGGTTACTGGGATGATGCCGATAGAAAAGATAATTGTCTCATTCTGTCACCTCTTGAAAAATATAATATCTACATGAGCGATGCCACAAGACCGATAGAAGGGGAATTACGATTTGCCGATTGTAAATCGAGGAATTTTAGGGCATTTATGTTTGCAGTGAGTCATGGAAATTTAAGCTGCTATAAAGACAAAATGGTAAGATAAATTCTATTAACTAGATTGGGTTTGGTTTTGAAGTAGATGATGTGCGTGATGTTATAGTTTGCTAACTGAAATCTTTTCTAATCTTTTGATTTTGCTCCACTTTTTCGCGCAAAATAATTCATTTTTAAAATAATATAAATAAATAGGTTACTAATATTCAAACTCTTATTTCTTGTAATAATAAGTAGGTACAAATTATAACGGATATGATTTTTTGAACATATGTATGTATTTGAAAATGTGTGTGTTTAGTTTTTTAACGCTATCATATTGTTTATTATTGGCAAACGTTAGGGCTGGGCGAAATATCTATACATCATCCTGTACTCGATACCATTACCAGTATCTATTCCTTGAATAACATCGGTATTGATACCTATGTATCGATGCTTTGGAATCAATATTGGAAAATGTCATGGTGTGTAAATTGTAATATACAGGGTTATTCAAATGTACCGCAATACTAAGCGTTTTGAAAGTTTCAATAAATTTTTCGAACAAAACCTTATTGGCTTTATGAAGCTAACATAAAACTTCTCGTGTCATAGAAATTAGACCCAGTTTATTTTTTACTTTTCAAATGGAACACACTGTTTAATTTTGCACTTATCGTAAATTTTAAAATGTTAAACGGCCCTGCACTAATGCTAATAAAATCTAAAAATTCACTTCCAGTGTAAGCAACTCTTCACTAGTTGGAAGATAGAGGATATTGTCTGGTATTTGGGTAACGAATCGAAACGAAGTCCACCATCAAAGCATACGATTACGTTCATTTCCAAAGATGCAAAGACTATCAGGTCGAAATCTTCTCCCTGGTTTGGTAATGTTTTAGCTTTTAGCGATGAAGCATTCAAAGCATTGTGGATCGGTATCATGTGGAAAACGGCACATCCGAGAGATTTTCTACCGCCAGCTCAACATATCAATATCATGAACACTTGAGATGATTTTGGAATTTAAAATGGATAAGACTGATTATCTCGTACACCTACGTTTTTATATATAACACATTGTATACTGAAGAGCATGAATTATCTCTCTAAATTTATGAAGACTTAAGGAGTGGGATACATTGCTTAAATTATTAAAGTAAAATCGACTGGTCTCTTGATATTGTGAAGTCAAACAAATCGAACATATTTCAATTTTCAAGCAAAATAATAATATTTTATAGTTATATTAATTCAATATTGATACACTACATAGATGATTTTGTATTTTAGTAATTCTTGGAATTTTATTATATTAATGAAATTTCATATGCAAGTAAATAATTTCGTAGATAATTGTATTACGAACCAAATACGTAGGAAATTTTATTAATCATATTATACATTTTAGTTTTTTCGTATATTATATAGGCATATGATAATTTAATTTTATTGGCATAATTTTTTTTACCTTAAATTATTATATTTGACAAAATTGTTATATACGCTTAATTTTGTGATCAACGACTTTTCTAAATTGTGCTCGTTATCGGCTATGACTTTATTATGTTATTAAAATCTAATTTTACAATTTTTATTTTTAAATTATCTTTATCAATCTTTATATTTTTACGTTATAAAGAAATTAATTTTTTATCAAATTATTTTGAAATATCTTAATTTGCAAAGATTACTGTATTATTTTTTCAGCAAATGAAAATATGTGATTAATTCATGACAGCAATTGAAGCTATCTTAGTATAGAATTAATTTTGAATCAGTTGTCAACAGTTTTTGCCAATACACAATATACGCACAAAGATATTCGTATATTAAATAAATATCTTTATAAATAGTCCTGTGATGATAAGGTGCACATCTTCAGATGTTTTTCTTTTTAATAGAAGATACATTTCTATATTACACTATATTATAATATAGAGTTTTGTACATTTGAAACATATTCTTGATATGAAATATTTTATTGTAAGGCAGTTTTACTACATTGTTCTTAATTATAAGATAATGCAGATGTTAAATATACATCCTTATAAGATGATTATCCTACTTTTAACTTAGCCATTGTATATGACATAAACATAAAGCATATTTCTATTTTTTAGATTTTATACAAGAAGGATGTGATTCCATAGTTTTATCAAATAAAGTGCATCATTTTATTAACGTAGTTTGTTTTATTTTATATGATCATTACTATTTATTGAAGCTGTGTTAAATGATACCAATTAACACTTATGATGTTGCATTTGTATAAGTTGTAGGAGACATATTTGAAACTCATTTCGTAAGTATTCATATTTTGTGCGTGCAGTGATTTAGAACAATTATGTGTATGCATACAATCGTTCAAAGTGAATTACTCTTTGTGCAATTTGACGTCTGAGTTTGTGACTTATCTGAATAAATCTGTATATTTTACAGAAGACTGTTTACTGTCCAGAAATGTGGTGTCTATTAGTATAGTGGAAAAAATAATGTCGATGAAGAAAGTTTTAATAAGCAGCGATAATCTGGATTAATTTTAATTGATCTAATTTATAATTTAGGTCTAGGTTTATTTGTTTTTTTTTAATATAAAATATACAGAAAACGATTTTTTGTAGGAATTTGGCTTCAAAATTCGATTAAAACAATGGTTCGTTTAAATCAGTTTTTCATTTACTGTAAGGGTTTTTATTAGTTGTTAGCATAGTGGAATATTTGACAACTATTTTTATTTTTTACAAAGCTCTAATATAATTTACAGTTTATATACAGGCTTATTCAAAAAACTGGTTCGTTAGATCTTTTCAATGTTCCTGAAATCCTACAATTCTGAAAACTTGTAGTTAGGGATAGTGTCTTTTGGTCTGATTAGCGAAATCATTTACGCTTTTGTATCACTTTCGGTTTACCGAAAATTCACGTCAACTTTCTTAATTTAAATAGCATGGTGTATTTTTTATGAGCCTCTTAGATCCTTCATGCAATTCTGCATCAAAATTTATTAAGGTACCTTATAGCTAAAATCAGCTATTTTTGAGTTATTAAATTTTTTCAATTATACGGTTTGGATAGCCAAGTTTTCGCTTTGTAGACTTTACTTTTGCTCTTTTTTACTAATGAGATTTATATTCTATCCAGGTATTTGAGCAAACTAAATTTATTAAGTGAAAAAACATTCTCAACGGTCATTTCTTAAATTTTATAAAAATTTGATAAAATAATAGTAGCTTGTTATCAACGTCTCCCATACAAAATTGCAGAGTTTTATTACTTCAGGATGTTTTATGTCGACGTATTTTCTCCATCTTATCCCACCGTTCTAAAGCGTCTTCCTTTCCTTTTTCCACAAACTTCTACCCTAATGTAACAGTTCTAGTATCTATCCATTTCCACAGGACTACTTTCCTTATCATCCTCCACTTTATCGGAAAATTGTATTTCTTCCTTTCTAGCTTCTTTATAAGTTATAATAATAATACCATTTATTGCTTGTGTAGTACATTATAAAAGCAAAAGTCGGAACAGAAAAACAGAAGAAATGAAAAAAACAGTAGTAGTATTATACATACAATGATTAATACTTAACATATAAACATAAAGTCTTATTTGAGTAACAATTATTTCCTATTCAAGTGATCTTCCATGCTGTATGGTTCGAAATTCAACAAAAAATTATACAGAGCTTTACGAAACCTTGAAGGAATAGTTATTTGTGTTAGGTCTGACGGCAGTTTATTAAAATGCAAGCGTATGCTGGACTGTTTTCGCTAATAATGAGTCGATGTTTTGGGTAAAAAAGTGATCTATCCTCCTAGTGTTGTGGTTATGAGACAATGTACTTGACTGAAGTAAGTGCTTATTCTTGCAGCAGAAGAGAATCAGCTCAAATATATAGACAGCGTAGATTGTTAGATAGCCGTTACTCCTAAATACACCGCGACAGGTTTGTCGATAGTCCAATGCATTTATGGTTCTTATTATTCTTTTCTGACATACGAAGATGCGCTGTAAATCTGTACTGTCGCCCCAAAAAATGATCCCATACTTTAAATGGGGATAATAGCTGCCATAGTAGGCAACACGCATACCTTGTACACTTACAGCATGCTTCGTTTGCTGTATAGCCAAACAGAACATGTTAGATTTTTTACATACTCCATCAATGTAGTTCCTCCATTTCAAGTTGTCATCTACTGTTAGACCCAACAAACTAGCATTTGATTGTATAGTACATATTTAATTGTGTAGTTTTAAAGTAGAAGGATGTTCTCGGTGTTTAGATCTGAAGAGTAAGGTATTTGTTTTATTTTGGTTTATTTGAAGATTATTGCTGGTAAGCCATATCCGAATTTTCTTCACGAACTCACTGCTTTCCCATTCTATCATATCAATAGTGTTATCTTCCAGAGAGTCATCTACATAGTTTATTGTTAGATAATATTTATCGCTAGAAGGATGTTCAATGGTATGTATATCGTTAAAATATATTAGGAACAGCAGTGGACCTAAAATGCTGCCCTGTTGTAGGTATATCCTTGTTAGTATCTCTAGGTTTTGACAGAAATGAATTGCCCTTGTGAGTCTGGCATACTGTCTGTTTTCTATCACGTAGGTAGCTCCGGAAACAAGCAAGTGCATTTCCTCTTATTCGGTAACGATCCAATTTAATTAATAGCATGTTGTGGCTCACGCTGTCAAATGCTTTTGATAAGTCCAATAAAATGTCACGAGAGCACTAAGAGCTCGTTCCACGAAGTCAAAGAGGGCCGTATTTATCGGTGCTTTACCCTTGTAAGAAACTGTGTTGGTATCTGTTGATTAAGTGATGGCTACTAAAAAATTTAATCAAACTTTCATACCTATGCTACTTTCTCAAAAAGTTTTGAAAAGCCAGCCAGCAAACTAATCGGTTGGTAATTGTTCAAGACATCTTGGCAACTCTTTTTATACAACGGGATAATATTAGCATGTTTTAAATAACTTAGAAACGTGGCTGAGACAAATGAATCGTTCTGCGAGGGGTTCAACAAAACTGTCGTAACATTTCTTTAGGAGATTAATTGGTATTTCATCTATTCCAGCAGATGCCAACTCCTTTAGGCATTTACAAAGTGATATCAGTTCCTCTTTGCAAGTAGGTGACAGAAATAGAGAATGAAGATTTATAGGAATATTCGGATCACCTTGATCACATAAGACACTAGTACTATTGTAGAATGCTATCATTGAATTCATTTGCAAGTTCATCTAAGTTTTCTCTTGTAGGTAACACACGTAACTTCTTCTTATTTGTATGTGAATTAATGATACCTCATATATCTCGGGTTTTGTTCGAAGAATGAAGCAAGATGTTGTCGTTGTACTGTTTTCATGCAGTTTTATTCCACGATCGTACTCGTATTTGTACGTATTATATGTTGTTTGATAATCTGGATTATATAAGGACATAATTCGCAAAGCAAATACGAATTCTCAAAGATTAATAACGTTTCTTGGAATTGGTGATACTGTTTTATGTTTGATCCTGTTTTATGAGTTATCAAAGTCAAAAAAGTGCTGTGAAATGTATTGTATGTCGTGAGAAATCAACATATAAATAATGGTATTGTGGTATATTTTGCGAAGCGGAGAGGCACTGCAGTGTCCAGTCCAAGTTTAGTAACTGATCGTTTCTCATGTCGTGTGCTTGACTTTGCTAAATGAAAAACTCATGCACAGTGCGTGAGTGTCCACAAAGAAAAAATCATTAATTAAGGACAGAGCTTCCCTTTTATGTGTTGCTGTATACTTAATTTATTCGTGAAAAGTACCATTTGTTCATAAATATCATAAGTTCAAAGCATTTATCAAAGTAAAATCACAGTGTTTTTCATTTACCACTTATTCATGTATTCAGTTCATATTCATTAGGAATTTCGAAATTGCTAGGGTAGTGCAAAGTATATATACATCGTTTAGTACTTGATACCATAACAAGTATCGATTCTCCAATACTTCAGATAATGAAGATATCTATACCTGACCTGTATATTGACATATGGGTATTGATACTAAATAACTAATACTAATTAGTGTGCTAGAGTATTATGATACCAAGGAACCGATATGAGGTTATTGATATCAAGAAATCAATGACAAAGTATCGATTCCTTTCAATACTTAATCCATTCCTGTACTCAGATTTGATACGATGGTATTGGTATCGATACTGGATATCGAGAATGTCGATATTGTCAAGCTTTACTGTTCTACTATCTGAAAGTTTTTTCTCAGTTGGAAAAAGCAACCTGATTATTACACACCAACTTTAAATATAGAATAGATAGAAATAGATGTTTTGTAAAAAAGTTACAAGTAATGGTGACGTAAATTGCAATAAGTAAAGGTTTAAAATCCACACCTAGTTTTATGCAGTCAACAATACTAATAATTTATCCCAATAGACCTGCCAGATAGATAACATCAAATCAGCCTGATGATGGAGGAGTTGATTTCCTTAACCATCATTTTATACAAGACGGCTTAATCCCAGACGGTATCAAAAGCTTTCTGTACATCGAGAAGTACCGCCCCACTAACGTCTCGTTGTTCAGAATCTTTGCGAACAAAGTTAGTGAATCTCAACAGCTGGAGAATGAAAGATTGGATAATTCAATCCGAAATCTCCCGAGAATCACAGCTTATGCAATTTTTGACAAATTCGAGAGTAGACTACTGGGACGGTAGTTCTCAGGCAACGCAGAATCATTCCCAGGTTTGGTGATAACCACCACCACGACGCCCTTCCAGAGAGAAGGGAAGTGCCCAGTGCTCAAAATGCAGTTAATCAGAGAGACAAATCGATCTATTGTCAGTTGTGGCAAACACTAGTAGGCATCATTAGTTATGCCATCCTCTCCCGAAGTCTTTTTTTCTCTTCTTGGCCTTTATTATTTCCAGGATGTTATATTTTACTGACAATGAGTGATTCATACTTTGTCGTTTGAAATAATATTACATTGTTGGCTACCATATTATTGTGTTCATTTACGTTTCTTTGTTTTGTTATAAACACAATTAGATAAAAATATCACATATCAAGAATATCACATTGGAATTCATTCACCATACATAAATGTAATAATTGTCGTAGGTATACTTGGTAATGTTACCGATTTTCTTAAAATTAAGAATATATTGTATATTATTATTAACCTTTTGAATAATGTTTCAAACATTTAGAGTACAAAAATCCAAAGTAAATATTATGAACAGGAAAAATAAGATAAGTGTCGGTTGAAGCGAAATTTTTAGGTAATTTATCTACATTTAGGTTACACATAAACAGGCAAAGACAGACATCGCGATTCAGTAGTGCTATCTTTTATTTATAAAAAGATAACGATAATGATTGATATCTTGATTTAAAAAAGACGTAAAAGTGAGAGTATTCATCAATCTTTCAAGCAAAATTTTATTAGTATTTTATAGTGAGTGCGTGTAGGTGTGCTATGTATGAATAACAAAGACAGCAACGAAAATTGAAAAATGACGGAGAGTTTAAATCGAAGTCCATCACAATTTAGTAGCCACTTCAGTAATAATGATACCGAAGGACAATTAACGATAGCGGGAGAATCAACAAATGTAAACAAAGGAGAGGATAATTCAGATTCTTCTATAAACCGATTATCAAAACTGTTGGGAGATAGCTCTTTAGAACAAGATGATTTAGAGAAAACTATTGCAGGTGAAAGCGATACTGTACATGAAGAGTCATGTGAAAAAGTACACAAAAGAGAGTTAATTTTATCAGTGGGCGATATTGAACGAAGCAATGGGAAACAACATACATACAGATCACTCTCTTCACCAGATCCAAGAAGCAACTCCGTGCCAGATTTACTACAGAGACCAAAAACTCTCAACATAGTTAACGACAAAACCGTTACGGATTCACCAACGAATCGTGTAAAGCGCAAGGAAAGTTTTTTTCAATCTATAGCTAAAGCGTTTAAGAAAAAAATTGATCCTCCTACTCCAACTGGACCAAAGTATACAATGATTAATGTTCAAAAGCCATCACCATTTCCAGGAGATGGTTTCCTTAAAGATACCATTTGTAAATTGAGTGATGGAGATTTTAAAACGAGATGGTGTTTATTAAGAACTGATTTCTTCATCTCTTATTTAGATAATGAATACAAAAGTGTCGAAGAATGTTTATCAATGGAATCTGTTGTTAGTGTGCAGATTGTGGATGTCCCAAAATTTGTCCCAAAGTAAGTTTATGAATAAATATTTTAATTCTATTTATTTAATGAATCGATAAATTTTTTACTAATAATTTTGATGTTATAACTATTAACTATTTGTATGCTTGTGGTAGAGTTTTCCAAATTCCACGGCAAATGCGGAAAGGTAACATCTTAAGTCTACAGCCGCGATATTGGATTATTATTATTATTATTAACTATTTGTATGCTTGTGGTAGATATATTGAATGAATTGGTCATAAATTTTTAATATGTATAATTTAAGAACGATCCCTTATCTAACACAATCTTTTATTTTATTTAATTGGCTTGTAAGTGCTAAATAAATGAGGTTTCTGAGGTTGCATTCGATTTTGTGAATGTATATTCTGTATATTTAATGGTGCAAGAGTTCAAGAGCAACTGCATGTTTCTTACGGAAATGGTGAGAATTTTGCTTGCTACAGAAGAAATCTCACAACAGACTGTTGATGCAAGGCGATAATATGAAGTCAAAGTGCATTGACGAGGAAATTGGAGTACTAATCCCAGAAATGTTAAAACTATTAGATTCAATGTTAGAAGACGATGCAGAACAGAGATTGTTTGTGTATAACTAAAATAGTAAAAACTGCTGTAGCGTATATGGAATAAGGTGATCAAGTACGTTCTGGGGATGTACTCTTTGTCTAAAAATGGAAGGGCATCATCGCTAAAAGATAATCGGCAGCCTAAGCGAAACAAAGAGAAACCATCAACTATTATTCTAAGTAACGTATTAGATAATCTTCTTTGTGAGGAGTATTCTTGTACTGCAATGTGTACATCATCTGCTTTTGCCATGTTTTGGCATATGAGCACACTTATCCTAATTTCAATCTTGGTAAATTAGGTTTAGCCCCGATTAGTTTAAACACCACTGCGGGTCTGAACATTTTTAAACTTAGTGATTTTCTTTGAAACAAACAATTCTTTTTGAACAAAATGTAGGAATTCAGTAACGACACACGAAACGAAATGTGTGCTGTCACCACGGTTTGTATTTCCGGTCTACCTTATAAATAGATTTGGACATAATCTCCATTACATCTACAAATCTCATGTTGGAAGAAGACAAAAAAATGCCCTCCAAAGAGCTATCTTTCTTCCTTTTAAATACAATTTCAATATTCGATGATTCGTGGTCGTCGTGATTATTAATGAACAAAATACTTTTTCTGTCTCCATTTCAAATTAACAAAAAGTCCACTCTTATTAATCTTTCAGCTGGATTGTCTCTTCATTGTTTGATCTTTTATATTTAAAGATGTATCTGTTAAGTCTGTAAAGTTTTTCTGTAGGTATCTATATGTATTTTTGAAGATCGATGGAATTGAAAAAGTTTGACAACACTGGTATCCAAGTTGTTTTCTGTTACGTCCGAAATCTTACTATAATAGTGTATTTTAATACTACTTTGTCAATCTGTTCCAGTTCCAATATATGGAAAAAGCAATGTCTCTATTGAATGATGATACCTCAACTGTTGAATTTAGATCCCACCCCATCTATACAGAATAAATGTAACAAGATTTTAAAACGACAGGTGGATGCAAACCACATTTCTGTTGATACCTATAGGTCTGTTATTCATAAACCGAACGACCCATTGTTTCCTTTGTGGGTTGTTCCATATGTAAACTTTCTAACTACAATATTTCTATCTTTGAGTTTTTTGAGAACATTTCTAACTTCATGTTACTAAATAACTATATTCTTGTATCTCTGGGTGTTGTTTTATTATATACGAATATTTCATTGCAATTAGTCACTGAGATTATGGATCATGAATGGCGTAATTTGATGGGAGTCACAGATATACCGAGAGAGAATTCATGGATATTCTTGGCTTTTTATTTGAGTCTCAAAATCTCATCGTTGCTTGTATTGTTTTGCATATTTATTAGATTATGTCATCTCCAAAATTACTTTTTAATTTCTCTTTATCTTTATATACGTTGATGACTTTCTTCTGACTATACCACCCAATTCGATTGATATTACATTACCAATATTCAATAATTCTCATCCCACTCTCCAGTTTACAATCAATGTGAGTTCGAATGAGTCATCAGACAACTACATAGATCAAACAATAAAATTGGATTGGTACACTAAATTAACTCTCATGTCGCCTTCTCTTCATCACCCTTTATCACAAAAAAATTAAATCTTACCAGTGCAGATTCCATATATGATGTAATGAACTGTAGCCTTAGAATTTAGACGTCAACTCATCTATTTCTTGATGTTCTTGATGGTTTATAAGACGATATAAAAGTGTCAGACAGTTTATCCGACATTAGCCTAATTTTATATTATATAATTTCTCAAAATTGTTTTCATTTGCTCTGGCTCTAAGGTATTGTCGTCGACGTGAATATTTTTGTGCAAATACAGAGATTTCTGGTCATATAGGACCTTATAAATGGATTTCTCAGTTCTCTTATTGAGGGCCAATAATCGTTCATATTACCGAATATAACGAGTTTTATACCTATCAGTAAGTTTAGAGCTAAAAAAATTGTATTTTTTCCGAGCTGGTCTGTGCAAAAGAGTTTAGCGATGTGTGTAATAAAGTCTATACAAACTGGCAGGCAAGGATTCTGAAACAAAATTTACTGGACTTGAACTGCGTTTGGCGATAACCAAGACTGCGGTACTGAGTGCAATGGCTGAGTGGATAACTGATAAACACACATCACTTACGGATGATTGGACAGCTATCAAGGCGATTAGCAGAAGATGTGCTAGCTCTCAACCGAGTATAGTTTAGAACAGTGATGAGTTCTATTAACAGAACATGACTGTCTAAGGAAATACCTACACAGAATTGACGTATTTGAAGATGAGCCTATTTGTAGACTATGAAATGAGAAGGAGGAGACAGCCTACTACATTATCCTTGAATGCGTTGCATTGGAATGACAGAGACTGCCATTGTTGGGAGCAAGAAACCCACTAGACGCAGAATAACACAATAGAGCCTAAACCGCAGTGGTAAGGGGATGATGGGAAAAACCTGACTCGTGCCCAGTGTCAAAACAAGCAAACCAACAAACAATTAAGTCCATAGGAAAATATGTCGGAACGCATTTGGCCAGAATTAAAGGGACTTCGTTTTAAACTAAAAACTTACGTTGGAATATAAACAAAACTTTTATTAAGTATGAAGACGAAAACACTTCTTTATTACATATTATGTTTTGTATGTTTATTGAGTTATAATATTTTCTTTCCCTTTTCTTCTTAAAACTCGCGATATAGTTTCGTCGCTTGCGAATTTTCCTATGAATGAAGAATTATGCGTACTTATGTGAAGAACATAATTCCTTGCTTTTCCCGGCTTATGTACATAAGTCATTGATAAGGCGCTCCTCTGAGACAAGATAAGAGTAAATATATTTACAACTTACATAACAGGTTATCGATTATAAGATCTTGTTTTTCCAAATTCGTTTTTGGTAAATTTCTACTGCATATTTTTACGAAGATAAGTATTATCTTAAGTAGAATCACGTATTGCAAAATCACCAAATGAAAAGAACATATACCTGCAGGTTTCTACCTATCATTTATTTTTATAGTAATAAAAGAATTATTACTGCAACATTTTCCCAGAAAGATAAGAGTAAAATTGCCTTATTTATATTTTTTATATCATCTCCGTCGTAAAGATCGTTCAAATTTCATGAAACAAGTGTTTTGGTGTTTTCTGAAATTCGATTAAATTCACCTTAATGCGGTGAAACGGGGTGAAAGAGGGTGCAGGAGTGTCGAAGTTTGTGTAGTCAATAATATTTCTATGGTCAAATTTCTTTGAAATTTAGTATTAATCTTTGATACAAATAATGAAGGAAGAATTTTGCTGTTATTTTGAAATTCAACATCTAAGGGAATAACAGGGGTTGACAAAGTTTCTACAATAAAAAAATATTTCTCATGGTCAAATTTACTTGAAACTTTTTAACACAATTAATGAAATGTTTTGCCATTTTTTTGTTCAACCCCTAAGGTGGTGGCATAGTTTGTATAGAAAAAAATATTTTTATAGTTCAATTTTCTTGAAATTTGGTATTAAGGGTCTTTGATAGAATTAATTTAATTAATTTGTACGAAAAATAGAGTTACTTATAAATATTTTTTTAGAGAATATTGTTTGGATTCAAACATACAGTACTTATGTAGTTTTAAGGAAAATACAAAATGTTTCATATAATTATTGTTTTGAATTTAGCCAATATTCTGAGACGGCACCTTTATTGCTCTCATAGCTGCCAAAAGGTCAAAACAGCTAGTTTTCACAGATTTGACAGTTGATGAACCTGTCAACCTATAAAGATAGTTACAACAGTTAAAAACTGTTTACAGTCATGAAGGAAACGTAACAATGTGTATTGTATTATTACCTTTACGTATATATGTACTACTTACTACTCAAAACAGTATGGACTTTTTTCATTAAATCGATGTTTATTTATTAATATGCAACATATACACACAAAACAGAAATAAACATTAAGTAACATTGTAGTGAGACACAAAATAGAAGTTACTGATTTTGTTAAGCTCGATAGTCGCAATAGTAAGAACGGGTAGTTATAGGTAGGGCAGCACTTGTAGTACTACTGCGAGGTAAGCTGACAAAGCCAGCAAAACATATCCACATGTATCCACACATACGATTTACACAACGAAAGTTGCAGTAGGTACTCTCGATAAGCAATATAGCTCGGAATGGTGTTAGATGAAATTACTTTAATGATTTTTTTTAATTATTATATTTAAATTTGTAAATAAGTTTTTATTGTTATTAGGTGTAGATATTAATGTCTCATTTTTAAATTCGTATTTGCTGCGTAAGCCATCGCGAAGCTTGCATTAATGTTACATCCTGTATCTTGCAATAATAAAGTATTGTCAGACAGACAATCTTATAGAGGCTCAGATATGATTAAGTCTTATTGCATGTATAGATGTATTTATAAAGTCAATTCAGGTTCATCTTTATCTACCTTTATTTGTTACTGATAAATGAAGTTATCAAGAAGATAATATTTATTTTATTTGGCTCAATTGAAAGCATTAATTTACATCAATACTAAACAATTATATCTAATTACATATGTAATCAAAATACGTATCGATAATTTAAAAACATTTGATTCAGAAAATAGCATTATAAAAATATTTTTTAACAACAACGATGAGAGAAATTCGTTATACAATTAATTAAATATATAAGAAACCTAGTCAGTTGTAGTTCTTACTAGTTCTCCACGGCTTAATTTCGACAAGAGGTGGAGTCGGTGCTGATGTTGAAGAAGTAGGTGACGCATTTAAGCGATTAGGTCCAGCATAGTTCTGCACAGGAGATCTTGCAGTTCGATGTTTTACATTTTCTATACTGTTACAAATTTCCTTAACGTGATTCGTACCTTGATGATTTGAAACTGTGAGATATGGCGCTTCTATTTTTAGCGTTAAATGCGGAGGAGCACTAAAACGATTCTTCTTGTAACTATTTTCGTGTTCTTCAGATGTAGCCGTCTTCCTCATTAATATTGTATCACGTCTTCGAGGAGGTCTATTCGGTAGAATGTGAGTTGTCGTCAGGTTTATATTCTTCGGATCTCTTGGCGCTGGCACAGGGTCAGCCATTTTCGGAGTATTTTTGCACGATGTTAACGATACATTAATTTAATTGCTTCTATTTTATAACGAACACTTACAAACCTCATACAGATAACTAACTCGATTCAAAATTTAATATCCATTATCGCTGTACTTCATTATCAATTTCTATGCTTTGAAATGCCGGAAATATTCGGTGTATCAATTTTACAATGTATTCCATTACACAGATAAAATACGTATTTTCATGAAGTACACGCGTTTGCTGTGTCATTTATTAGAAGGTATAGTAAATATTTTGTGGGATTCCCTAAATTTTGGCGATTTTCCATTAAGTAATATAAGTAATTTTGGTTGAAGTATAGATATATTTAAATCTCTGCCAGAAATTAAAGATTAACGCGATTCAAACCAAATATAATAAAACTGCCAGCAAAATCTATCTGTATAATATTATTTGCTAGCTTTGAAGCTAAATATGAATCGTATTAATGAATTAAAAAAGAACTACTAGAGCACGACACTTAACTCAATTATGTCTTCTAGATATATAATAATGATAAGTATAATTTATATCTTGTATTGTTTTGTAGAGTCAACATTTTTCGAATTTCAATCTAATGACGTCTTTAAACGTTTTTCCTTGTAATTACGACAAAAATGATCTTTTTCAAAATCAAAATATGACCTTTTGTATATACATACGTTTATTAATACTTAATTAATATCCTACAAGCATCCTACAAATTATGTATAGATTTTTAATAAATAATAACATAAATATAATGATAAAAATTTGAAATTTCAAAGATCGAGAAAGGAGGAGAGAAAGAAAGGATTCTTTTTGGTTGAGTCATAAATAGTGGCATGAATCACATCTATCATATAATACGAAACATCAGACTTTATTACATTAGAATTAAATTTTATTTGAGATCACTTTTATTGTATGTGATAAGGGTTGTGTCGTTAATTATATGAGATATCTATACTACCTCTGTTAGTAAATTGCATCTTCTTCTTTGCCTTTCAATAGCGTGTCTTATTTTATGAACAATGGATCCTGAATATCTGCTTAAGTACAAGAGAAAGTTTTAATTGTCTAATTATAATTTATAATCTGGTCACATTTTTAAAAACAAGTTTTGGAACAATTCTATAATTCCATATATGATTCGTTTCTTGCAATTTTAAAATAGTTTCCTGAATATTGTCCCCTACATCGAAACAATTCATAATGGTATTCTAGTCACGAAAATATCAAGAAGGGAACCAGCTGACATAGGAGGATACAATTTTGGAAAAGAAGAAACCTTGAAATTGTTTGGAGTAATAGCAAGAACGAAAGAAACCTAGAAATTGATCACAGAATACAAGCAGGTTATAATGTGTTCTATAAATATAAAATGCTTGTGATAAATAAACGAATCCGCAGCAGGACGAGACTCAAGGTATATAAAAAGATAATAAGACCGGTAGCAACGTATGCAGCTGAAACCATGTGCATAGCCCGCAAGGAAGAAGATAAATTAAGAAGGTTTGAAAGGAAAATGGTAAGGAAAATATATGGAGTGAAAAAAGTAAACGAAGGGGAATACCAGGGTCAGACGAATAAAATCGCAGCAATTGAAATGGTACGGGCATATAAAGAGGCAACGCCAACAATCAGTGTTAAGGAAAATGATGACCTGGAAATCTATAGGGAACAGACCAAAGGGAAGGCCTAGAACAAGGTAGGAAGACTAAATTGCCGAGAGCATCGGGACTCTTGGAATTAATATGAATATGCGAAAGAAGAAAGGAACAAGGATTTGTGAGGATAACAGTAAGAAGAATGGTGGACTGATCATCCACAGATTGCAAAAAAAAACGGTTAGAAGAGTTTTACGAGCGGCTTCATTTCGGCAGGGAATGCATAGCCTTATATATATGTGGAGGAATATTATGTACTGTTCGATTAAGAACAATCTCACTACATTGTGTAGCTTCCAGAATCGAATCAGCTAGGTACTTTCCATTTTTTTGTATAGTTGTGAAAAGAGTTCAAGGTTCAATTTATGATTTTGATGCCGTCCCATGTTTGTTTTAGTTCAATTGGAATCCTTTTGGGTACCAATGTTTTAGATTCGACGCACAACCTGATTCTTAATTGAAGGCCTGTTATTCTGCAGAACCGTGTGTGCTCCCACAAAATTTTCCCAGATCGAAAGCTTTTTCTGCAGTGATATTGTTTAGAAAATGTACGAAAAGCAAGTTTGCTAGATTTCTGCCTTTATACTTACGGGTAGGTACCTCATCAGGCAACATGATACTGATGACTGATCACATCAATACTTTCTTTCAATCAAAAATCAAGGAAACGAATGAATTTTATTAATCGTCTTTGTATATTATTTACCATGTTTTAAATGCTTCTTTATATTGTGTTGTACGACAGGGATTTCCAATTTTTTGATAGTGTGACTACCAATAATTGTTGACACCATAACATCTGCTGCTGATAGAATGAGTTCTGTGGTAATGAGATCGAGTATTTTGTTGCTTTGTCGTAATTCTCCTTTAACTTAGATGGCTTCATGTAATTATTTGTCAGGACTTGCTGACTTCCTGCTTGTTGCTTTTGATGTTGCTGTTATAATCTGGTGTGCAAACAATCTCAACGGTTTTTTCATTTGCATTACTGCTGTCTAATACACTTGCTGAATAATTCATCTGTAAAAGGCTCCTTACCTATAAAATTGTAAGTATTCCAGAAAGAATGCCTTATGACTATGCCGTATTGGTCTACACTGAATGAATTCCACGATAACTTTATAGATGATGGTCATTCGTACCAAGTGTTGTCAAGAACAAACGATTGAGAAAGGTGGCGCATGACGTCACTTTCAATTCTTTTCTGACAGCAAAAACTAGTAGCTGTAAGCGAGAACATTCCAGAAATATAGAGGATCTTCTAGATTTTAGAGGCTGATAAATATGATGCTATAACAATGACCTGTACGAGATCTCAAAAGAATTAAATTAGTAAATCGCTATTTCATATTTATGTTGAGAGATGTCCCGATTGCCTTTAGTATTTTTTCAATTACTTTGTAGGTTTTTTCAAAATCATGATTCAAGTTTGAAGAGTCAGTTATCGCGAATTGGGAATTTCTGGTTTAAAACATTTATATGGAAATTGGAAATTGTGTGATAGAGTCCTATAACAACCATTCGCAACGTTGGGTTCTGGTGCACATCGAGTTCCTTTGCTTTGCGATTTGGCGGCGCAAGGCTAGGTGAGAATCGGCCGGAGGGTGGTGAAGACGAAATGTTTAATTCTCACATATAAAGAACTCTTCCAGTGTAGACGTAGAACCAAAATGGACCTACTACGCAGCAATTTCTTAGCAACGACAGTAAATGCGCTTGAACGTCAAGATGAGCTTAAGGTAGCAGTGATAAGACCTTCATTGGAAGCCTGTTATACTAAATCGAAATTGTAGTTGAGAGGTCGCTTCCTCTAGGATCAAATATTTTCGCATTGATGCTCAGTCTCCTAACAGAATCCATTCGTAGAGGTGGTTGATAGTTCTCTGAAGGCATTAAGGTGCGATTACTTGTCGAAGGCCTGTATAGTGGTGGTATCAGCATACACAGCCAGTCTACTTTTGATTGAACGCTGAGTATCCCTAGTGTAACAGCAGCCCTCATGGTTATGGGGGTCAAAATAACTTGGAAATGTTGAATAAAAAAGGTTCTACCGGCCAGACACCACCATATCAGCGCAATAAGTTTCGTGTAAACTTTAGAAGAAGATTTATTCGCTTGTAGCTTGAGACAAGCAATTACTGTAAGTCAAAACTGACATTAATGCGTACATTCTCCAATTTGCATAAATTTGAATTTGAAAAGATGTGTACATGTTATGTACGATAGGGTTTTGTAGACTTTATAGTGTAAATATGAGGTAATACCACATAATTCGTACTAATTTTTGATCTAAATCGTATCACTGTTGTTTTTGTAATAATACGCTTGAGGGAGAAAACATTAAAACCTGTTATATTTACACAATTATGCATTCTGGCATCAGTTGCCTCGACTGGCGATATTACACTAATCCTGATTTTTGTTGATGGTAATAGTTTGTAAATCTAGTTACTTTTAGGTAGGCGCGTATGCTCGCTTGAGGATTGTTTTTCTTTTTCTAGAGTCTGATCATGACTGAATGAAATACAAATTGAGAACTTGTTTACTATTAATTCCATAATATAATCTTTTTTTTGTTTTGGTTCCTATAGCTATAGTATTGTAAGTTTAAAAGATAAAATCTATATTTATTGTTTTTGTTCTACAAATAAATAAATAATTCAATATTTATCGCGGACGTTTTGCTTATCAGGGCAGACGAAAACAAATTATTTTGTTTCGAAATGAGAACAGCAATTGATCGATACGTTTTTGGAACTACAACACAGGAACAAAGAGATAATTGGATGCGTAAAATTGGAGAATCATTAAATTGCAAATTAATCCACGAAGTACAAACTTATCAAAGAATTGGATGGGTATATGCACGCGAAGGTAAAGAAACAATAAACTTTGGTTTCAAAAATTTAATATTCATAGCTACTTATATGGTTTTATTTAATTTTTTATACAGGGATCAATGGTACTTGGTTTGGAGCATGGTTATTGCTAGCAAACAGAACGTTATTCTACTCTGCCAACAATGATGTGATCCATCCAATTGATTTACGAAAAGGTCGTTGTATTCTACTTCAGGAGCCAACTGAGGGAGATTGTTTGCCTCAAGTTTTGGAAGAAGGCCCATATCTTCTAATTGATTATCAGAAAGCCAGTTTTTACTTCCAAAGTTGGAATTTACTTGAAACAGAGGTATTATTAAACAATATCTTCAGTATGACAATAAAATATTAATTTAATATCATAGGGCTGGTATGGTAGCATTAGAAAAGCTAATAGAAATGGTTCTCGCTTAGAAGATCAACAATTATATAGTTATGATGTTCCTGTTATTGTTGAAAAATGTATAAATTTTATATACTTATACGGTATGTTAAAGAAAATCGAATCAATATTAGCGAAGTTGAAGAATATGTATGTAAGAAAAAATTTGACGTTTGCATATATTTCAGGTACATCATTAACAGGCATCTACAGACGTGCTGGACATAAGACTAAGAGCGAAGAGATTGTTTCTCAATTTAAACAAGATGCATGGACAACTCAACTTCCATCAGATATTTATTCAGGTCATGAAGTTGCGACAGCTTTCAAACAATTCTTCTCCCAGTTATCAGAACCTATTATTTCCATTAATAGTCAGGAAAGCCTCCATCAAGCTTTTTGTGAGTTTAGTTTTATCTCTTTTCCACCACATACTTAATTTACTTTTTATTTTTGTTTGTAGGTAATCCAGATGAAGATGAACGAGCGCGATTATACCAAAACATTTTCAAAGACTATTCAAACATTAACTATAACACATTGCGAATGCTTCTTCGACATTTGCATTTTATCGACGAATATAAAGATACGAATCTAATGACGAGCGAGAATCTGGCTAACGTGTGGGGCGTCACGATCTTACGTTCCAAAATTGACGATGTATTCTTCATCGTTTGAACATTTGATCAAATCTGTAACATTTCTGATTTTAGATTTCATTATCGAATTCTAAACATCTTAATAGAGACCTCGAACTAGTTGGAGATCTGATTAACTTAAGTAGTAAGATATTTCCTGAAAGCGAAAAGGAACGTCATCATGAGATGTTGGTACGCAAAACATGGGACCAACATGTAAACAATGTTCAGCGGCATGGTACTGAATCTTTTCGGATATGGATTTATTATGGAAGTAAAGACGGTGAAAGTTATAATGTAGAGGTGAGTAGATTTTGACGAGGAACTTTTTATATAGTACTAGATGAGGCCGTAAGTGATAGTGTAAAATTTTTGGTAATCTTTTTTGATAAGTAATAGCATCTGTTTGACATTCTTATTGTATTATTTGTATTCAGTACTTAAATGTACTATTGTGGGGAACATTGCTATAAGGATACTCTGCCAGTCAATGCCAGTCACTTTGTGATTTTGCTATTTCTTCCAAATCTACCAGCGATGAAACAAATATATGTAAAATGTGTACAACATGCACTTCAAACAAGTTTTGAATCGCCTGCCTTGGATAGTACAGTCTCCCAAACAGGTCATGTCATTTCCTACTGAGATGTCTTTCCGGTTTCAAATGGTGAGTTACTTGGAGTTTCCTTTTGATCTCTTTGACTTCTGCGATTTCTAAAGGCAAATTTCTCAATTGAATTTTTTAAGAATTCGGGAGGGCAAACAGAGGGGAAGGAGGTCTGCTTCTGTGAGGTCTCTTAGAACGATCAGCGATAATTGAGTATGGGAAATAATTCCTGTGGCCTTGGCGGGGCTGGCATAAGTAAGGATTGGGCGGATGTTTCTTGACATAAGTCCAAGAATCCTTCGATTAAATACAGCTGTGCGTGGGCAAACTGGGCCGCGATTGTGGATTTGATCGATGTAGTCATAATTAGGGCGTTACTCACGTAGATGGTGTACACAACACTTGGTGGTTGCTCGATTTGCAAATGTCCGAGACGTAAATGCTGAATAGTACTGGCCTTACTGTCAAACCCCATAGAACTCCAGATAATATCTGATTTTTCGGGATACCATTTTCGACAGCAAATCGCCATGCAGATCTTATCTAACCCCTTCTGCAGGTCTAGGGAAGTAGTGATGATTCCCTGGTTCCTATTCAATGCGGTAGTTACATTGTCTGTAATCTTTAAAAGCCGGAGTTATGTCGAATGTTTCAGTCTAAATCAACATTGGTCGTTATTTATGAGGTGACTATGATGTTTGCCGATTTGACGCAACAGATAGATTGATTACTAGCTCTCACGAAATCAGCAACTTCAGTGGTAGATTATTATACATATACATTCATTGAGATTACCATCCTGATTACCTTCTTGTTCTAAATTTTTCTGATGACCTGTAGGTCTTCTTTGGGAGTAGGAATGATTGGTAGAGCAAAGTCTATCTTGTCAATCTTGTTCAAAGTTGTCGAGAGCTTCGAGATCATTACAATCATGTAGACTGAAATGGTCCAAAAAAATTTAGAGCCTCCTTCTTTTCTTTGTCGGGGAGTATGTGGACAATATCTGTAATATCTCTTGCGGATGTTCTTAGACAAGAGTTTCTGTAAAATGTTTAGTTTCCACTAAGTATAAATAAATATTAAACAAATTGCAGTTTATCATGAAATATTGTAATAAATATTTGTGGATTTACGAGTGATAGTAAATGTTCTTTAGTTGGTATTGTATCGTGTATGCCACGAAACTTTTTATAAAATTGCGTTTGGGCCAACGATGCTTGGGAAGAGGATGACATAATCCTCCACAGAAGGAGGAGCAGAAGTCACCATATAACACAATTTGACATTTATAATTTGACAGATTATTGTTTATCTTATTTGGTGTAGTTAGAAGAACGTCTATTGCAAAAGCTCATGAATCATAGTTACCCAGAAGTACGCAGTAGGCAGACTATCGAAACGTGGAATAATAAAATCCAATTCCAAAGGATGGAAATAGGTCAAACAACAACGCGATTAATCATTCACCATTAACAATTTCTCAAAATGAACTATATCATTGTTTCTTTTTCTTACACCAAATCGGCTTCAAACATTACATATTAAAACTGAATGTACGTTGATTGTTGTTTTTTAGGTTGGCTTACAGAAAACAGCAAAGGATATATGTGAGGAACTATCACCCAAAGTCGATTTTCCTGCCAATAAGTTGATATTAGAAGAACATATTTTAAATGGCAATTTGTGTAGACCTATTCATTTTGATGAAAAGGTAAGATTTCTTCACATCATATATTTATAGTTTTTTGACTGAATTAAAAACATTTTTAATATACATATTTTTGTGTTGAAGGTTAATCAAATGATAAATAATTAAATCTACGCATAATTTAAAAATGTTTATAATGAACGTCAGCTCAACTATAGGCTTCTCTTTGTTATCGTATTCATTGTCTAAATTGTTGTTTACTATTATTGCTGCTTTTAAGAAAAATGATGAACAAACCTGCCTTCTGCCTTAATTGTTTTAATTTTTTTTTCTTATCTTTTGAAAATTTCACAAAAATCTCTTTAGATCCCTATAATATGCCTTTATTATTAGTTATAAATCTTTATAACAAAATTTAAAACACATCTACTTTCATTTAAGCCTTAAATAAGAGCTCTTTTGCCATATTTTTGGGAGCTTTAGAACACCTTCAAAATAAAAAGATGTTGGTTATACTGCAGATTTTTGCTTCGCTTTTCTATAATGCATTGTTTGTGTTAGAGCTGTTGAAAATCGAAACATATTTGCACTCTATCTATAATACATACAATTCTTCCATAATATTCAGGTTCTTGAGATTGTACTCAATTGGACATATTGGGATGAGATTGATAAGAGAGAAAATTTTCTTATAATTTCCAATTTGGATAAATATGAACCCTATTTGATTGATAGTATGTTTCCTGCAGTAATGGAACTCAAATTTGCTGATAGAAAGACGAAGACCTTTCAAACATCCACATTCGAATTACGGTGCAACTTATTGACTGCTTATAGAGATATAAATGTGAGTGAACTTAATTTTCACTTCCGCATATTGTATATTTGTATTATTTTAGAAAACTCAAGAAATAAAAAAATGGACCATTAAAGATATCGAATGGTACATTGGTAGTGAGAAACTTCGAAATGCTCCTACTAAACATACCATCACCTTTGTAGAGAAGACTGAAAAACAGAATAGAACCGTCACGCAGCCTTGGTTTGGAAATGTTTTATCGTTTAGTAGTGAATTTACGAAGATTACCTGGATTAGTTCGCTATGGAAAGAACAACATAAAAAAGAATTCTTACCATTAGCGATGGAATATTTGATAAAACGTTGCAATGATAATCAAAAATGAACTGAAGCATATTTTAGGAATTCTATGCCTGGTATTCCATTCAGTTCTTCAAAATTGATTACCAGATATTTACTTAATACTAATGTTGTCGATTTGTCACTGTGATTTCGTATAGATTCTCCAAATCCTAATAATGATTGTTATTTCTACATATTAGTAGATATATTTTTTGTAAATGTTACTTTATTCGTGAATAAAATTGCATTAGTAGGTGTTGATTTTGAATAATTTACCTACCAAATTCCAAGTTAAAGTGATTATCAATTTTCTGCTTAAGGTAAACAAATGTCCTTGCACATTGAGCAAGAGGAAATATCCCAAATTATGAAAAAAAATAATCACGTCTCTGAGTCAGATTCTCAATCAAACAAAGAGTGTTGCTTTCCTTTGAAAGAACTGAATAATTGGTAGGTTATTTTCCGCTCACGAAACCTGTCCCATGTAAAAGTTAGTTAAGTTAAAGATTTAGATGTTTCCTTCTAACTTTATTTCTTACACATTTATTTTTGTCATGTTAAACCGTTCTAATTTCTGCTTTCTCTGGAGTATCAGTCAGGACTTTCGTTTGATTTCATTTGAAACCAAACTTTGATGAAGGTCGTATGTCTGTAGGCCCGCGGGAAGATGTCGAAGGTTCGGGGGTCATCGTAAGCAGATGGTGATGTCGCAAGTTTGAGTTCATCACCAACAGAGGTCGATGCTAAATTTGTATTCGTAGATTGATAGGGTTAAAAGTAATCTTCTTTAAAAGCATTCAAATATTCAACGTTTCCGAAAATACATGTAATACGGTAAATTGTAATCGGTGAGTAAGGTATGTTGGTCATCCACAAAAAGCATTCTTTGCGAGGGTAATTTTCTTTAGTAGCCAATGGCTGTCATGGTTGTTCAAAATTATAAGAACTGAAGAGTCTTTGCAAAAATGAACCTGTGATTTAAAACGCGATAAATACTTCAGGAATATAGCAGTATTTCACATCATAACTATGGAATAGTGGGGGTTGGCCAAGATTTATAGATATTTAGTTTTTATGACCGTGTACCCTGGCTATTCTATAAAGGTACGTAGTACCAAAAGATAGTAGGGTTTATGTAGCTTTTGAAGTTAATATTAAAAGATCCGTCAATAATTGACTTCAAAATTGATGAAGTGGTTTTCCTTTTAACTGATATCTGACAGTCGCTGCCTGAAACCATGTATATAAAGACTTCATATTCTGCCGCAGCGACAGCTGTTGATTTTGACGTTACTTTTCGTACCGTTATTTAAGCCTAGATTGGGTAGTGCGAATTCAAGATTCATTTTTGTATAAGATACACATTTTGCCTGAACTTCATGGAATCTTTTTTCTTGTAAAATAATCTGACGATTTATTCGTAGTCAGGATGCGTTTCAAAATGCCGTCTAATTTTGGCGGACAGCATAGAACTCTTAGGCAAAATTTTGTTACATATCACATACTGTGGATGGCTATTAGTAAACGGAGTCAATTCCCCGTCCACAAATAGCAATATTTATATATCATTGCTTAAGTTACGTACAGAAATGTCGTGATAGCTTCAATGCTGTTCCATCGCCTTCTTCTCTCTAGATATTGTTTCTTTTCATATTCATAATTGCTGCGAATAGAGTCTTTGGGAATCAATCAGGGAAAACTGTTTGAGAACTTCTGGTTTAAACAATCAGCTGGTTGTAGCTCTGTTTTTTCCAAAGAAAGTACTTATTGCAGCATTAGCACCTAGATAATGGCATCTATTTTTTAGAATTTTACGAGCATATAGTAAGTAAGCAAACCTATTCTAAATATATTATATTTTTCAGAGAACAACCTACTGTTCGATGTATTCACCACTTACTTTGATAATTTGCTCAAATCTGTGAAAAAAAACGACTAGCATGCTGCACAAACGTATACAGACTTCAAGCTACAAGTTTTCCATCACGATTGGCTGACTTTTCAAGTTTTCATTGGTTACTCTCGCGAATATTACTTGTAGATTTTAGAATGCAAGGATTTGCATTTGGAAATACTTTCTTTGATAGAACTTTATCGCCTATGTCCACTAATGTTGAAATTGGTGCATCTTTAAGAGGAACAATCGATTGTTTTATATTAGTTTTTGGTTGTGTGGTTAGGCAGCTGATTGTACATTCGTTAGAAAACTTTTCAGTTTTGTAAATAATATCAGTTTAAGATACATTATTGTTAAATATTAGAAAATAAATATGTGTATTATTTTGAAAAGTATACTTTGCAGTACAAAAGAAGTAAATAAATAAGGTATTTTTGATCAATGCCATTCCATCTCACACGTTTTTTTTTATAAATTCCTATATCATAAGAGCTGTTAGAAACTTCTTAAGTTACCCCAGCAATGGCTGCTACATGAACAGAATTTATAAATACGAAGTGTTAAGCGTTTGATTTTCAAGAATGTTTAGAATTCCGTAAAATATGCATTTCTACGTGTACGTTGATGGTATATTGAATAATGCATGTGATCCTGGTACGTGATAGAATTTTTTGAACACTTTCAGGCGAATTTTATCGAATAAGAAAGGTGCCTACGCTCGATTTATCACAATAAAAAAGAGAAGTCGGTATGAAATAAATGATTTATTAAATAATTTACAGGTACATTGAGTGTTAACAATTACTGAAGTAAACTATTACGTATCTTATAACAATAGAGAAACATATGAAGTAACAATTGATTTAAAAAAAGAATTATTAGAAACAGAGGCAAGCCTTAAATACTACAATTTTTTGTTTAAATAAATAAAATCGAGCTATGATCTACTGTTATATAACATTTCGATAACAATTCATTACAAAAATATCAAAATTATTTAGTATTAGGTTTCAATTAATTGAGTTCATTCGAATTTATTAGTATTGTTTTCTTGAACTTGGGATACTCTTAATACGAATTATTTTAAATGCAATTTTCGAGAATGTTCGTTTATTTAAAACAACTAAATTGTTTTCTAGAGATTATAAAACATAAATGAAAACTCCACTAAATTAGAATTATTAAAAAAAAACATTTCCTTAAAAACTGTGGACTATATAAACATAATAAGTTGTAACTTTACAACACAATAACGCAACGCCATATATCGTATTAGGACAAAATTTAACAATAATGGAATTATTCTGGTTTAATTCCTATACGTTGAAAATTCAAGGGTACATATTGTGTATGTATATATGTAGGTAGTTGGTTAATTTTAGTTAACAACAATAAAACTACAACTTTTATATAACTTAATAAATGTATTTCTCACAATTTCTACGTATGTATGTATGTCTAATACAAAAACATGTAAAATTCAAATTCGATTCTTACCACTTGGAGTTATTTTTCCATTTAGAATAATAAGTACAAAATGTGTTTGTTAAATCGAAACTAAAATTCATATTTATTTATTTTATGTCAAAATTTTTATGCCCATATTATTTTAGCACTCATCATTCTATATCATTTTCGAATCTATCGCTTTGTGAACCGGATTCCAACCTTTTTCGTCAATACAAACAAATCAAAAAACTACGGAAACAATGATTTGCTTTATTTACACTACTAGCCAAACTGCGAATTTTTAGTTGTGTAAGGATTTCTTCTCGAATTCATAAGGGTCTTTCATTACACATAATTTTGAAACACTTGTGAAGGCTGACATCATTAGTTAAGTCATTCAAAAGACACACGCAATGTTGTTTCTTTCTATCATAAGCCAAAGATAGTAGTCTCTCTTAAAGTGGTTTCACTATTCTTCTTTTGGGCGGTCTACCTTTACTGTTTCCGTTATATGAAATTTGTTAACATAAGTACCGGAGTTTGTGACTTGATTTGTTAAAATGAGTATACTTTGTTTATCTTGCAGTATTATTACGAGTAGTATTAAGTACACATGTATTTTGTTGTAATTTTTTTATAAAGTGGGAATTGCAATCACTTTTTAATAAATAGCAAAATAATGACTTTATTCAGACATATTTATTTTTATTCCATCTTGATTGACGTTTCGGAAATGTACCCAGAAAAAACAGAAAGACAAAATGAAGAAGTGGAGTGTATATTAAATATTAATGCCTTTATGGGAAAAGAGGTAACCTACTTCGGAATATGTGTGACATCTACAACTGTGCAGAAATGTACCAGCACTTGTCATCAAAGTTTAAAATAATACACAATCCGTATAATTACTTTGGAGGATTTAAAACACTTAGAAATATCTCTCATTTAAGAACATAATCTGAATAAACATTTTCACCTGTAAAATTCTTGTTTTTTTGTTCTACATATACCGGCCATTAAAATTAGGACAATTAATAAAATTTAACAAATTGGAATGTTTGCACTATCAAATACTGTCGGTATTATTTTAAAAGATTATACAACAAATTTCAATGAATATTTTATTTAAGACGAAAATCCTCATTTTAATACAGAAATATTTCAATTTATGTCAATAGCATGTGAGAACTCATTAAGAAACGGTATTCAATGAATAACAGATTAGCAGCTTTACCATTGGAAACAAATTTAGAGGGCTGTAAAAACTGCGTATTTGCTATTATATTAGAAAGAAGTTCTTATCATATTACTGTGAACAGTGGTGAATCAGTTTGTTAATCAACCATGACGATACGGACGTTCTAAGTGTGTTTGTGTGTCAACATTATTTCAAAAAAACTCTAGCCGATAACTCTGGAATCGATCATATTCTCACATTACACGAAGAAGGATATTCTGAGACACGTGTAATTGCAGAAAAATTACAAGTTGAGCAAATATTACATTACACTATTTCTGTACCAAACCAGCGGACTTTAGAAACCGTAATCGAGATTGGGAAATGACGACCCCTGCGGAAGATCGACGCCTTAAATGCTAAGCAAGCGAAACCGACGATCGACAGCGCCCGAAATGCAGCAGAAATGAACAGGGCACGCGAGCGACCGATTTCTCTAACAACTACTAAACGTCGTTTAAGATAAGCCGGAATACGGTGTGTTGTGTAAAAAAACCATTGTTATCGCGGAAAGGAAAAGCGTCTACAGTGGGCCAAACAATATAGAAATTGGACAACAGAAGATTGGAAAAATGTTTTTGGACAGAGAACCAAATTCGAAATTTTTGGTTATAAGACAAAAGTTTAAATAATGTTGCGCAATGTGTCGTTCCCGTTAAACACGGTGGTGGTTCTATGGTGGTTTGGTTGTTTCAACAAGGAACCGGAGATCTTGTAAAAATTGATGGTATTTGCGCAAAGAGAAATCAATTGGAGGAAAACGCTTGAAACGGATTGCGTTTATAAAAATTGTTTGCACATGATAACGACCCCAAACATACAGCACGAATTTGCAAAGAGTATTTAACGTCTCAAGAAGAAACAAATGTTCTGCAAATCATGCCCTGGCCACCAAAACAGAGTCCGGATTTGAACCCATCGAATTACTGTGGGATGAACTTGATAGACGAATTCGAAATGTTTTCCAACTTCAAAAAAACATTTTTCTTCAAATTGAGTGGAACAACTCCCGGGGAAACTTTCAAATTCAGAACGTGATTGGTTTGGTCCAGATAGTTTATTTGACGCACCAAAGGAGGCTATTTTGACGGACAGAAGATATAGTATAGTTTTGTCTTTTGTTTTATTTTTTTATGATATTTTTTTTCTTATTTGTAAATAGTTTAGCATTAAATGTTTTGTTTTAATTACTATCATTTTTATTCATATTTTCAATAATTTACTTGCTGTCCTAACTTTAAAGGCCGGTAGTGTATATTCTTATGTAGGTGAATAAAGTCATATTTGACACATGCTTGCAGGCCGTTCTAGAAGGTGGAAAGTCATTTTGTCAAGCCGAAGAATGTTTTGGTGTACTCAGAAATATAATTTAAAGATAGTATTGAGATCTCCACAGCGATAGACTAGGAAAATCGTCAATATTGGGCAATTTAGGAGAGAAACTATATTAACTAAATTAGAAGTATTTTACTAGTTCATTTGGTTATCCTTTTACATTGCGAACGCTAAGGGAATTTGTTCAACAATATTGTCACAAATCAACTCTAGCCGGGATTTCCGGAATCACATATCGATCTCCGGATCGCACTTATATCTGAGATAGCGTCTTTTGGGTTGCAAGTTCTGCAGATACAGGATCCAGGTTAAGGATTTTTTAGACTAGGAGTAGGAAACAAAGAGAGAGATTGGGAAATCCGCCTGTGGACAGAAGCGAGTTAAATCTGCGAGTTCTAGATAGTCGTAACTTAATAATGTAGTTAAGAGTAAGTTGATAAAGATTAATAAAGATTTTTATAATGGAATAATTGTGTTGTTTCCTCCATTTGTTTGGAATATAGGAAGAGTAACTCTGTAAATGATGACACGAAGAAGTCGTGGGTACTTCGAAAGTTAGTTGAGGTTAAAAGCACAGGCTTTTACGTCTTCGTGAGCTTTTTGACAACTGAAGGACTGGTCTGGTTAGTGGAAATTTGTAGGATCAAAACTTGAAAATTGTCTTAAATTCAAATACTTTTGGGAAAATGCCTAGTATGATTGCAAAATTTTTTAAATTATTAAATAGAAATAAATACCTACCTACACATGACATTATTGTTTCTGTAAAACCGCTGCAACAATATTAGCTGAAAATCGAATGAAAGTAAATATCATTGAATAATGTATTTATTTTTTTATTTATTAAAAACGACTGTAAGCCCCATATTAACTATTAAGAAATTATTCTTAAGTATAGAATGAATTTGGCTAACTAGTTCTTGATTATAAAATTATGGAATTTTTGATAAAAATTGTGCATACAGTGATCATTGTCCATTCTCTAATCTACCAATTCGAAATATCTCGAAAAACTTTTCGAGCAACTAATTGAGCCATATTTCTCTTATTATTTTTCTTGATCTTAAAGAAATTGTGCAATAACTGCTTTGAATTTTCTACCATAAAATTATTTAATTGTTCAGAGCTATGTATAGCACCTTTTTTACAATAAAAGCTATATGCCTTCACAACTGAATTCTACTTTGTGGCTATTATTACTACTCAGGTGACTTTGAATATTCTATACTGTTGTGAGTGGATTCATACTGCATCTTCATTATTTTTTCAATATCTCACGACAGCTTTTAAAATTACGGTGACCAATTTAAGGATTATTACATATGTATTTACGTGATGTATTATCATTTTATCTATAAGTAAGTACTATTGTCTCACATTGATCATTCTCGTTCATTTTTTTTGCTTCAGTACGTACGGTATTTTCATCGTTAACTATTGCTAATAACAATGGGGGCGTTATCTTTCGTCCGCACTTTCGAGTAGGTATACATGTATCGACTCGACCAGTACAAATAAATGTACCAGATGGAAAGTAAACCACCGATACCGTTCGCAATACTGGAAAATATCAACAACATTGTTAACACATTCCTAACTTCGGTGCATTGTAAATCCAGATAATGGTAGGCTTTCACCGGAGCCAAGGAACTCTTCGACGTGATCCTGCAGTGGCAGGTGTCGTTCAGATCTACCAGAGGTTCACACTCCATTGCCGATAGGCAAAACAGGTGGATGATGGCGAAGGTGCACGCTGTCAAACACGTGATAGCCGCCAAGGTGCTTAGAAATATGGTAATCACCTGAAAATAAAGAAGTATATTTTATAATGAGTTACTTTTGCGGTCACTGAAGTTAAAATCAAAATTATAATAGAAAATCGCCAATATATACACCTATAAATTTTGAAATGGCAATTCTGAATATCTTTTATTCACACATGCTTATACTTATGTTGTTTTCTTTTTAAGATAAAATTTATTTTAAAATGAGGACAGGCTCTAATGATGTTTTGGAGAAGTTCTGTAATTTGATAACTCTATAGGAAGTTAAAACTCGAATTAATTTGGAGCTAACAAATGTCTTCCTCGCAATTATTAAAATCAATGCATTATCGTTGATATCAGTAGCTTCTTTGCATTTCAAGATAAGTATCGTTCTGCATTAAAATTTGCCTCATAAATGCTGTAAGAAAACCAGTTGTCTATCAAGAGGCAAAAACGATTGACAGTAAATTTGTTTTGGAAGGTTCTGATTCTAGTAGCATGTGAATTAGCCGTGGACCAGATATGGTTCTTGTGCCTTTGCGAGAAACCATCGATTCGTTTGTTCTGATAATTCTTTTCAGAAAGTATTGATCGGCCTGCAGTGGCTTTTTAAAAAAAGCATCTAACATAAGCAAGTGAGGAATATGAATTGTCCTCAAAATAGGCCAAGATGCTGACCTTAATCTCTTTATTACTCCTTATTTTCAAATTGCCTACATTACTTATTTTATCAAAACTACCAAATGTAAAATTGGTTATAAATTAATTGTCGTTTGTGGTACATGTTAATCCTTAGTGTTAACAAACTGATAGTGCAAACAGTGCTTTAAGTATTTAAAATTAACCACACATGCTATACGAGGGATAAACTACAATTATTGAGAAATGAAAAATCTAGTTACTCGTCCAAAACAAATTGTTGTTTATTAAATAGTGCATTATTTTATCTGTTAATTGCAGTTTAGTTTGTGCAATTCGGTTAAATAGTGTCTGAGAAATAGTCTATAGAATAAACTTCTGTTGTCGAAAAAATTGAATTATTACGAGAGAACTTCCGGATAATGACTTACCATGATTTCAAGAAAGGGTTGAGCGCGTATGAGTCTGAGGAAAGTTTAAAATTGGCACTTGGAAATCTCGCACCATCATTGGCTACTGTTTATAGATGGTATAAAGAATTTCAACGAGGTTGCAAGGCGGTGGTAAACAGAAAAGGAGCTGGCCCTCCTTTAACTGCTGCTAACCCCGAAAGCATTGCTGTGGCGAAGATGGTGGAAGAGGACAGCTGCATTACCTATGCAATGATAGAGTCCAATCTGACGATTGGATCCTCGCAAGTGAGATCAATATCGCACGGACATTTGAAAAGGTTGTAACTCGGTTAGTACCTCATCATCTGACAGATTTACAAAAAGCAGAACGTGAATTTTCCAACAAACTTTACATATGTTGAATACTGGAGGCCATCAAATTATTTTTAAAATTGTAACTAGCGATGTAACGTACATACCGGTTTTTGATGTTCCCACTCACCAAGAAAGCCGAATCTGGATACATGAAGATGAGGAAACCTCTACGATGGTGAAAAAATAGCGAACAATGAAAAAGTTGTGTACGCAGTATTTTTTAGAAGTATGTGATTGGTGGCCGCAATTAAATTAGAAGATCAGAAGACAGTTACCGCTAAATGGTATGTGGAAAATTGTTTGCCTGCTGTAATCAGTAAAGTGCAAGAAAGGGAATCATGTTACGTCATAACGCGTCCTCCCACACAGCAGGGGCAATTGTTCAGTAATTAGCGAAAAACAAAATCAAAATTATAGAATATCCTCCTTACTCACCGGATTTGGCGATGTGTGACTTCTGGTTATTTTTTGAGCTCAAAAAACATTTGAGAGGGAAACGATGCCAGTCAGAAGAAGAGATTGACATCGCCGTTAAGTGTTTTTTTTTATAGTATCTCTAAAGACAGCTAGTTGAACGCTTTTAAACTATGGAAGGAGAGAATGGTTAAGTGCATAATTGAAAATGGCAATTACTTTGAATATATTTAAAATAAAAATTCTAAAAACTTGTATCAATCTTTCTATTTTCAATAATTGTAGCTGATCCCTTCCTATTTATGAAAATAATTGAAAGCCCATTTAATATAAATATAAAGAAAATGTGATACATTTTGTTTATATACATATGTATATCATCTTTGTCATGACAAAATTTTAGCTTTCTAATTTTCAAGGAATAGTCAATGTGATGTGTGTGTGGGTTGTGCAATAATTGAATTAAATATTCACTGAATAATATATAATAATAATTCACCAGTAGAAAATTAAAAATTCTTTCACTATTAATATTATTAATCAACTAACGGCAATATCCCTTTATATTGAATTCAATTAGAGTATATTTGATACATTTAGATTTTATAAGGTAGCATTTAACGTTCTTGTTTAAGAACGGTACTTATGTCTCAATCCTATGCTTAAACTCAACTGTAAAGCAAAATTAAATAAGATGTAGTAGTCTAGTCAATCAATAAAGCTTAGAAAGATACTGCAACTGCATCCAGAATAAAAAAAGTGGGATGGCTGTCATTCAGAAATGTTTCAACAAATAACGATCCAATGATAGTTAAATAACATTGTGATTATTCAATTTTTCATTATAGTAAAGTATTGGTGCTACTCATAACGGAAAATTTAACTTGACTGTATTTGTTTAATTAGAAAATAGTGTTAACCCAAATAGTCCTCGGATCTTTACCAAAGTCCACACACGGTGTATATTCAACCAGTACAATCCGAATCTATCGTCAAAATGAAGCTAACCCCCTTGCTGGAATGCTCATATATGGAATTAGAGCGTTAAAAAATGCAAGACTTTGGATTATTGGAATTTTTCGAGGTGAAGCAGTCACATTCCTAAATGCAATGCATATATATCCTGAAAGCTGAGAAAATTTGCTATCGGACAAATAAATAGTCGCGGGGTTTCGCACCGTTTACCTAAAAAATATTAGGTCAAAGTGTGCGGAATTGGAGCGCCGGATTTCTCGCAAAAATGCAGACTTTGGGCTTAGACTGTGGGAGTTGCCAAAGATTCTATATACGCCAAACAGGCCGATCTTTTAATGCTACAATTAAAGAACACATGAGGTCTTTTCAAAATAAAAAACCGACCCTCATTATGCTAAACACTTGTTAGAATGTTAGCACGATTTCGACAACTATTTTAAAATATTGCATATACAAAATAAAAGTGTCCTTTTAAATGATTTAGAAATTTTAGAAATCAACAAATTCAAAAATACAAATTTACTATTAAATAACCAATTAGACGTATCTAACTCCCCACTTTTAAATTTATTTAGGAAACCACCCCCACCAATGTCAACAGATATAACCTAACTGAGTTTAGTTAGTATTATATATACTTGACAAAACCACTGTGTGAGCGAGGCCCACAAAGCACCGCACCACTACGGAGATACTCCGTCAAATGTGACGCGGGGGGATGATTGATTAATAAAATAATACCTCTGTTTCTTTAGTTTCAGATACCAACAGCGAGGGAGATCCATCCAGAAGACTCCGAGAAGCCACAACAACCCAGAAACTCGAGAACCACCAGAAGGACATCCATAAAGGAAGTGGAACTGGAAGAAGAGGACCTTACAAGAAGAGGCGGATTACTAACGCAGTGTGTGAGGAAAACATGTATTTTTATTAATACAATTTTACATTTTATTAATACACGTTTGTTTTATTTCAAGTGTTTTTGTGCAATTTATTTCAACAAATAGTCTAACGTACTGTGTATTAAAATGTTAATATGGTATTTCTTTTCCTGTACCAATTTTTCTAGAAAGCAAGGTTGATCACGGGATCTAATAATAGTAAAACTGTGTGATTTCTCTGGAAGTTTAGATTTCTAAGCACACTTATTATTTGTGAAGCTGTTTCCTATAATTTGTAACTAAATATTTCTAATTTCCAAATTTGTTGTGTTAATGGTGTTAGGTGTAAAGATAAAGATTAAAAACACCAAATGGTGCGCTTAGGGAAAACAGACTGAAGCTACATGCTTGGGAATAAAACCCATAGTGTTGCATGAGAACAAGTAACTATCTTATTAAATTAAAGACTTTAGTATTAAAACACAGTTAACGAAGCGGCATTCATACATGATTTTCACACCATCAGCATACTGAGCTTTGAAAACAGGAACATCAGGTACCAATTATCTAAAATAGAATGTAAGTGTGCTTGGAATTTGAACTTGCACACTTCCAAATTTGTGCAACGCAATTATTGAAGTTGTCAAAGACTCACTATCATGTCAGGTAACAAACGCATTTTAATATTACTAGAAAGGTCTTGAGAACGGCAATGGTATACAGTAAAATGATGGAAGTAGCGTAATAAACAAGTCAAATATTCATTTGTTAATTCTGCTATAATTTCGTTTGTTTTTGCGCGTCAGGTGGCACGTAGCAGTTATGAAGTGTCGTCCAAAATTGTACTGTCGTTCGTTCATTTCGCATGTAATTGTAGAATTACGGAACGTTTTCGATAATATGAAACCAAAAGTGGACGCTAATTTGAATAATAATTGAACGCATTTCGAATACTAATTTTATTAGAAGGTATCAGCTTCATTCCTGAAAGCCGAGCAGTCTATGTGAAAGATGTTCTAGTAGGTCAAGAATTGTATAATCTTTATTTTATATTTAAAATTGTGTTTTTAATTTTGGTGGGTGTATGCGTAGCGAAAATGTGCTACTAAAATGTTATTCGACAAAAAATAAATGAAATTTGTTCTTTGAAGCTGCCTATAACCGTTTACTATACGATATATTTACAATTTACAGTTGTAAAACATGATACGTTATTGTAAACTGGTTGTATTTATCGACAAATAGGTATCGACATCTGTCAATAAAATAAATACAAAATTCTTCGTAAAAGGTAACAGTGGAATAATTTAGCGTACGATTTATTAAACTGCAAAGGAACATAATTCACAAAATATATTAATAATTCATTGAATTATTGATTTTTAAACAGGTGGTTATAATCGTTGACCGGAGAACTTTTAATGTGAAGCATGAAATTAAACGACGGGTATTTACTGGATACCTGTCATTTCTTCGATGAATTACATTTAATAACATTTTTTTGTGTATTTGATACATCAAAGAGGTCGCATTCTAATTTCAGGTTTATTGCAGTTAAACTAACTACGATATCAAAAAAATATCTGGAGGGATTTATTCCAGGAGGTAAAATTAAATTGTCAGGCATTTCACAATGAAAAGATATATTAATTTCTATTAATTCAAAAAGCAGTCTTCTGACACAAAGTGACTCCTTTCTAATGAAATAAATGTCAGGACAAAATTTATACCGTTCTATTATACGATTCTTTTTTGAGAAAATGAAATATATTGCGAATATATCGATGTGTTAGAAATTTCTTAGTTCGATTATTCGGAAATTTTTATATCAACTCAATATTACATATATAGATCATGTTTATAATAGGCAATCTGGCACAAAAACCTTGAATTTTTATTTAAATATACATTAATACATGTATATTTTTATGACCTGTAAGTGCTTATCTTTTTAGATATAAACGTATACATATGTAGGCCAATAAAATTATATAATAATAAACTAACTAGAATTATTTTCCTTGTTTAATTAATGATGGTATTTACAAATTTAATACTACGTATATAGTAGTGTGATATACATGCAGAGTGTGGTACAAAGAGTTTTTAATAAAAGCTTTTAGGGCGGCAGTTATAAATGAAACATAAAATTGTCTCTAATTTTGGTCTATATTCTTTATACAATTGAATTAATGTTTTTACTATTGATATCAAAACACATGGTTTGCTGTTAATCTTCTAACAAATACCTTCATCAGTCGCTTTTTATTTATTATGTTCACAGAAAATTTGCTAGATGACTTCACTACCATTAAAAATTGTTTTGATTTTACAAAAACCGGAATTAATTATGAATCAAAATAGACCTAAATAGACAATCTTCTAGTTCTTCAAAACATAAACTCATCTAGTTTGGAATCATCTTTTGGTATTTTCTGTTTAATGTTACATGTTCTACAATGAGTCACATTTTCCAGTTGCTTGGTCCAAATAACTGACGAGTATCGCTCTATAAAATTTGGTTTTATAGTTTAATGTTCAACAATAAAAATAAACAAAAGACCGTATTTTTTCATTGCATGGTACCTTATGAAATACGTCTAATGTACTAGAAAGTGACATTAATTTGTCGCAGCTAGAAGAGGTTATTTATGGATGTACAAATGAAGTTAACATTTAATGTAGAAGTAGCGTCATCGTTCGACGTACAAGTAAGGCCAACATTTGATGTACAAAGTACCTTCAGATATTAGGTACAAATAACGTCATTTTTAGGGATAGGTTATCCATTGATAAAAGGAAATGATGGAAGCAACTATCATGTTGCTAGAGAGATATTAAAACATTTGTAATTTTAAAAAAGTAACAAAAAGTTGAACAAAAATCTTAAAAATTAGTTCCTTTAAGTTCAAATATTAAAACATTTTGTAGTATTTTTTGACACTTTTTATAATTAAAAGTGCATCGATAGCTGCGTGATAGTTGCTATTGTAATTTCCTTGTCCCAATTGTCGTATTTACGCGTGGAAAATATTTCAAGTCATACACACATAAAAAGAAAACAATTTTGTAGACGTTAATTGCATTTAAAATACCACCTAGCCAACTCTATGTTTAGGGTTGAATAACTCAGCAGAGGTGCATCCTAGCAAAAAAAAGGATATATAGACATACAGTGTTATTTTTACATAAACTTTATGTATCCGAGGTATTGCCCACATATTCATGGACACCCTGTATACTAATACTTCAAAATGCTACAATTAACAATGCAGATATTTCAAAGGTACTGTTTACATTAGGTAAATTTCAAAATTTCGGCCTACCAACATAAAAAAGTGTGCACTTTCATTTGCTCACGATAATAATACATACGTCAAATTGCACTTCGAAATCTCGTCCATCTACTATTTGTGTCTTCGCAGTTGTAGCTTTTATGTATGTATATAAATATCGACGTTGAAATGCGTAAAGAACAACTACGTTACAGCAGCGCAAGCTTATGATTATGAATTGAGTGTGCTTGTGCGTTCTTATGAAAAATATTTTCTGAGACTTGCGTTTTGCTGGCACTTTACCAATTTGCTATTTGAATTGGTATAGTCATAATGAAAATTTTATTGTATTTTAGCGGTTTGCCGACTTTTTATGAAATGCTTACATGTTCTTTTTTTCAATAAAAGTGAATGCCACCGACATTTATTACAAAGGAACGTTGCAATTATTAATTGCAACATACATATATACAGCATCAATATTAATATATAAGGTAGGGCACCACGTTCGGGTCGGTCTGTATACAATATCTTGTTAAAATCTCCATATTTAACAAATTTTGAAATGCAGATCAACATCTAAGAGACGTATTTGCTTCATACAGTTAAACTGGGTGTTAGTATTGGAATATGTTTGAATTTGGCGGCATTAGAAATTTATCTTTACGACCTCTGCTGTTAATTACTGTTAGATAGATTTAAGAAGAACTGATATAGAATGTAACGTACATACATACATGTAGTGCAATTTAAATAAACAAAACTATTCCACGTAATAAAGTGCAATTATTACAAAAATATTACAGTCTACTTATTAACAACAAAACAGTTGTCTTTTTTATGTTAGGAATGCGCTCTATATCTATCTCTTAAGATTTTTAAAATAAACATCAACTTAACGGTTTATTTGGCTATTATTTAACAAAAACTTTGTTGAAACTAAATTAACATTGGGATGGTTGATTAAGCAAAGTTCCGATGTATCAGAATTTCGCAAAAATCTGATTGGTTGAAAATATTTGGATCTAAGTAATTTTAACGAAATTCATGGACATGAAAATTTTATTTTAGAATTGTTCAAAAACTTTTAATTAATTTCAAATGAGAACTTACCTTGAACAACAAAAAATTGACATGAGATTTGGAATTAGGGAGTGCGAAAAAAATTGGTTACAAGACTCAGGGGTTTATATTGAAGAATATCGTGAAAGACATCAATCAAACATGAGTTTATTTCAAAATCACCCCCGAATATTTCGAAGAACTAGAAACGTGCATTTTTATGAAACGTTTGTAGCAAACTTGAACATTCGACAAAGAATCTGGATATCACTAGGTGGCTAGACTAGTGCTCGTGAGTACTTTCAAAGTAATGTACGATATGAATTGGATCAGCAGTATCTAAATAGGTGCATAAGATATGAAGAATGAACCACACTAAAGTAAGTGGGCAGTTCGAATCTCGATTCCTTCTTTTGGTGATATATCAAAAATTACATGGAAAAATGTGAAGGTGGTTCTTTTTTATAGCACCAAATATGTATTTCCTTTTGTATTGCAAAATAATGGTTATTAGTTTGATAACTATTTAGTAGCAAATAGTACTCTTAGGAACCCCTACTTGCACACTACACTTTTTAGGGTGGTAGCAATTTGTTCTTTGTGTGTAAAACTTACTATTAACTTTGATCATTTAAAAAGTATTGTGCCAACCGGGCCAACCCTCTAATAAGCAACTGGGAAATTTGTAAATAGAATAAAAATCATTTGTTAAGTAGTATAATAAATATTAATGTATGTATATAATCGCACTGAATAGGACGTACATATTTCCATTTGAATAGGATGGAGGATCAATAATTCATATGAATGAAACATATATTCATTCAGCACAGACAATAACGAGAGATGGATGGACGATTACAGTGGCCGACTTGCACAACGGTTAGGGAAATTGCTTCTCTTGTAGTCGGCCGGTAACATTTTAATCAAATTCAAAAGCACTGAACTATGACTTTCAAATGAACTTTATTAATTGTTTTCACATAAAAAAATTAATTTTGAATGGCATAGTTTCAGTAAAAAACAAAGTAAATACAGGAATGGTTGTATTATAAAAAATGTTTTCGGCTATATTGTGGATTACAGACTAATTCTGGACTGCATATTTTCTCGGTTTCACTCAGGTTTCTTCGCTTGGGCACTTGTAGTATTGGTATCTAGTTTTCGCTGGAAAATAAAAGCTATTCTACTCTTTTTTTTTCAGGCTGCTACATCTTGATATACTTACATCACTGCAGTTAGTGACAAATTAAGAAAAACATTCGATAAGGCCAGTGTTTCAAATACAGCACCGTAAGAAAGCCAAGATACTTGGTACCAAAAATGTAGAAAAAAGAGCAAATCTGCACTGCAAGAAGGTGAAGATACTAACCAGAAATATTCAGCTCCTACGAAACAATTGTATGCTAGTCTCTTCGATTAATAACCAACAATTTTGATTAAAAGGCCCGAGAAGAGCTCATGGGCATTCATGATAAGAAATTAACCACAACAAAACATTAGAGTATGTGACAATTATTTAAGCAGTAAAAAGTAAAATATACTACCTTCGCTAAATAGGTGCAATATCCTTTGGACATCCCAGGATATTCTTTCCTGCAACTGCAAAGGACGACCAGTCCGACAATTCCAGAGAGTAAAAGCTGTAACAAGAAAGGATATTAGGAGCTTGATGAGCTAATTTCATTATATGCTATTTACCGGAAAGGCACTCCAATAGGGATTGTCTCTGGCTTTCAATCTTGGCGCCCATAATAGCATCCACAATGATAGAAGACATAACGCTGTACCTAGGACGGTTTGTAGTCCCACTAAAGCTTTGGCCAGCTTGTGAAATCGTATTATTGGAGGTAGAGATTTTTTTGGTACTGCAAATAAGAAAAAACAATTTTCACGTCTTCAATTCATTATCAAAAAACCTTGTTTATTCGAATTAAGAAATACACAAAAATCTTGTTAAATTTGTCGATATATGTGTTTATTCAAAGATTTAAACTTGAATGTTAAATCAGTAGCACAAGGCAATCGATAAAATTAATCGATAACTTTCAGTTATTTATGTAAGAATAACACACAACTGTTCAGAAATCTAATATTTGGATTTTAAATTTTAAACTATCTATCTATATATACATATTAAGTACAAAGGAATCTATAGCTAAAGCATAATTGAAAATAGCGAACTGTCTTGCGTCGATATCTATCTTATATTATACACGTAAGTGTTATATTTAGCTTTCCTTACTTGTTGAGTTTACTTGTATGATAATTGAGAAAGTGTGCAAGTTTAAAATATGTATATATAGTTTCTTACAAAGCAAAATGCATACTTGTATATACTTATTATTAATTAAACAAATTTTTGTTTGAACATCCTAAGACGTAATTTCCATCTAATCAAAATATTTGTATTAATATTTTATTATTATTTCAAAGAAACACAGCGCTTAAAATAAACATATCTTATATGCTTTATTTTAAACTTACAATAGCAGTGACTCAAGTATTTTTTTCTTTTTAAAACGAACCTATTTTTCAAGTTAAAGAAAAACTGGTATTGAACACAAGAGTCATATAATGTTGGTTGAAATACTTCTCTTTTTCGTACTTGTTTTGACTAATTTTGATCAATAAATGTAATATTTGGTACATATGTATTTTCTAAGAAAGACTAACCTAGCAGTGCGCAAAGAAAAAAGTTATTGAATCAAACAATATTTATTGCAAACAATAAATTGAATATTGTGGAATAGACAAACATTATTTGATGCTTGCTGCATTTTGTTGACTCAAATAGATAAATCGACAAAAAGGAATTTTTGGTCCGAAGAAATACATTTATTAGCAAAATTAATAATTTAATATTAATACTACTGCCTTTCTTGTCACAAATAAACAATTGCTTTCAAACAAAAATATATTTGATAGTCCGTACAATTAAATTTAAAGACCATCCAGCGGACATCTCAGGATCGGCTAGAACAGGAAATGGATTACCACGGTTTACGTCCATGGTAATATCGAGTCCTCATACTATTTACAGGATTATATCTGCAGCAGATCTTTAGTCAGAAGATGTATTGACTTATATTTAATAATAATTTGCAGAACTCTTTTGTCTCTGTGCACTGCACTTAAAGTTCATTAACTTTAACCTAATATATCTATCGTTTAATTAAAAATAGCAACCTGTACAATATGGTTGAATTTTTCAGAATAATATTAAAAATTAGTCGAAAAACTCCCCTCTCCTCCTTACCATTTCTCGAAACTCTAGGTTGCCCTAATTATTTCAAGTATTGTTTCAAGGAATTGATCTCTGAGATTTGAATACTTTAAAATACATTACGCAAAAATGAAATGTTTCTAGTTTTGTCCCCCTTTAGATAACTGAAATGTTAAAGGTTGTTCCAGGTTATTCTATTTTCCCTTGAATATTGCCAGGAAAAGAACAACTGCAACAATCCTCAAAATGTCAATTAGTATGTGCTGTATTTTTTAAACTGCCCAAGTTTTGATTTCGCAATCCTGGAACAACTAGAGCAACCTGGACAAACTATTTGAAAAAGGGAGTACAGCTAAAATATTATGCTGTTTTTTCGACTAGTTTTTGTATGCATAGAATAAACTTAGAACAATCTGAACCAGCCTTAAAATGATTAAATTCCTTTTGTCGCATCTTTTGAACTATTCAAGTCTTGATTTCGAAAGCTAGCAAATAATATTTGGATCAAGTAAAACACCCTGAAATAGGTTCTTATATTTCGAATCGAAATTCGGATTGTCTGAATTGGAGCCACTCTTTTAAATTTAGTTCGTAGATGGTTCATGTGTATGTATATATTTTTTAATTTATCTCCACATTTGATTCATCAGACCATATAGTCCTCAACAGTCCAATTCTTATATTTTCTTGCCTACAGCAAACGATTCTTCATGTGTTGCTGGCTCAAGTATGGCTTATGGCGAGCTTTCCGACTCTTCAAATAAATTTCTATTACAAAGAGAAATCCCTTTCTCAACCGATAGATCCATGGACAATTGTTTACATGTTTGGAAGCGATTCCTTAAGGATAAACGCTCTAAATATCGATCCTGTTCCGTAATGGTTTTGCTTTTTTCCTACGTTTTGGTCAATTTTCATAAGAACCAGAGAGGATTATAATACCGAAATGCACATTTCAGCGTCATAAAATTTGCATTAGTAAATAGTTGTTATGAATGAATGTTAATGAAACTTTTCATGGGTGCCCCAGAAATATGTATGTCTAAGATTGAATATACTTCCAACAGGATACTGAAGAAAATAAAAGCCAAGCTTTTCAAAGTGTTATGCGTAGAAAATGTAACTTGTAATTTTAAATTAAACAATAAACTATATATATTCTAAAATAATTTTAAATGATAGTTTTGAAGGTTCTTAAATAATTTACTGTACGTATGTAATAATAATAATAATTCATGCCTTAGCATGTATTTATATGTATTTCAAACATTGTTTAAAATTATATTTTTCCAGTCTTGTTTTCATAGACTAACAAATTATAATAGAATTTGGATTTAGTAAGCGTGAAATGACTACAACAGATTTGGTATATAATTTTTGCAGCTTTAATGTAAACTATGTTTTTCTTTTGCTAAAAAGTGTAAGCGTGAATACGTCACATCCGATTTTTGAGTTCGCTGAATGGTCTGAAAACAATTTATACATTTCAGCATGTTAGTTTCAATCCAACTGAACAAATACATCTTCTATGTGTGTATCTGGAATAACAACATTACTAAGAAATTCAACGAATTTATCTACTAATATACATAAAATGAATCAATCATCAGTTGTACGAGCAGGAAGTATATTTATATGGTTGTATTTTTAAATGATCCTGTTGTATTTATTCATCATCCACAGCGAGAAGTGTACTACGTCTAAGAAATTAACCAAATATAAAGAAGTAAAACATGTGCGCTTTCGTGCCAGATTAAACGCTTAAAATCGGTTTTATTTATACGTAAGCTCTCTTCTAGTAGTATATAGATAAAGGTGGGCCTGTTCTAATCGTACGATTTTAATGACAAACGCTTTACGATTCTTTTACAGTTGAGCGTGTATGTTAGCGTTTTATAATCGAGTAACATTAAGAGAGCGGTTGTAGTCCCGATGGGATAGGGTTTATCGGGGGCAAATAATGGAAATGTTTGCGGTAAGGTTTTATGTTACAATATCGTGCGGTTCAAGAATTGTGGGCTTTATTTAGAGGAAGCTAATATATTTTATCCAGCTTTTAGAGAGGATTTTATGTTACGAATACGCTCAAAATCTCGGTATTATTATCTTATATTATGGGTTTTAGCGGTTACGGCTGTAATTTAATATGACCCCAATAGTAAAAATCATAATCATATTTTGTTATGTTGAAACATAGTAAAAAGCTCTAACAGAGGCTAAAATATTATAAAGAACGATACAACAATAAATTAATTTCTGGATACATGTTAAAATCCTATGCAGTAGGAATAATAATAATAGCAATAAAAACACAAACTAATAATTTAAACAATCTGTATTCTTTCATTATTTACACAAAACATTGTATGGTGTCTGTTCTTTTTCTATTCACATATTGTTTTTGCTTTTATCAATTAAAACTTATGTATCTAACGATATGTTATAGGTATGTACGTCTCTTCACGGTTTTTTACATTAGAAAAAATAGTAACTTTGACCAAAAACTTGTATAGTAGCTTATTTATACATTTTTTCCAGTTCTTGTTGTGTTTGGTTAGGATGTTTCGATAATGCGGTCGTTGTTTTGTCTACGAAAATTTGTGATAATAATTGAGTTATGTCTGGTCCTATCTTCAGTTTGGGAATTTTATTTAATTGTCGTCTAGTTTCGTAAGTATATGTTTAGTGGATTCAGGCAGTGAAGTCCAATAGAAATCTTCCAGTTCTGGCTACAGTTTTACGTCTTCTTAAGACTTCTTTGAGGAGACTAAAGGTATTTGGACTTTCTGTAAAATGTAGTCAACTTCACTTTAATAATTTTGCATCCGGATTTAGAAGAACCCAATCTACACCAACATGATCTGTGTTTTCAACAATATGGAGCACCGCCACATTACAAGTTTTTTCCAAATTATTGGATAAATAAGGGACAGACGATTGAGTTTTTAGATCGCAAAATTCAACTCCTCTCGATTATTTCTTCTGGGGATACTTAAATAGTAAAGTATACGTGACTTGATCAGCGAATCAAAATGAATCTCATAATTGCCTTGGGTAATGTTAGATTGTGAACGGTGCTCAGTTCAAACATTTAATTTAGATAAATATTTTCGTGACAATACATCTGTTTCCTGAGATATCCTGTATATTTGTCACGTAAAAAAACCCTTAGCTACAAAGCTTAGCTACAGTATATGGTGTAATATAAAGCCATGTTCTGCTAAATTTTGAAGGCCAATTAAGCTTCCATTCGAGAAACAAACTGCAGTTTTATCTAAACAAGAAATACAAAAAATCAGAGGCTGTAGTAGGAACAAATATTTCTATTATGGGACAGCAAATTCTTGTGAGTTCTTTTATTAATTAATGGAAGTAATGAAAAGACGTTTGGTGTTATTAAGGTGCTTTGAGTGTCTTTTCAAATCGCTTCTCGTTTGGACATAAAAACTGGCAAATACGGGACGATAGAGATCAACAAACCGATTGTCGAAAAGAAAAAAGCTCATTCAAAGTGAACTGAAACTTAAAACAGAATTATTGGTAACCACGAAAATCTAGCTGATACATTTTGTATCGCAAATCTCGACGAAGGATTAATTAAACGCTTCCATGTGATAACTATGAAAACTATGGCAAAGTTAAGTAAAATTTTTCTATACACTTCAAATCCTTGAATACATATCTTCGAGTCTGCAGAAGAATGGAATTTCTTATTCATATAATAGGAAAATCTTGACAAAGTTTGGGTTTCTTAGTATAACCATCATTTGGTGAAACTAGAATTTTTAATCGAAGACCGAAATGAAGCGACTCTTAAATATTACTAGTAGTCACTTAACTGTTGTTTTAAACGCAGTTAGGGAGCTATCAAAAATATCAACATTTGGATAGATACGACTTCTACTGGGTTTCTAAAGTAGATCCAGGGATCGCTTTGCTTAATCAAAATAAGAAGTTATTTGTAACCGTGTTGATGCTATTCATGATGTTCTTGTGGTTTAGTATCTCTTTTTCGCCTAAGACTAACGATGGTGGTTTGTGCGTTCTTGTAGGTACTATGTTCATAGGTAGTTGTTGGTTGGACTTTGGGTTGGTGGCTAACATTTGCGGGTTTTTTACCCCCTCTTTTTCGAAGATTATACCGATAATTGTGTGTCATTGGTCTGAGTGCTAATCTTCTTGTTGATAGTTTATCGGAATTAAATTCAAATTCTCAGTTAAGCTTATTTTAATAATAATAATATATTAATTTCATTTACTACCATTGAGAGAAGAGACGCTCAGAACATCCCTTTGGAAGAATTTCCCTGGTCTGAGACACTCCAAGGTCTTACTTGGAAGCTACAACAAGCACAGAGCAAAAACTTTGCTAGAACTAAGCAGAAATAGACTACGCATCCTCACAGGTTTTCTTACAGGGCATTGTCACCTTGGTGAACACATGACAAGGATAGGTCTAAAGCAGAATAGCGACCGCAGGTTCTACGGGCTTTAGGATAAAAATTCGGATCATCTGACATCTTACTGCACCTCCATCATGGAAACCCGAGTTAACTATCTCGGCAAAGACGTCCTAGACGAAGAAGAAATATCTTCTCTGAAACCATCACAGTTAATGCAGCTTATTAAAGCTCTTAGACTGGATGGAGAGCTTTGAGAGTGGCTAAATCTAAATCCACTACCATTGAGTATCTTGATGGAACTCTGCTTAGACGGTGGATATGTCTAAAAGGTAGTACTGTATTCTCAGACCTAACATCATTCGACGTCTATTTATAAGGATCATGTACAGGATTTCATAGCTGGTATTTTTAAAAGTTTATATTCTTTGATTTCAAAAACAGTGCAGATTCTGATTCTTATACACAATGATTCGGGAACACCGGCGACATATAAAGGCAAGCAAATTCTTTTTATAAACAGCGCGTTGCAGATTAGCTTACCAATGCGGTAATAGCTACAGGATATATTGGAAGAATTGTGGAGCAAAGAATATAACATCAAGAGAACACAAGGTTGAAAAAGAACGTGTAAGTATTGGCAATGATAAAAAAAATACCACCGAGAAATCTGTAGGGGGACCATCGATACACTCAATTTACTACGATCTGTTATATGTGGATACAACTACTGTATTAAAGTCTTCCCTCACATAAAGTGTTTTTGCGTTACTAATTAATTGTGTTATGAACATATGTAGCAATGAAAAATGACCATTTCTTGGTCAAGCAAGAAGTTCATTTATAAATTATAATGTTTAAACAGGTGCTTATTATTACTTTCTTACTTAGCATTACCTATATTACTTTTTGAGCTACAACGAAGCGGTGATTAATGTAAAAACTAAATCGATATTTTTATTCAGGTCGTATTTCAAATAAATACAGCATTCAATGTTTTCTCGCTGTTGAATCCCTAAACACCAACAAAACATTTCCTCTTTCATTACTTTTTGAATCAACAGCTACAGGCTGAGAGTAATGGATGGAAAGAGATCAGTTATGAATAACAATAATTAGAGAGAGAGAGAACACCTGTCGCTATTATTAAGTGTACTAGGTAAGTACAACAAACCCACACCTACGTCGGTCGCTTAAAATCGTTTTCCACCTCCATCCCGTCGTTGCTAACCACCGGGTTTACATCATCACACCATACCGTTACCTTGTTACTACAGGTGGTCTTCCTCGATATACCCGCATCATCCTACTCTATTGCCGTTGTTGACAGTGGCAGTTTGTGAACAATGTGTAGGAAAATGTTGAATATTTAAATCGATACATTATACGAAAAACGTTCTATAATTAATTGTTTGACTGTTTGAGCATTTCATCGATAACTACAATAACTCGCTATAAATGGTACTTCAACTCAAAACATAAGAAAAATTACAACAACCTGCATCGAAACGTCAAAATCAATACTACAAAGCTTTTTAGATGATAGATAGAAACGTTGTTTAAAAAAAAACTAAAAAATGCCTGTAATAGGCGCTGATGGTATATTGTTGGAATCGCCCTGCAAACGAGTGCAATGAAAAACGATTAAGCATTAGAAACAGACCACGTGATTTCGACCTATTCAGTCTCGTCAGCGTCAGTGGCTTTGCATTCGGAGGAACGCTGACGAGACCGAAAACTTTTTTGACTCACGTGGTCCATTTCTAATACTTGATCTTTTTTCATTGCACTCGTTTGTAGGTTGATTCCAACAATATACCGCCTATTACAGGCATTTTAAGTTCTTTAAAGAAAAAGGAATTTTCTATTAAAGGAAATATATTTCTTTTCACAGTTAAAAATGTATTCAATGCTAATTCTATAGGAAATATTTGACATCTACGTAAATCAAAAGTACGATGCTGCATTCCAACTATGGAAAGTCGTCGATGGTTCTTCTATTTTGCGCAGAATTAAGACAACATCTTCCATAAACTGGACTTTAAAATGTATAGAGTAATGACAGTATGTCTGCTATGTAAGCACGAATGATTAACACCATGACTTTGTCGTGATAATTGATTTAAAAAAAGTTTTACAAGAATTTGAGATTATATATTAAATGAGTTATGGCTTATTTTGGATTGGTTAGAAGATTCTCATATTGTCTCGTAGGTGAAGATCGTACCAATAATCACGTAGAAATAGCTTGCCGTGGATTGTTAACTGGACAATGAATGACGAAATCCACAATTTGGACTGCTTTTGCAAAGGAGAGTATAGTGGTGATCTTTTCTGCGAGCAACTTATGGTGGGATGAAATCCACCATTCACATTTAGAAAGTAAAAGATGCTGATTACAGGATTAAGTATACGAATTATGTAAGATTATGACCAAAAGAATTTTGTAGATCTTCTTTGCGCCACAGTCCACAATAGCTGCTTTCTATTTGCTTCTAAAGTGAAGTGAGGTGACTGTGAGTAAGTGTGCTATCGAGCATGTGCTTGAGCGGGAAGGGGGAAGCAAAACATATCACTTACTCATATGCTTACTCACTTGCAAATAAAACGATGCTTATTAGTGCGAAAATTGAAGTGAGATGAGGAAAAGTGAGAATTGTACGCAAATAGAAAGCAGCTAATATTGAAATGAATGAAATTTATTTATTTAATTTATGTTCGCTATATGCGAAGTCTTTTTATAAGGCTCGTGATACGGTCGCCTGTAGTCATTGCCTGTAGTAGTACCAGTAGTTGTGCTCTAGTTTGCAGCTTGTTGTATACACTCTGTTCCTGAAGAGAGTTCCCAAGAGGAGAAAAACCTTTATTTTTGATTTTACATTCTTTAAAAAACTCTGCTTGTCGAATTAACTAGTTTCCAATAGAAATAAATTGCATTAGACATACAGGATGTTAATGAACTAAAAAAATACAATGTGGGGACTTTAACTGGAACAAGTTCGATAAAAAATCAGGTGACAATTTTTGAAAAAAATGCTTGGACACGTCGTTTTTTATTTTTGAATACGGATTTTTTTGTGATAAATTCATATATACAGGGTGGTTCAAAAATAAGTTACGACTATCAACTTCATTTTTTCAAATAGAATGACCTATTTTTTATTGTATTTTGGAATTCTTTATCGAAATCTAAGTATGCCTTATGTACCATGTCCTATACCTAAACTCAACAATATCGAGAAATTTACGATTTATAATAACTAAGACCATATTTATGTCTATGTCATAAATTAGCAACTACAGAGAGATTATGTCAAATTAATTACATACAATTTAAAGTGTGACTTAACGGTGGCAAGTCAGTAATCAGAAATACCAATATAAAAAAAAAAACAATGGGATGATTTGTACGATAGAAAAAAATTCGTAGACATATGGTCTTATTTATTATAAATCGTAAATTTCTCGATAATTGTTGAGTTTAGGTATAGGACATGGTACATAAAACATACTTAGATTTCGATAGAGAATTTAAAAATGCAATAAAAATAGGTCATTCCATTTGAAAAAATGAAGTTGATGGTGGTAACTTATTTTTGGGCCATGCTGTAGGTATATATGAATTTACCACAAAAAAATCCGTATTTAAAAATAAAAATCGAAGTGTCCAAGAATTTTTCGCAAAAATTGTCATCTGATTTTTTATCGAATTTGTTCTAGTTAAAGTCCCCTCTTTGTATAAAGATGCTCAAATATGCTTATTAGAGTTCAGAGTAGAATTCAAAAAATAAAGTATTGTATGTAGGTACTAGTACAGTGACAAAAATTCATATCTGTTGTAGTTTCCAACAAATTTATAAAAATTTAAATGACATGCAAATTTTAGGAAATGGCGTTGAAAGAATTAGTTTTAGAAGTTAGTTTCAGCTTTATCGAAATCTGTATAATACACAAAAAAGTAAATAAAAAAATTCCATTTACCAAATATGAAATATTTTCTCCTTTACATATTAACCATGTCTTAACCTATTGTAAGTTGATGGAAGTTGAAAAGAAATAGAGTAATTCGTAACTATCACTTTGGTAAAACGAATTAAACTGCAAATTCATTGACATTCTTAGGATTTTTGTGCATGTTTTTTACATTTAGTATGGATTGTTCAATGAGCACTCGTCGTTATTACATTGTTCTGATATTTCTCTATTTGTAGTCGTTTTTAGTGAATTCTTAAAAAATTGGTCCTATCAGCTCAAGACAAAAAAAATTGAGATATTTAGAATTTTGTCGTAATTTCTCGTGGGGTAATTTATACGATGAGCTTTAGCATCTAACTTAACTTTTCCATTTTCACTGTTACTATATTGATTATTAGTTTAACTGGTTTAAGAAACAACTTAGAGATTAAACCGATTATTGTAAGACAAGATTTGGCACACAAGCTTGTCTTGCTTTGAAACATCGTTTAATAGACGACCTTTCTCCAATCCTCTTATTTTTCGATTCATTCGTAATCACACGTGTTCTTCCCCCATTTTGTATACATTGTTAGGTTTGAAATTATTTAAATCGTTAAGCGGAAACACTAGAATAGTTACGGGTAATTTGACGGTGGTTTATACAAATTTAATCGCCAAATCAATTAATAAACGTTTTTCATTACAAAAGCAACCATAATAGAGATATAAAAATGAACTAAAATCAATGTTGCCCTTTCCACAGTACGTTGCTTTAAAAATTGGTGAAATTGATTATAGAATATAGATTGATCAATTTTGAAAAAACACAATTTGTCATCCGTTAGTTGCTTGAAAAATTAAATTGTTACTGGGACTTTAGTTAATAAGTAAATATAAAACTACGAATTTAGTTTAATATCTTGTCAGTTTATATTGCGCTTAATTTATTATTTTACATAAGATATATTTTTAATAAATAATAAATTTTATTATTTATCGACTTGTAAACTACTTGATAACAAAGGAATGTTGTACCTTCCTAGAAGAAGATCGTCGGCTTTAAATGATTTATTAGACTTTACGATCGAACAATGTCAACAAGCAATAGATTACGTAATTGTCTTACTTGAATGTGTGCTTAGTGCATGTTTAGATTATTTCATTAAAAAACAACAGTTTCAATAATAAGTCGTTCAATTTTTTAAAATCATTTTTATATGTTTGTTGCAAACTTTTTGTTAAGCAATGAAAAACCGAACACATAATGTGCAGTCTTCAATTCCGCTAATTTCTAGTGTTATTGTGAAACTATCCTAAAATCGCAATGTAAGGTAAAATATAGACAGCTCGCGTTTGTAAACATGATACTATATTCAAGGTGAAATTTCTTTTATCGACAATCCTAATTATAGCTATAAATTAATATTATAAACTTTCTAAAACATCGTGGCACTGATGAATCACAATTCATTATTCTAACAGCAACTTATTACGAATTAAATTTACTAGTTATTCATTTACTAGTAGTACCTACGTTGTTTGTCTTTCCTTTATCACGTAAAATTATTTATGATACCTATACTACGCTTCCAATTGATATATTGAGTTTAAATAATTTATCAGAACACCTGCCCGTTTATAAAGAAATTTTCGACTGGCTTCCATTGATGTCACCGTTTCTAACTACGCAAAAGTATTGTGGTTCGACGATAGCGTGTTTGCATTGTAGATTGTAAATATTTGCATTTTGTTAAGATTCGGTATCTTCATTGTACTGTAATAGTGAATAATTCAGAAGGCTTGTGGTGTTAAATATTTCGATTTTATTATCGATATAATTTGGTATCAGACGTTAACGTAATATATTGACATGTTACAAATCAATAAAAATAGCCTAGATTTTACGTTTATGAAAGCTACGTTCAAAATTATCCAATGTATATGTTACACTCAATACTCGAATTCGGACAATGTCAAAAAAAAGATGCATAGCTAGTTGTGATCAAGAAAAGTGTCCCATACCCGAATCTACCATCGAAATGAAGCCAACCCCCCTAGAAAGGGATGGTGAAATGCTTGCACACGGAATTGGAGCATCAAAAATGCAGCCTTTCAGTTTTTCTCATTTTTCGAGGTGAACTGGCCACTTTTGTAAATACAACCATCTATACATACGAGTATATTCTGAAAGCTGAGAAAATTTGCTATCGGATAACATTAACACCACCCACGCCCTAGTCAATATTTAGGATTTAGATCCCGCAATTTTGCAGACACCGACTTTTGAATGTTCTTCTAACTACTCTCATACTACTTGTACTGTGTGAAAGAAGATTTGTCATGGATAAATTTAATATATCCATCAGCAGTCGCGGTTAGTGGTAGCATGTATTCTTCAATTAATGGTCACCAAATAGCCAGTTCCATGCAGAAAAATCCATCCTCCAAAGACTGACAAAAAATGTGGTACATATTTTCCCAATTCAAATTTTGCAGAGCAAATTGTTTTCGCATTTGTGCATATTCTCCCGTAAAATCTACCACTTTTATAGCTTTGAAGCATTTTTAACTGGCTTGCTGTAACAGCCTTCTAACTGTTTCGCTACATATTGAAGCCTCTGTCGTCTGTAATTTTTGTCAATCACCACAATGGCGTGTTTCTGGCAGTTATAAGAAGTTGCACGTCAGAATATTGCGAAATGTTTGGATGATTCATACCTGCATTAAATTTGTAAGTAACTAACTTGACTACAAAATCAAACTATGTGTATAATCATATCTCTCTTGGGAATAATTATAAATAAATGTTTTGAACAACAACCAATAACGCAGAGAAGAAAGTGGCTAAGCTTACCAGGATTAGGACTCCATTAGTGATAAACGAGCAGTGTTATGTGGTGCCATTCATAATTTGATTCTATGTGGGGGACAGCGGTAAAGATCCGGTAAGTACCAAAGTACATATGCTGGAAAGCTCCGCTTACCAGCAATGTAGAACGGTATCCCTGGTGATTATACCGAATGAATTTATGGTTAAGAAAGGATTGTACCTGTACCATAACAGACCGCAAGATCGAATAATAAGGAAAACATTAGCCAGAACGACAACACTAAGGGCTAGAGATCATGGTGCGGTTATTTATGGTTAGTCCAAGTAAATGGGAGACCCTACAATAGCATGATTAAAAATATTATGACGAGGAAGCAAACCAACGGGCTAGAACCACAAGCGAGAGTCAGACGTTCCATGACGTTGGAATGTGAGTAGGAGGAAAAAGGTGAAAAAATGTAAAGAAGGATGTAGTGTGGGTTTGCCGATAGCATCTGGGGTCATATCTACAATAGTTCCGGATACTATAGAGGGCACTGAGCGGTTTTGGTGGGTAGGTTGCTTCCAGAGAGTCCACACTCCAGAACGCGATAGAACCTAAGCTGGTGTGCGCATTATAGAATGAAAATAAGAAAAGTAAACAACCTTTAAATAATCGGTTGATAACTTATTACTTAAGGACCTGATTAAGAAAGTTTTGGTGGCTAATTTTTTGCATAAATTATCAATATGCGATTCCCAGGTTAATTTGTGATCGATTACAACGCCAAGTAATTTCACAGGCTTAGATAAACTCTTATCGTCAATAGGTTGCAAGCTTAAAATTTCAGTCTGTAACTTCTGTATGTTTAGACTTAATTTATTTGCAAAAAACAGTATTCAATGTTGTCATTCATGTTATTTATTGTGGTACTTAAATTAGTAATACAAGAATCAAGGATTACAGCAGTAGTATAATCCGCAAACAGAATAAAATTTGTATTTCAATCGCAGTATTCAAGATCATTAATATAGATCAAAAACAAGCAAGGGCCAAGAACGGAACCTTGCGGTACACCATGTCTATTTTACTGTATACATCAGATAACATATTTTTAAAACTAACTAATTTTATCATCCATGAAGGATTCTAGAAGATCAACACTTGAATGACAGAAGTGGTAATGTCTGAGTTTGTTGATTAGAATTTGGTGGTTTACACAGTCGAAAGCCTTAGTGAGATCGTATAATGTGAGTTGAGTATAATTTTTATTTTCAAAGTTTTCTAGTACAATATTTGTTAAGTTCTGAATTGCCAGCGTTGTAGAAGGTTTGTTACGAAAACCAAACTGACTGGGACTGTACAAGGAATTAGTATCAAAATAGTCTGTGATTTGGTCTTTAAGAAGTTATTTTAGAACAAATAGGTGTTATGGAGATAGGACGATAATTATTAACATCATTAATACAGCCTTTTTTAAAAATAAGTGTTATAACACTTAGTTTCAAGCCTTAGGACAAGTTCCTTTTTTAAAGCATTCATTAATTATATGTGTAAATGGCCAAATAAATATTCTTGATAGTGTTTACCATTTTTGCGTTTAAACCGTAAGCATCTTTGCGTGCAGATTTTTTTATATTATCAAAGATAGATCTAACCTGAGAAAATGTTACTTCTTGACAGTTGAAGGAGACATTAGGTGGAATGACGATTTTGCAGTAGCGAGAGGCGTCATGATTTGAAGCAGATAAATTTTTAAGCATATCATTAGAAGCGTTAACAAAAAAGTTATTTATAGTGTTAGCAACCAAACAATCAGACGTCTTACGATTGACTAGAGCCGTTAACAATGCACCATATAGCGCGCTGATTATTTTTAAGCTCGGAAATGTATTTATTATATGCAGAGATTTTTGCTGCTTTTAATGCAGACTTATGTATATTTCTTTTTTAAAACTTTAATATAGTCATTTGTTACGACGTTTGGGTACATGGATTAACTTGCTGAAGAAGATTTAAAGTGCCTCAAATTTTATGCAAGCTTGTATTAAATCAATTAATTTAATTTACTACCATTAGTACAAATTTTTGTTTTATTTGGAAAACTAAGCTTCATTGCATTGGTGATGGTTTCAAAAAACATGTCAGTTTTCAGATCGAAATTTAAATAAGAATAACTAATAAATGACCAAGATACACTTTCCAATATGTTATGTAAGCGAATTAGTCAGCTTTCAGCAATAGGTGTACATGTTATTTGTGTCTTCTCTAGAGCACAATCATCAGCAGCATCAACTGCAGCTTCAAGGTTTAAGATAAGACCAAAGTGATCAGAGGTAAATGCGCCAGTCCTATGAACACTCATCAAATTTAATTAATTTAGCAGAAGTAATAATATGGATATAGACAAGCCTGCTTTTGAAGTACCTAAGAATTCTGGGTGATATATCATATAAGACAGCATTCAAATATCCATATATGCATATTGTTATTGTCATTCGGTTGATGATGAGAACCCACGTGTTCTCGAAACTCGTGTCTCGAGTAATCAATCAAAGTTGTGGCGTTTGGTGACACCGATGTTATATCTGTTCATATTGTTATAGATTAAAAAGAATTCTCTTTTGTATGTCGACTGCAGTCGTTAAGGGTGTACCTGCATAAGGTTTACCATGCTAAGAGTCGTGTCCGACATGGTACTTCATTGTCTGTTAACCTAATTTGAAATAAGATACTCGTATAATAATAATAATAATAGAATTATTCTTTATACTTGCGTTCTATAAAATACTATCTTGGAGAAATAATTCTGTAGCATTTTTTATGAAAATAAAAATAATTTAAATATTTTACAAACTAAAAAAACCTTCTTTGAAGTCTACTTCCGTTTTGTCTCCTCTTGTAGCAGCCGCCCTTGGCTGTTAATGAAACAAGAATAGGGCGTATGATGACAAGACAATAGGTTCGATGAACGATGTCATTTAGAACGGGAAAAAAGTGGTAGGAGAAAACAAATAGAAAAACAACGACGCTCTTTAATTGTTTATTATTATTCCGGACGCGGAGGAAACGAAACGGTTTCTTTCACGACTAAAGGCGTACATTGTGTCAGTTATACAAACAATAGGATGCTTACAACACTCAGTCATCGTACTGACCAAAATAACAATGCTCATAGTATAGCGCGATCCTTTTTCCGCTTTTTCGTTCTCCAAATTACCTATTTTTGTCGACTGGCGGCGAGCCCTCCAGCTCAGAAGAGAGAACGATAACAATAGTTTAACGTTTCGTTGTTTCGTGAAAGTATTTTTAGCTTAACTGTCCGATGGGGGTTTGTGAATACATAAAGTTTTTAGTGTTCTTGTTGATCGTAGTTCTTTATTAGGAGAATCCTTTCTCCGGTGTATTTGTTCGGAGTAGGTTGCGTGTTAATGCTTAGAATACTTGACATGAAAGCATCATGTATAACTTTCGGCTATATTGTTTTTAACTAACTCTTTGAGAACGCGGTTTCGTTTATGATTTATACTTGCAGTTATATGCGTTTTATTCCATTAAATCATACTTATTTTTGCAATAATGCAGTGTTAAATAAATCAATTTCAAACAAAAGAAATTAAAACATCAAAGAAAAAAGAAATACAAGAAACCTAATACTAGAGAACAATTATATTTCATTATAATTCATATTAAGCTCATTCGTAAACGGCACAAATGGTTTTGATCATGATTTAGATCTGTTATTCGGAAAGGATTATTTTGTGGTAATGTTTTTAATTTGCTTTAAATGTGAATGTAGTGATGGTAAAAAAATATTAATTTTAATTAGAACACTACACTTCTTTCACTTGTACTTGTGTTTTACCATACAATGTCTTGCTTCAGCCATTAAGTCAACGTCTTCATTATGATTGTAACGAACTCTACTTTTGAAAATGGAACATTTGAAAGAAAATGTGATTGTCAGAATGATCTTTTAAAGTATGATCCGGTATGATTTTATCGGAATTGCATCGTCACACACGTTGCAGATTTACGAAGATATGCTTAATACCTTTGACGATCAACGTCTTTTGTATGCGACCGTGAAAAATTGGATTGCAAGCTTTAAAAGGGGTAAATTTTCCATTGAAGATAACATCGATCGGGAAGGCCAGTTTCTGTGTCCGTCACCGAAAATTTTGAAGCAGTTGACATGATTTTGTCAGACCGTCGAATTGGATTAAAACGAATATCTGCACTGAATATTTCATATGAAAGTATCCATCATACAGGCATGAGAAAATTTTCTGCAAAATTGATGCCCAAATGTCTGAATGTTGACCAGAAGCGTGGAAGGGTGAAAGCACCACATTCGATCTGTGCTCGGTTTGAAAATGATGCATGACTTCTTAAACGGTATGGTTACTATGCTGAAAAAGTTCTTCGGTTTTTTGGGATTGCTATTATGATTGATTTTCTGGATAAGGGTGGAACAATAACTGGGAATTATTATTCGACGTTACTAACCACTCTACGAGAAAAAAATATGGAAAGAAGACGTGGAAAGTGTGTTTTCTTTTTGCAGGATAATGTCCGTGCACACAAACCGCATTTTTCCATGCAAAAAATTCGTGATTTAGGATTCTAATTACTCGAACACCCCCCTTGCCTCAACTGAAAAGAAGTTTCAAAGGTCGTAAATTTTCTTTCGGTGATGGGGTAATAGAAGCAGGAGGCCTGGTTTGCAGAGCAAGATAAAAATTTCTTTTTGAAAGGTCTAGAGGCGTTGCAGATACGTCGTAATAAATGTATCCAATTAACAGGAGAGTACGTAGAAAAATAATATTTTGACTTTCAAATTTTGTTATGCAAAGACTTTTCTCAATGAAAATTTTGGTTGTTATGAATCACCGCTCTGTACATTCAGAGATAAGTAATAAGACCCCAACATTGGCGTTGACTGATATATCAAAAACTATTGTCATTTATTAGCGTTAGTGATTGTAAAATCTGGTTTCTCTGTCGCATATACTACGAGGTATTACTTTATTTCTTTGACGTAATTTTAAACTGGGAAGAGAGACCTGTAAACATGTACTAACTGTTGGTTCCTCCAAAACTGTGGTTACCGAAAACTATATTGATTTGGTTCTGAATGAATTTAGAACTACCGTTAGGTTTATAGCAGAGACGTATGAGTTTCCAGTTGGAAGTGTTGAAAAAATGTTGTACGATGAATTGGGCTTCAAATAAGTGTCCGCAGGGTGGGTACTAAAAATGTCCGTCAAGTTACCGTTGAGACGAATCTGGTGACAATTAACAGAGATCTAGATGATTCTCTGCAAAGGTTCGTTATTACTGTACATATTTATAAAAAATCCCGAAACACGTAAAATTAAAATTATAAATTGATATTCGTCAACGTGAAAATGCGATCCCTACCTTCAACCCCCTTCGAATGACAGGTACAACCCCCATTTTTTAAATGGGCTTGTGATATATAGTTTGAAAGGTCTCTTTATTCTTTATTCAAAAATGTTATCGTTTTTAAGTTAGTTGTAACAATTACGATAGAATAAAATAAAATCATGTTGTTATCGAAGTTCGCTACAATATACTCAAAAAATGAAATGTAATGCAAAATGTCAAGAAAAATGTAAAACACCAAAATGAACTATGAATGTCAATGAAGTAAATGCTCATTTGCTGTTATGAAAACTGTTGTAGGTATTAGCACTAACATCATTTGTGAAATTTAAACTATGGCTACATGCAATAACGTTCGTAGAAAAAGAATGACAATAGAACATACACACATTTGTTTATGCGATAAGTCGACATCGCATAAACGACTTCTACGTTTATGGTGAACATTTTGAACATCTACTTCATTGACATTCATAGTTTTTTTTGGTGTTTTACATTTTTTTTACATTTTGCATTACATTTCATTTTTTGCGTATATTGTAGCGAATTTCGATAACAACATGATTTTATTTTATTCTATCTTAATTGTTACAACAAACTTAAAAACGATATATCACAAGCCTACACTTCCCATTAAAAAAAATGGGAGTTGTACCTGTCATTCGAAGGGGGTTGAAGGTAGGGATCGCATTTTCACGTTGAAGAATGTCAATTTCTAATTTAAATTTGACTTGTTTCGGGATTTTTTATAAATATGTACAGTAACCTAAATAATGAATTTATTCCATTTGGCTTTTATACACTATATAAAACTTGGGTCCGTCATTGTGATCTAGAATCAGAGAGACCAAAGTATGGAATAGTGGCACGAGGGCTCCCCGTCTCCTTGAAAATTTTGTCTTGGGAATCGATGGGCTAGAAAAATCATGGCCACAGTTTGTTGGGAGTATGGAGGGAAATTTTGGACAATTTCTTACTACGTGGGCATACTGTAACAGGTGAATATTATGCAAATTTAACGCTAAAAGTTCGGATGGTCATTAAAGCAAAGTGAAGAGGAAAATTGAGACCAAATGTCCTGTTTCACCAAGACAACGCTCCGGCATATTATTCTGGCTCCTTGTGACTACTATCTATTCCCAAAATTAAACCATTTTTCAGATCATGAAGAAGTTAACGGAATCTTTGCACTTAAAAATCAATACACAAAATGTAATGAGACTTTTTTGATGACTGTGTTGAAAAAGGACATTGTTTCGTTCTTCTCAGTTGTTTGTTTCTTTGTTACTGACATAATATGAGAATATTTTTAATGTGTTAACTTATTAATATTTTCCATCTTGTAGTTTTTTAGCCATAATTGGTATTAATTTGAAGTTAAAAATTTTTTTTGGAATTGTGCCTTGAATAAATAGGGGTAATTAGGTTTTACGTTTCGGCTTTTCTTTATTTAAAACAAAATTACATTAAGCCTTCTTCAGAACTGTATTATAAATGTCAGAAAAGGAAATGGTATTAGAACCATTGTATTTGTAGTCAATATAATTGTTTCATTTAGGTAAATGTCGTTATAAAATTGTAAAAAGACAGAGACATTTTCACAAGTTAAGACATACAAAGACAAATATGCACAGTTCTGAAGAAGGCTCAATGTAATTTTGTTTTAAATAAAGAAAAGCCGAAACGTAAAACCTAATTACCCCTATTTATTCAAGCCACAATTCAAAAAAAAAAATTTAACTTCAAACTTATTAATATTACTTTTAATGCAGTATCACTATGTTAAAAAGACTCAATATAGTGGAATATGTGCTATATTTTATTATTTTATACTAATTCTCTCCTTGCTAAAGTAATTAATAATATTATGTGTTTTTTTTTGTATCTGACAATCTATATATGTAAGTCTGTTCAGAACATATCTCACCTTTCCCCATTCGACTCATCACTATCATCCTACTATGCCTTAAACTGTTTCTGGTGGGCGTATGTCTACCAGCTATACTACTAGCCGCAATATTTTGCGGCACGGTAGTATTAAGACATATCATCTGAGTAGGACTATCGTATTTGAATTTGATCTCCCTATTGCTGTTGGCGAGCGTCGAAGTATTCTGCAACGATTTCGATTTGGTCTTCTCCAACGAGTTGCATGCCGTACCGTTGGTATTGGTACTACCGTTTTCCCGGAAATTATCATAGAAACTGACCGGTCTGCTGCCGTTACTGTTCGCTCCGCCGTTCTTAACGCTATCGCTGTAGGAGGAACGCCGCGGCAACGTCGAACTCCTGTTCTCCATTCTCTGCATGCGAGAGAAGACATCAGATACATTACGAGATAATATGATTACGTAAATATGATCGTAAAGTGCACGGCTATTACTGATGGCATTCATACTAATTCTATTGCTACGAGGATGCTGTGGAAGAGTATAAATGAAGTTTGCGGGAAGGATTCCCTTTAAAAGCTTTTATTTATATCTACATTGTGTTTGAAATCAATACCCAACATTCATCCATACAAATATGTAATGTAATGTATAACAATGAGATAAATACGTAAACGTCGTATGTAAATCTGTAACCAATGTGTATGTTTCATTGTACATATATCTAAAATATTCGTTGGTGTTTTTGTTGCCGTATCTATTTGTAATAAATTGCAAGTTAGGGCATTTAATATATATTTTTGTGACGTTTAATTAATTAATAAATTTTGAATTGCACGTAAAGTAATACAAATACTGTTATGCATACAAATAACGAATACGTCAATAACAACCCATATTATATTAAAATATATTGTAGGATGATATTGTATATGCAAATATACCAACCAAATTCCTCAAATCTTTTGTCATGTCGTGTGGCATGTTCAAATTGTGGTATCGAATTCTTGATACAACATTTATATTTTTTATTTAAAGCTACAGTACGTCATGTATTTTTAAGAATCTGGTTGAAACAGTACCACCACAATTGATAACAGAGCCTATCCTATTTAATTCGCTCCAGATTACAGATGCTGCTGCCAATTGGTGTCCCAGTAAATATTAATCCCACCAACATAAACAATGACGGAAGAGAGTATAAATGTCATGTTAATAAAAGTGGTGAATAATGAAGGTCCACGATTAGAACCTAATGGTACTTTTCAAATAGAAATATACTGATGGAGAAAACCAAACAATGTATGTCTTACATATGTATGCTTAAAGAGTATTAGGTAAAGACAATTTGCAAACAATAATTGATGCATTCAACAAGGTGAAACTTGAATCCTGCAAATGATAAATTTTGTTGTAATTTAAGATTTCGAAAACTTTCGTTATAAGGTGGTAATTAGTAACATTTGATAAAACACTAGACATTATCAATCTAGTACATCTAGGGGCGCCAAAAAATAGTTTAGCTGTTTAATTGTAACTGGTTCTATTTTAATATAAATTGCGATCAATGAGATATACGAGTATTATATTATTTAGTTAAAATAACATTAAAATTTAAGTAAGTAAAAGTCAGTGAAAAATGTCTAGACAACAGTATTATGTGTGTAAAGATACGAAGCATTGAAATACTTAGTTTGAATATTACAATAACCAAGTATTAAGTAAAAAGACTATGTTTTTTAGTTCAAAAATGCATTAATTTTCTATATAATCTCCTTTTAGTTCAACACACTTTGTCCAATGTTTCTCTAACAAATGAATTCCATCCCTAAAGTGCAATTCCGGAAGGTCTGCAAAATATCCATTTACCGCTGCAACCACCTCTTCGTTTGACCCAAAACCTTTCCCATCCACATTTTTTTTTAGATTTGGGAATAGGTGATAGTCAGAGGGAGCCCAATCTGCCGAATAGGGTGGATGTTCCAACAATTCGTACTTCAGATGCTTGCCAAAACACTTTTGAGGGCCGCTACATTGTGATAGAACAAGATGTTTTTCTTTTGCAATCCAGGCTTGGTCTCACGAATTTTTTCATCTAGCTGATCAAGGAGGTGTGCGTAGTATTCGCCAGTTATTGTTTTACCTTTTGCAAGGTAATCAATTAAAATAATCCCTTTTGTATCCTAGAAAAAACTAGCCATGACCTCTCCGGCAGATGAAATTGTCTTAGCTTTGACTTGAAATTGGCTTCCATCGCCTGCATTGACTGCTGTTTCATCTAAGGAGTGAATTGGTGGGCCCACGTTTCATCCATTGGCGTATAAAATCGGTTAGATTCTTTTTAAAACGATCCAAACATTGCTGAAAAATTCATTGTTTTGCTTGTTAAATGCGAATTCTTGGTGTAATATCCTTTCTTCTGAGATGCTTACAGCATGAGCTACCTCATACACCTTTAAGCGTCGGTTGTACAGAAGCATATTATGTACTTCCTCGATGTTTTCATGGGGTTGCAGTTTGTGGTTGTCCATCACGTGGATCATCTTCAAGCGATGTACGATCACGTTTAATAACAACATTGGCTTGGACAATCATCTTTATAAGTTAAGACTTCTTATTAACATATTGACCGTAAAATGTTAGTTTTATTATTATTACTTATATGTATATATTTTTTGATAAGTTTTCTTAAAATTCGCAATATTTTGTTTTATTCCAACCTCAGGAATAGAATGGGATGAGCTCGTATTCGAAGTGAATGTTGCAATACAATAACGTATGGTTGTACAAATGCTATTCCAACAATAATTTAACGTTTTCATTTAACAGATTAGAGATAGGAAGTAAGTATTATTCTATGCTTCCATTGAAGACAAGGATATTGATTGCAAAGTTTATACTTTTGATTATATATTTTATTTACTGATTCTTACACATGCCGCTATCAGAGAAGTTAGAATTACAAAATCTAGATATATTATACATAGAAGGGAAAATTGAGAGACGTTCATGAGAATTAGAATTAAAAGTTTCTAAGTCTTGCAGAATATTACAGTCGAAATGGTTATAATGGAAAAGAAAATTGTTTGGATTCTGTTTGTAGGTCTTATAATTGTGAAAGATTGTGGTTTTCAACGATGACAATCTTATTCAATTTTATAGCATTACAAGACTTGATGACTTGTTTGATTTTCGATTTAGCTTAGTTACTGTTGAAGAGGTTCCTCTAGGATTCCACTACCGAAAATATTCAATTGTATGGATTATTCCGATTGGAATAGTAGTAAGCATAGGAGAGAATACTTTTTAACCAAATTTACGAGTATTTTTGTTCTAATAAGAATTATCAACAAGTGATTATCAAGCTGTCTTTAGAAGAAGCTTCCGTTTTGTGATTGCTTACTGTTATGTATGTAGTGATATTATGACTGCAATGGACTTAGGCCTGAGCAGTGTACTTGTTCTTTAGATTAATTTAAAGCTTATGGATATACTATCGATTCCCTGACGCTAATTTCTTGATGTTTATCTGGAAGAAGCGTTCCCCAAGGATACGTGCTGGACGGGTACTCTTCATTGTTTATACAAAAAGTCTATTTAAAATTGTGAACATATGTTGATGACTTCCAATAAGTTTATTCTTCCCCTTCCAAGAACTATGAAAGAGCAATGGAGGTTATTGTCAGTGATTTTGATCAAATTGTTAAAAGATCTTTGAAGAACAACTCACACATTAAAGAGAGTTAAAGAGAAATCAGGAATAATTACATATTTCTGGCTCTGTTTTGTTATTTTTGATGTTATACACTAAATAGGAAGTACTATTTCCAATTAAATCTTAAGGATACGGCTTTGCGAAGCTCCTATTTTTCGTTTATTAGATGATTGTAATTTATCTACGAGCCTTGCTTAACTTCAAGCGATAAATATAGAACTCAAAAGCTTCAGAATTCTTGCTGCAGGCTACTTTGTAACTTGTGTTAATTTGATTTATATATCGAGAAAAAAATTCAAGCTACGGTTGGTTAAACATGGAAAATCCGAGTAAGTTTGATGTTATAATTTCATATATAAAAATTTTTTTAACAGAGGCATTTTGAAATACTGTAAGTGTACTTCGTAGAGTGCTCATTATAAATTAAATCGTTTATTAATATTTGTTTATGTTCAAGCAAGCTATTATCTTTATTGAAATTATAAAACAAATAACTAGTCTTGTTACATGTACAAATACACTGGGCAATTACACCGCTAAACAATGGTTTGTATGTATACACAAAGAAAACATTTGATTAAAATAAATGCTATTTGTTTTATTAGTATAATATTCATGAAATAACAATTGAGTAATCATTTTAGTAATTCAATTGTTATTTTCTGATCGAATTAGAATAAAGTTTCAAAGTTGACGAAAGATAATGTGTTTGGTGATACAAATTCTTTGGTGAAAATGAAGAAGAGGAATTCCATCTCTTGCAATTTTTTTCAATTAAGTATTATTCGTTATTTACAGTAGATCCTCCATAGAAATTCCAAAGCAAGTCGCACTAAAATATACTAACATTAACTACATACTAATTTGCCTGTAACTCTGTAACTCTTTAATGAAAATAATATTTAGGTAGGAAAATGGCTTTATATAGACAAAACGTCTATGCCAACAAGAGCTACTCTTATCCTTGGATTAGAAGTTTTTAATTTTAACTTTGATGTGGAATAACAACATTACTACACATATACTTAAGTGACTTAACATAATATAACATATCTTGAGATATGTAAATGGTAGTATTTACGACGCACACTTATGAGTAACGTTAATGCTTGTTTTTTTTTCAAACAATTTGTTAAGCAAGTCACGAATGGCGTATTTGATGGTATTAACCCGTTCATTAAGGTAAAATGAATCAGCGGTATGTAAATGGATTTTCTGGATAGATGTGACAATAGTCGTATTGTTTCATTAGATATGTATGAGGTATTATGATAAAAATATCAATGCGTTTATTTAGTGGCAACTTAACGAGTAAAGTTATATACGAAGTGCCTGTATAATTAGGAAATCAATAGAGTAAACGTAAGAAAATATCCCATGACACATGTATTTACGTCTATTCTATTCTATTGTTATATGAAGTTTATTTCTACAATGAGGTATGTAAAACGCCGAGACAAGAACACAATTGCATCTAAACTAATAGTAGAAGCAGTAAAATTAATATCCTGTGAAGGTAGTTAACAATTAAGACTTGAGAATGGGTTAGTTTGAAGTAAGTAGTAGTAAATACAATAAGTAGAACGTACGATAGTAGTAAATTCTTTTATTACACATAGATTTACAATAACCTCGACATAAATGTTTATGTCCCTCTTTTGCATCAGAGGTCATTATTATACGTGGTACCAAAGCTATATAATTTGAATTCTCATTTTAAATTATTGAGTCTGATTTCTGAATTCAATTCGGCCGACAGTATTCATTATTAAAGCAAGCTTATAGACATTCCAATATGCAAGAAATTACTTGTAATTTTTTTTTCGGTGGTGGATGTCACTTTTTAACCCCACTTTTTTTAATTTTTCCAAAAACTATCAAAACAACGTATCAACGGATAAATAATAATGTGAGAATGATCTGTTGCATTTTATATTTACCAGGGTATTTGAATAGATTGTTTTGTCATTAAATGTTTAGCGAATACCACATAACATTTCAGATCCTTTCGCCGATACCAAGCTCCATATCTTTACCGAAAATCGATCTGTTGTTTGTAAAATTGACATAATTCTCGTCAAACCGTGTATTCCAGGGACAATAGACGCAAATATGGCCACTATTTGAGCATTGGAAAATCTTTTCATCACTAAAACTGACATGAATCAAAAAATTGTTCGTCTTGAGTTATGTGTCCTAAAGCTAAAGCCCCGTTCTTGGCGCCTGCGTGAAGTTAGCCCTCCCTTTTCCGAAATTCAAAATTTTGAAAGTTGTTCCAGGTTGTTCTAGGTTTGTTCTGAATTGTCCCAGAATTATGGAGAAAAATATTAAAAAATTTTCCAGAAAAAGCGAAAAAACCGTTTTTCTGGTCAGCACCTCCCCTTTTCAAAATTCGAAATTTTAAGAATTGTTCCAGGTCGTTATAATTGTTCTGAACATTGTTCCAAAATTTGAACCTTCTCATATTAGTAGTTTATGAACTAATTAATAAAAATTAAATTTCGCTAGCCTCCCTTTTTTGAAATTCAAATCTTTGAGAGTTGTTCCAGTTTGTTCTAGTTGTTCTGAACATTGTTCCAAAATTTGAGCCTTCTGTCATGTGTAGTTTATGAAATAATTGAGAAAAACAACATTGCAGTAACGGCTCGTTTTCGAAATTCAAAATTTTGCAAGTTGTTCCAGGTTGTGCTAGGTTTGTTCTATATTATTCCAAGATTGTACCTTTCTATCATGTATACTACGCGAAATAAATGAGAAAAACAAATTTTCAGGAGCGTGTAGTTAGCCACCCTTTTTTCGAATTTCGAAATTTTGAAAGTTTTTCCAGGTTGTTCTACGTTTGTTGTGTATTGTTCCAAGATTTTAGCTTTCTATCATGTATACTTCCTGAAATAAATGAAAAAACTAAATTTCAGGGGTATGAAGTTAACTTTTTCGAATTTCGAAATTTTGAAAGTTGTTCCAGGTTGTTATGTCTGTTGTTTAATAAAGATTTACTTGCTGCTCTTTGGCAGCTTTATAGAGATAATTACGACTCTACGACGTAACGGTCCATATATATTGTAATATAATAATGAAATGGAAAATGTATTGCAGGAACATCGTCAACTATTGTTTTAATGAGCTTATTCATAAATTATGAATCAAATCAGAGACTGGTTCAGCAATTTACTCTTTCGGATATCCTGTACCTATATTCCTGTTAATTGTACCAAAATATTCTTCCAGGTATTGCAATGAGGTATGAGTTATATATAAGATGATTATTCATTTTGTTGAAAATAGCCCCTTTCCAATTCATCATCATGCAACTGTTTTATAAATATGTAGTTCCAAAATTTGTGTGCGATGTGTTTCAGTATTGACATTTGCATGAAAAAGCAGTAGGACAAATTATAGGTACGTTAATTAACATTGTTACTCAGATCCCAAATCTTTGTGGATCAAAGGAAGTATCAACAAAATTATGAGGGTTTACTGTAACCCTGTATAAAAATCTGATATGAATATTAGATCTAAATTATCATCATTACAAAGATATTCATTATACCATTGACAATATTGAATTCTTCAGTAGATTTTCCGTTACAATTGTAGTGTTTGACTTCAAATTGTTCAATAACTCTATTTGCGTGTTTAGCAAACGCCTAGTATGCTGTAATTACATCAGGCATTCATTAAATTGTTGCTTGTATTATTGAAATGAAGTCCATCTTCATGATAAATACCAATTGAAACCATTGAAATATGAATAATGATCAGTATAAATAATAACCAGTATGGATAATGACCAGTATGAATTTTGACCAGTATGGATAATGACCAATATGAATTATGACCAGTATGGATAATGACCAGTATAAATAATGCTGAATGTTTAGAGAGCATTATTTTAAACTTTATCATCCAGTAATATAAACATTATTTTTAAATAGCATCCTATCCTTTCCTCACTTTTATTGCATTCTAAATAAAAAGTAATATGTATACCATAATATTTATAGTTCGTGCTTGAGGTTGTGTCGATGCTTGAGCACGCGATTTTGATATATTTGCAATGACATTTATGTCAAAGTCGCGTGCTCAAGCATCGACACAATCTCAAGCACGAACTATAAATATAGAGTCGACGGGGTGAGTATGTGAGTGGCTGTTACTTTAACGTTAACGTTAAATACATCGAAAGTATGCTGGAGGATGTCGATTTGTATTATTGCGAACAGGATGCCAATAACAACAACAACAACAACAAGAAGTCAAGTCAACAACATGTTTTGGGGTATCACCGTTAACTAAACTTAAACTTTTACGTTCAATGTAAACTACAACGATTATTTGCTAATTTAAAAAATGTAAATTTTCGAAGTTACATACTTTTCGCACATGCTAAAGGCCATGTTTACTCTTTGTATGGTTCATACCTACATAAATATGAGCTGTTTTGACGTAATTTGCGGTTTCTACATAATAATAGAAAGATGTGTTTAGTTTAGAGTGACCTTGCATACCTATATACGAACGCAGACGAGGTTGATGAATAAAAAATGAAAAATTTCCGTGCATTGTCTATACTAGACTTATAATCAGGTGACCCACGAGCTAGACTGTTTAATGACTTTTGTAGCACCTGAATGACATCATTATCAATCGCCTCAAAGATAGTGGCTATTTAGAACTTAAAGTGGATAAAGACAGCAGTAAAAAGAACAATAACCTCTTACGATAGTAATTATGATATAATCTATGCATAAAGTATGTTGAAGTGTTATTCTGTTTACTCACTTATTAGCACGGAGTTATCAATGGTTTCTTATTAAATAAAAGGTGTCGTACTACTTTGTTTTCTCTTGTACTGTGTTCTTGTTCCAAAGTTTTGAAAAATAATATATAAAATCAGTCGAAAAAGAAAACGGAAAGAACCCATTATATAGCCCAATTTTCTTTATTTTTCATATTCTCTTTTCTAGAAGTTATTCTAGATTATTCTCCTTGTTCTAAATGCTGTATTTCAAGTTTTCAAAACTTGTACAGTCCAAAATGTGGGGAAAATAAAATTAGAATTATTAGCTTAAATACAAACCCAATTTGGTCACTACGATCCTTTGCTTTAATACCGTCGGATTTTTTCTATTTTTGTAACTATTGTATTCTAAAAAATGTAGGGGAGAGTGGGTCACTATAGCACAGCAGGACGAATGCAATAAATTTGAATTGAGCAGGGCTTTTCCTAATATCGTTGGTTAAGTCCAGGCATGGACTAACAGCCGACAAAGTTGCAGGGACGTCGTAAATTTTTGTTTCCTTAAATTTAAAAATTGTGACATTTGGGCAAGTAAACTATTTTATTCTACTGAATTTGGTGTACCATCACCTGCACTTTTATAAAAATTTATAGCAGTTGCTGTTTTAATTGTCATTGATATCAATCATTGTTATGGACAGGACATGTGCTAGAGAGAATTGTCATTAAAATATTTGTAAAAAGAGATAGAGATTGTAAATGCAAAACAAGCATTTTTATAGAAATAGAATGAGTAGACTTTCGCTCTTACTATATTGTCTATTGTTATGTTTAATCCATTGATTAGCTGTAACCTTTCTTTTTAACATTATGAGGGCTTCCAGGTTTTGACCAGGTCATAGTAGTGTAATATGTAAAATGAAAGCACAAAAAGATAAGATGTACTAACTCGACGTTTCACCATTAATATAAGTTGACAGGGCATGCCAGAAGGTGGCAGTAACACGTCGTGTAAGACATCCTAGATTTAGATTTTGATTTAATTAATTAATCGCTCTCAAAACTCCTCATCCAGTCTAACAGCATTAATAAACTGCAATAACTGTGATAGTTTCAGAAAAAGTATTTCTTCTTCGTCTATGACGTGTTTGTCGAGATAATTGGCTCGGGTTTCCGTAACCGTAATGCAGTTAGATTTCAAATGTTTCGGATTTTCATCCTCTGTCCCGCAGAACCTGCAATCGCTATTCTTTTTCAGACCTATCCTTATTATGTGTTCCTCAAGGTGGCAATGCCTTGTAAGAAAATCTGTGAAGATGCGTAGTCAAACCAGGGAGATTCTCTCAGAGGGATTCTCTGAGCCTCTCATGTCTATCTTTGAGTTCTTTTTTGTAAGTGCTCATTCCTATACCGCAAAACAATTCCGGTTTCACAAACAAAGCCGTGGCGACCTCCCTTGCTAATAGGTGACCTTCTTCCTTGCCTCGGATTCTAGTATGTCCTGGTAGCCAGCATAATGCAACTCTGTTTTCCTTGCCTAGGTTATTTAGTCTATTAAAGCACTCCTAGACTAATTAAATAATTATGGCTGCTTGACTATCGGAGAAAATTGTAATGCTCTGCTTTCGATAGTTTATGTTTAGCTTCAGTCGAGCATATCTTCCAATGGATTTCCGCTTGGAAGACGCTAGGATATATTTTTATTGGCCTGGAGAATTTGTCTCCTGGCCCGAATATCCCTGCATCTGACCTTTCGAAACTATTTAATTTGATGTATAAGTCATTAAAATCAGATGGCAAATATAGCCGTTAGAAGAACATTTTTGAAGAACACGCCGGTCAAATTTTAAAAGTCATAATAAAGACTCGAACCGTAAGGAGCCTTCGATATCTCCTATTTTAATGTGCTTTTATATACCTCTACAGTAAACTTCCACTACGACAAGTCCATAAGGTTATAAAGTCAACGTGTTTACTACATTTTTAACTAATACTATTGTTACAATTCTCGTCATGCCAGCTTATTTCAGTGCTACAATAAGTCAATGACAAGTGAGACATGTCTAATTTTTGACCTAGATCTCCCTACATATAATATATTTTTGTTTGGCCAATGAAATAGTTAGCAAGAAATTTTCATCTGTAAAAAAGCTATAAGTCAAAAAAGAGAAAAATAAAAGCTGGCAAGGAAAATTTTATTGCCGTGTAAATGAGAAAAGTTAGGCAAGTCATTTTTGAATACTCATCGCTTGTTCGTGAAAATAGGTACCAAGAATATTCTTGAAATAATTTATGAATTAGCTTTAAAGAATTCTAAAATTATTTTACAAAGTTGGAATAGAACTATTATTCGTGAAACGACATCTTGTTTTAAGCTACAGAGTTTAGGTGGACTGAGTTTTATATCTTATCCAGAGCAACTACATTTAATAACATAATGTGTCTCGTAGTTTTTGACAATCTCCAAGTAGTTTTTAATAGATGTGGTAAACTTCTTAATCAGTTCTGCAAAAATTTTCAATTTGGATGAAATAGAGACAACTAACTGATTTAAATGTCAATTAAAAAAATATCAGATTGGTGCAGACAATTGTAAATGACGTGAAAAAATAGAATTTTAAAAAATTAAAAGATTTACGATAGTCAGTAAGACGCATTCAGTTTAAAATAATTTTATTTCGGTTTTAGTTGGAAGTAATTTTAGGAAAAAAAAAAATATCACCTGTGATAGAATACATTAACTAAATCCATTCCGCATTCTCTGCAGTCAATTTTAAATGCTCATCATCGGTCTACTGATCCTTATTAGCAAACAATGGGGATGAAATGGGTGCATGAGCACGTATCCGCATTTTTTTGCCGTGAAAGCGTAAGTCTCGGACTTCGATGGAATCATAAGTTATAAAATATGAAAAGGATATCTCAAGCGATTTCGATATATAAACGTATGTATGTATATCAGAAAAAAAAATGAATGTATTTTTGTCCGGATTCTTGAGCAGCAATCTCTTCTGGTATTCCCGTCACGTAACATAGAATGAATATTGAACGGCGAATGCAGCTTAGAATTTATATTTTCACGCTCTGTAGTTGCGCTTCTCTTTGTGTTTAGATTTAATGACGAGCGATGCGTGCATCGTTGCGTAATAAACAATGGCGAAGAATTCAACTGAAGCGACCATAATTTGTAGATGTGTTTTGATAAGGGACGTTTTTTCGAATTTTACGAGCGCTTTTACAACGCCTTCGACGGACGAGCAGCGTCGAAAATGGTATATTTTTAAAGCGAGAACGATCAACAAGCAATAACATAAAATATGAACGAATTAACAAGTAATCTCGAATTTTACTGCTACACCAACATTGTTGCATTTATATAAGGCGCCTAAACAATAACTAGTTACACAAAACTGAATGTAAATACAGATTATAGATGCAGACTACGAGATATAAATTTATGTTTAATGTACGGAATAACGTAAACGTTTTACTATTAATATTCCGAGTAAAAGGTTCATGTTCGAAATATTTCAAATAAGAAATTTAACTTTCGATTGTCTTTTTTCAATATTTGTTTATCAGAGTGTACGAACACGAACATAAAAGGAGGATAATTATATGAGTATATACATACATACATACCACTTTCCGAGTAGTCCATAATTTTCTCTTAATATCTATTTCCTTATTTGACGAAATGGGCCCGAATTCAGGTCAATATTGATAAATAATAAGTAGCTTATTAGTAACAGATGTCTAATTGATGAAACCTAATGAGTAGCGCAGTTTACCGACATAAATGTTTCTCCAATCAATTTTCTTACATTGTTTCCCAGTAGATATCCTCAATAATATATTATACCGTATTTGTTATCGTTAAGACTACCGATTCATTAGTCGCGCATTCTGTGCTAAATATTTTATTTATCATACATAAAATGCTTGAAATATCTTCGACATAGTCGAGTCACATTGAAGATAAGTAATGTGAATTAATATTGATAATTCTCAGTTTATGTTATTGGACTGTTAGATATAGACCATCGTCCATGAATTCAAACAATACAGGGTAACGAGCGGAAATAATTTTGAGAATAAGATTAAATATATATAATATCGAAAAGTTTTAACGAAGCAGATTTGTGAATAATCTTGCATACTTAAAAGTATTTCGAATTAAAAATAATGATCTTTACTCTTAATGAATACTTTATTAAAACAAAGCAAATCTTAACTTTCATCGTAATTTGCTCCACTCGGTTGCAAATCTTGCTCGTAAAATAAAATCGCATTTTTAACACTTCTATCGTAAATAACTATTATTTCGAACTATTCGACCATAAACACATTTCCTGTGACCTATTGAGTGTGAGTCTTTGTTTTATTTTTGGCTGTGTTGTATTTAGTTAAACGCATATGTGTTACTTCAGCAGTGCCAAATTAAAAATTTAATATTTTAATTTAATATACTTTGCATCGTTATTATACTTAACCGTGATAAAAAGGTAGTCATAAATGTGTATATTTTACATAGATGCTATTTCCTAGCTGTAAGATATGAAGTTCCTGTGAACCGATAAGTACTTCAAAACAGGTCGCTTTGTGGTATCCACGTGAATCTAAGATGAGTAAAGGTGTGTAGTTGGAATTAATCATCCGAACATCAAAATACCTCAAGTCTTAAGACCATACTAGGCGATCTTTTAAGTCGAAATACACGTCATAGATTTCTGCCTCCGAGAAAGGTCATACAAAGAAATGGAAGAAGCAAACGTCTAGGTAATATATTTGCAGTGATAGTCCGGCTACGTAAACTGGTGTATCAATACTAAAGGAAATAATATGTTAGCTGAATTTGCATAGTAAGAAACTAATATTAGCATTTTCGCAGCTTGATATTTGCCTTAAAATTTGTTTAGAACAAAAGCCTACTATTGAGAATTGAATGAAAGTTCTTCCTTCTGGAAAATAACACCCAAACAAAATTGAGCAGTTTCTTGATTTTAGTAAACCCTAAGAAATTTGACCAAAGTTGGAATTAACTAGTGTTGATGCAATGTTGATACAATTTAGAAAAAAATGGTTTTGGGCCCCCATGATGTTTTAGTCCTTTCAGCCAGGTTGCACCCGGACAAAAAAGTTCGCGACCTGGTCAAGAGTGAATGGACTTACTCCGAGATCGTCTAATCGAACGACCCCAAAGTATCTCTGTCTCTCCCTATCCGCTGTTGAGCAGTCAGCAAAGATATGGATTGGAGTTTCCAGAGTACATTTTACAGCAGTTTAACGAAAAATAAACTCTAAAAATATACGGCTTTTAATTAAGTACCAACGACAGTCATTTTGTTTTGCTGTTTTCAAGGCATTATTTTATTTGATAATTTATGGACTGCTGCTGATGCACACATGTGAATGGAATGACATCTCATGCAATCTAATTATTTATTTATTATCAGCTTGGATGCTGTTACATATTCATAATAGGTATCACCGGGTTCCTTTTAATTGACTATTGAACAATTTGTTGTGCAGTACTACATCGTCAATTAAGATATCAAAATTTTTATACACTTCGTCACTGTAAATTGAACTTATCAAGTATGAATGACGTATGAACTTTTTATTAACAAGCGATTTTGGTATTTACTTCATACTACTTAAACCAAACCAAATCGTTTGTTTATTACTTCCAGGTGTAGGAGAGGTAGATCGATACCATTCGATAATCAAAATTTGATCGATCTTGCAACCTTCTTTTTGCTTCAAATATTTCCGCCAAAGAAAACGATTAGTTTCTGTTTAGGAGGTTATCTGCTTTGTAGTTTTTCGAAAATTGGTTAGGTTTCGACGTTGTTGAGTGTTTCATGCTAAATGTAGCATGTTTTGATTAATTAGGTTTGAATATGGTAGGAATAGAAGATCATCATTGTAGTGGTGGTAAACTCAAGTTACTAAATATCAATATAATATACTACACGTATACAGGATAACAACTTGAACTACGAAAGCCTATTGATAGGAGAAGGTAGTGGGAGGTAAAATTAAATGTATCCATTTTAGTATTGTCAACTGTTTGTATGACAGGAATGTCACTGGTTATGTCAAATACTATGGCAAATTATAAAACCACTTTATAATTTGCACTTTTTCATTAATTGTGTATTCCATAAGGGTAAAGTTTGATGGTTCAGTAAAGTATTTGACATAACCACTGACATTCCCATCATGTAAAAAATTGACAATAGTAAAATGGATACATTTAATCTTAACTCCCACCACCCTCTCCTATCAATAGGCTTTCGTAGTTCAAGTTGTTATCTTGTATGTACGAAACTATAGCAACGAGATGTATTATCTTAGTTTATTATTTAGTTGTCAAAATAACATTGAGTAAATTGACTTGTTCCACTTTTTCTTCCAACTAAGTGTGCGTGTGTATAATAGAACTAATGTTTGCCAGCTGAATTTCACAAATAAGAGTCCATGGTCGCATCCAGCAGAAGCCAATAGTTGAGAGCGGCTACGTAGCACTCCATTGTGATTGATTAACATTTAAAATTTTGCCAATCATACCATTATGCTACGTAGCTGCCTCTACTGGACACTTCTTGTGTTGATAGCGAAGCTTCAGCATTTACTTAATGTAAATAGAAATTTTGAAGTTTTCGTGTTTTGAGGTACAACCGTGGTCAAAAATTTATCGAATCATTTTGACGTTTATTAATGAGATTTTGACAAAATTTACACAACGTTGAACCAATCTTCCAAATCAGTCCAATCAATCTTCTAATCATGCAAATATCTTATGTAATGTATCAATGCAACAGTGCTGACCGAGAATCCATATGACAGATCGAGAACCATTTTACAATGGGAAAAATGAGAAGGACAGTTGTTTTCACCGCGAGTTTAATCCATTCCATCGAAAGACACAATAGGCTCTTAAATCAGAACGGACAATATGTCAGTTCACATAATCGGATGGCTATCTTTCTAGTAATTTCTTAATGCCAGATTCATCATGACAGATGACAAATAAGTATCTACGTGAAAATCATACGATATAATTTATCGTATAATTTAAAATTGACATCATTGTACATTCTAGGAATATGAAGAGAACACAATGATCAACCGCTTTTTTTGTTCAATTTAGGGATCCATTCTATGGTCTACGTCTAAGAAAGGCACATATGAAATAAGTGTTTGTGGTTGGTTGAAATCCAATGCGTATCAAAAATGTAGGTAAGCTGTAGCTGTTGTGGTTCGATTGTAAATATATGAATAAATAGTTAGTTATGAAATTCAACACACAAACACATACTTCACAAGACCACTTCTGAATTATTTTTGTTGTGAAATGTGCATAAATAACAATAGTAAGTTGTTCAAATTACATTCCAATGTTTATCTCGAGACTATTCTCTTGAGGGATGGAAGTGGAGATTTATATCCTGTGAATGACATTCATCACTTTTTTAACACGCACTTCTAATTTTGAAATTGCGGTTATTGTTTCTCAGGAAGTCAGGAATCAGTCTTTTCAAAGCAATTCTTTTATATTACAAAATTTGACAATCACTGTAACTCGTGTGTGTGTATCAATCGCGCTAGAGGCAAGCACTTCGAGTTACCGTGATCTCTTACTATCCGCCACTCACCTTTGGTCCTGAAGAAGCATATACATTAGGGGGAAACATCCAGTTGGTAAGTTTTATATTTTTTAGAGCATTCATTTTTCTTCATTTTGTATTTAGCTTATTCTTTATACTGTAAATATGTATAATACATAATCATGGCATAATCAAACTGGAAGCCCTAATAGTAAAGACTTGGGCTGTGAAAACCTTCGATGCTTTTATTGTTTGCATCAGGCATTTGATGAATTTCTTTGTTGTAGTAAATTTTCTTGTCAAATTAAAATTTAATTAACACAGATTTTAGAGTTTTTATTGTAAAGACTACAACCTAATATTTGTTTTACTTTGAAAGAAACGAAAATGTGCAAAGATTGAAGTGAATGTAAGTGCAAGTAAAAGAGAAGATAGCTAACAGATTGCTATTGGAGACGTAAAAAAGCAATTAAACCGAAGATGTTATGTTTTAATGCCATAAACCTAAAGCGAAGTGATAAAAAGTTTAGTGAATAAGCAACTCAGTTAGGTGCGATAAATAAAGACAACAGTGTAAGTTGTTGCCTTTATTTATTACATCAAGTCTAGTATTTCAATTCAAGATAATGATATCGTTTGATACAAACTATCGCGTACATAAGACATCGCTGTAAGTGATAGTTACCTGGCGATGCGTGGGTATCAATAATGTCACGATATTTCCGCGACTACCCACGCCGATACATCCACTCCTTCCAATTGACCTCCCAGAGGTTCTTTCTTTCGTTATATAACAACTCTCGTTTCTTAACATTTTCTCGAATATCCGACAATGAGATCCTGCATCTTGTCGGGTAAGTATCATGTTACGTACAATCTGATGCCTGTACGACGATACCGAAGCCGTTCCAAGTTCAAGATCGCGCTTTATTAAATTCTGGTTCCAGCGCAGAAACGAATGAATGGATTTGTATAAAACGTAATACGAGGAGAAAGGGAAGCTGGTGCGGAACGTGTCCTCCGTTCTATTATTTCGGTTCCGGTATAATTCCGCTAACGTTTATTCTTTTCTGGCAGTTAAGTTACTAAGGAAGATTATAAAACTGGATATCGCACTCTATGCGTTTTTATTTCTTGGTTTACATACGCATATAAAATTTGTAATGTAATCACAGGGTGTATTTTTTCTTCTTTAGTATTAATCAATAAATAGTAAGTGAAGAATTAAAGAACGATATAAAGGTATTACACATTAGCTAAATGTAGTATTAATGGGGTTAGCAGCCAATGAAAAAATCCTTTAAAAGGAAATAAGACTAAATAAATAAAATTCGAAAGCTTAAGGTTAAGATAAATGACCTTATTTCCTTTTAAAGGATTTCTTCATTGGCTGCTGACCCCATTAATACTATGTCCACCTTTCTACGTTTAGCTAACGTTGTGACAGCCGTTACTTCCCCTCTAACTATCTTTCCAGATGGGGTTTTATGAAGACATTACGAGACGGTATGGTCAAGGAACGACCACCTCCTTGAAGAATTGGTTCAAATTAAACATCAAACTAGCGAAAGACAAAAAAAGACTGCTAGTTTCCTACTCTATTCATTACCTTCTGAAGAAGAATTTAAATAACATTTGAAAGCTTAAGGTTAAGATAAATGAGTCTTATTTCCTTTTAAAGGATTTTTTTCATTGACTGCTAACCCCATTAATACTATGTCCACCTTTCTACGTTTAGTTAACGTTGTGACAGCCGTTACTTTCCCTCAACTGTATTACACATTTGCAATCGTAGACAACAGTAAATTATCAGCGAGATCAGCTATTTTCGGGATATATGCAACAATTTATCTTCCTGTTTAAATTAATTATAATATGACAGAATGAGATACAACGTAAAACAATGTAATCGGATGAGAAGTATGATACTGTGAATGGATAGAAAGTTCACGTAGGAAACAATTAAAATCAATAATTGTAAGCTGCTAACTATTTATTGAAAATTTGAAAATGCTGCCAGCTTCAGTTTTCACTTCAACGAAGTCTCTCACTTTTTATTTCTAATTTAAAATAGTGAGAGCATCCTAAAATACTTCTGAAGCAGGGTATTGATTAGTAAATTAGAAAAAAAAACATGAAAAATAAAACACTAAACAATTCAACCCACAAAACACCAAAAAACTTCGTTACGAGAAAGGGCTGTAGCCTGCTTTAAAGCCAGTTTAGTTGCTGGGAAGATTCAATTTCTAGTATTACTTAAATGTACGTTTGATATTTTTATTTAATTTTCATCATATTTAGTAACGCTTTTAAATACACCACATGTCAGTATCCAACAACTTTATGCTATTCCCAGCTGTTCGAGAAGTCTGTTCTATTATTTGCGGTAAGTTTAATAGTCCTACTATCATTAAATTAAATGTTGAAATCTCTCTGAAAAACTACACGATTGCGTTAAGTTGAGACAACCAACTGGTACATGTGTTCCACAACATCACCTCAAACAGATTCCAAATAACAGCGGTGATACTGGAGTTACAATATATGGCCTTTTTTGACTATGAATTTCAAAGTAATTAGAGCCTATTTCCTTCGATAACCATGCAGATTGCTTTCTTAAAAGAGGTACTGAAGACTGACAAGCGTGAGGTTTACTAGAACCTATTTTCGAAGATGCAGCATCAGAGATCCAGTCGGAACGTAACTCATTTCTGTGTATGGGGTCTCGAAGGTGTACATACAATTTGCTAATACACAGTATAATTATTTCTTGCAGAGGGTGTTAATGAAGAATAAAGAAACATTTTCGGGATGCAGTTTTCTAATATTCGGAGTAGTAGGCGCACTATTTGCTTAGTTAATCGCCATAGGCAAAAAGTTTGTCGTTTCTTATGTAAGTATTAAGAATATTCGAGGTGGGTCAAGGTGCGTACAAATTAGCCAAAGTTTCTGATATGCTTTTCATATATGCTGACGAAAGAGTAAGGAGAAAGGAAGGAAGACATATCTTTCTTCTTTAAGAAGAAGAGAAATCTTACTACTGTTGGTGTTTTTGGTCTTATGTTTTTTCTAAAGCATAGATATTATAAAATGATGAATTAATAGTGTTCTAATTCTAAAAAATTATATCAATCTTTTTATTCTCAATAATTGTACGTAGTATTACCAGTGAAACCTAAAACATAAAAATTTTAGGACAAACCAAAATCTCTAACTGTAATCTGCCTCCTATATCCGAAAGCGTGTATACACATTATATTGTATACACAAATATTTGCATATATTCTTCAAGGTTAACATCGCGTGAATAAAAAACAAAGATGATGACGTTATTCCGCAAATATTGTACACAATTTAGTAATAATGTTACGTCTCGGAACTAACAATAAATATTCCATGGATATTTTGCTTAGGAATCCAGCCATTGCAATTGTAAATCTTATAAATATTATTATAAATGGTGGAAATATATATTTAATTAAAAATAATTAATAATGCCAAAATGAAGTAGAACCGTGTGCATGCTCTTGAGGAGGAAACTATAAATCGTAAGAATAGCTATTATCGGCCATGATATTTTTGGTCTTGGAATGCATACTAGTATTCTTTAAACCAGTGGCGAAATAGCGAGGTGATGATGAATATATATTTAGAATGATATAAAAATATTCCGAATTTCGTTATTACATAATTCGAATTTTGTAATTAGACACAATGTAAATAGAATCTAGATTACGGTTTGTGACGATGAGCTTCAAAAGTATTTTATTATTTATTACTTTAGTATTTTGTTAAGGGTGAATTTTGGGCACGAAGTATGTTAAACAAAGTTCTTACAAAAAATTCAGATATGAAATAAAAATTCCATTTAAATTAAGAAAGTTGATGTCTACTTTCGGTATAAAGAAAAGTTACCGGAGAAGGCAAATATTTTAGTTGATTGGCTTTAAGGTAAAATTTAAGTTTGCAGTCTTTCAAATTTCTATTTAACTCACTTTCCGATATTCTTTTTACGAAAGCACATCGTGACAGACTTACATATACAAAAATAAGTTGTTTATATTTTAGACACGATGTGGACACTTGAAAAACTGAGTTGGTTTTATACTTAAAGATATCTTTGCTATTTTTAGTGAATCTAACATTCCTTATATTATAGAAATATGCGTTGCAATCAATACCTGACGATTCGACGAAGATTTAAAACTATTTGATTTTTTGTTAGTTTTCGTGAACGGAATAAATCCTCTGCTTATATATTTTTCTGAAATCATTATCATCGCTTTATATAATAGGTTGTTAGATGAACTATCACAAAAACGAATGTTTAAATATGTCACTCTCAGAGAAGATAATTTTGATAGACCCTTTTTTGGTTTGGTTCCACTTGTGCTGGTACCGTTTCCATTAGGTCGAATATTTTTGTTATCAGCTGTAAAAATGGAAGTATTGACATCACTATCTTTGGCAACAATACAATACAACAAGGTTTGGCGCAAATGCTGTTTCAGACCAACGAAGATGTACCCGTGATTCTAAATTTGGAGGATATAGGTTTTCCAGTCTGATTTATCCAGAAACGTAAAACTTTTTTATTCCAAAAGATTTCATCACTTTTAAAACCTTCATGGGGTCTATTAAGGTGAAGACAAAAAAGTACATCACATCATGATTTTTCTACAGTTTCAATAATATTAATGGCTAAATATGACTCAAGAATTCCGATACTACAAAATGCAGAGGAATTTGGAAAAGCAAATTCAGTCTCTACGTGACTGGCACTTAATTAGATAATTATCAGTGGTTGGCTTGAAATCCAACCACTGATAATGCTTGGAAAATTTCATGAAATATTACACAGAATATATGTTTTATGTTTATATATATATGTGTGTGTTATATATGTATATATATATGTCAAATAGGCACAAAAAACACCAAACCATCGAGAAAAGGATGCAATAATGACCAAGATAGGCAGGAGACAATGCTGTAGAAAGAATTTCAAAAAAAAACGAGAGATATGCTGTCTTGGGGAAGAAAAAAGGAGTGGAAGATTACAAAATTTAAAATATAAAAGTGTGGTTATAGTAATAATTCTTCTTCTCTAATACCTTTTTGGTTCTACAATAAAAAAAGAAATTTTTCTATCTAAAGATGTTCAAATTCACAGCTATGGCACTACACCATTGCATAAATTGCTTGCCGGACTGCAAGGGAGAAAGCACCGAGAAGGCAAGCTCGACCATACATAGAGATCGTACTGCAAGTATAAGTGTATTGAAATGTATTAATCTCATTGTTACTAAACTGATCAAATATAGTGCCAATCCACTAGTCACTAGTCAAAAATTAGGAAGTCTTCGATGAAAACTACTATATATTATCACATGATGTACAATATTAGCCGAGTAACTGCTGTACCCTTAGCAAACTTAATGAAGTCACGGATTAAAAGATTTCGAAAGACAAGTTTAGAGATAAATTGTAAAAGCACGCAGGCTAGCAAAGACTTCATTAGAAAATCGGAAAAGAGTGAGATCTGAGAGGCTGTAACGCGATAACCAAATCACTTAACACTCAACATGTCCTGACCTTGTATATTCATTCTGCATCTATGCAACAGTACGATTTCAGAAGCCTTGAGACTACAAACTGTGCAAAACGTTTCAAGACAATCATGAATACATATATATTGGGGCTGATGGAGATTTATATAGAAGATTATATATTATATATCCAGAAAAATGTAACGCTTTGGAGAGCTATGTAGTCATCTAAAATAAACATTTTTGGGATGTCACAATGAGACCCAAACTGCACCCGATTTCTGATTGGGGCTATTTGAAATGTACACATATACTCAGAGAAGTTAAAGGACTGCATTTAACAATATTTCTCTTGAGACATATCAATGAATATTATAGAATCTAATGAAAAGAGGGAAAGGGTGGCATTTCAGAGAGAGAAGGTCAAGATTTGGAGAACATTTTATTTAAAGGATAAAACACAGTCTAACACTTTAATGGTGCAGTATAATGGTGGTTCCACACAAGGTTTACCATAATGTAACATATGAAAAGGTCGAGAAATGCCACAATATAAAAAACAAAAAAATGCCTGTGATAGACGCTGGTTTATTGTTCGCACATTTCAGTTTTTATATTGTAGTATTTCTCGACGTTTTCATATGTTGCGTCATGGTAAGCCGTATATAGAATCACCATTAGACTGCTAAGCAGATCCGGACGTCTAGTGGGAATGATAATCCGCTAATTGTCCGAGCTAGATCGGTGTCTGCTGTTCCGATCTGTGTTGTGTAATGCCCTGTGGTGTGCTACTTCCGATCTTGCCTAATAGAGGGTATGGGGTTAAAATTAGTCCATTGTTGGGGGTATTATACAAATTAAGATTGCGATTGTATTCGGAGTTGCGCTGACGAAACCTGGAAGGTCGAAACCGCGTGATCCGCTTCTAATACTTAATCTATTTTCATTACACGCGTTCGTAGGGTGATTTTTAATAATATACTGAGTCGATTGTAAATGGAAAAAGTGTCTAAAACATTAGTTTTGGTAACAATTCTACGTCAGTGTTATCTAAATTTAAATATAAATATAATATAATTATAACAAATTCATTAGTCAGCACATTTAACAAGAGTTGTCGGTGACCATTCAAGATTAATTGTATGAAGATTTATGTTACAGTTTTCAGTAATATGACATGGGATTAAATTGATGGGGGCTAGCGAGTTTTTTTTTACCTACAGCATACATATATGCACTTGAATTGCGCTGTGACAACATGACGCGTTATAAAAAACAGCCACTTCAGAGCAGACTAATCGAAAGCCATTAGTGGGTGTGCCATTGAGATTTAAAATAAACACGTCAAGTGAGAATGTACTCACATTTTTATTTAAAACATCAAATTAAAAAAAATAAATTCTCAGGAAAATGTCATTATAAATGATGACGTGAATTTATTTGTAGTATTGTCGATTATAGCTCTTACATTAGACATTTTTAGGATAATTCACATCGGTATTAATAATATAAGATAGGTATACAACTCTAATGGAAATCATTGTTAGTAACCGACAGTACCAGCACACACAACTGCAATCACACAGCTTTCTTATTACGTAAATTTAGTCTTTTAAGTTTGGTAAAGCAGTAATGAATTTAATGATGTATAATTATTACTTTTAATGATCCAATTAAAGTTGTAACCAATAGTAGGATACAACTGTGCATCAAATATAGAGCAATTTTGAAGTAAGAGCAGTGAACTTGTGTACAAAAAAATTTATAAAAGATGATTATTTCTAAGAATCGTAAAATTTTAAAGAAAGATTCGTATCTTCTTTTTATACAAGATTAGGAAGACTCTAAAATATTTATTACTCAGATTTTATATACGGTATGGCGTAATAATATTTTGAATTGCAATTCTCGACATTAATAATAAAGTGTTTAGTTTATTCATCTTTTTAATCTATTTAATTGACTAATACCTCAGTAGATAAACTAAATAGGGTCATATGTATGCGTGTTTCTTGTTTTCTCTACTTACAATTAGTCTGCAATCGACAGCTAAAAGAAAATATATCGGTTTGGTATTGAACTGGTTATAAGAACTTGATATATTGTCACCTAAACAATTTTCTAGCAATCTTCTAAGTGAAAGCGATTTTTTCCCTCATTTAGTTAAAATTTTATAAATTATCAATAATACTCATTATTTTCTTAACTTTAATCTTGATTACAGTAAAATTATACCTTCTTTTATTGCATAACGCGTTGAAGGTAAAGTTTTCTCTCTCAGACGTTTATTTTATTTTTAGCAGCTATTAGGGGAAAGAACTACTTTCCCTTTACAATTTGAATCGCCAAATTTCGTTTAGTATTTATTTTCTCCGCAGTCAGTTCTTACCAGCTATTTTCGGTTTAAATTGCCTGAAAGTTCGACCCTACTTAATTTTCATTCTCCTCCTTCATCTTTAACTCTATTTTTGTAACTAATGAGCCAGTTGTACCCTCTTGCGTCTGTTTATTAACATACCAGTGATTTATGTATTCCCCTAACAAAAAAAATCGTATTTCTTCCTTCGCTTCATTTGTAAATGTTGGTGCAGCCACAAGTTAATTTTAACTTCTACTATTTTTTTCTAATTTGTAGCGATGTCTCTTTATAGCAGTAAATCGTATACGATTGAATGATCCCGAAGAAAAGTACTACCGTGTATAATATTTTAAAAGATGAGAAGTAATGGAACGAAATTTTCTTTTCTAGTTTATTTCACAATTTGTCGAATAAGGCCTTATAGTAACCATATGGAGTAACAACTACAATGGTAAGAATTATATCCGTTTAGAAGTAAAGTTTTAGTATAATTATTTCATGGCAAGGGCAAAATATATTAAAACGAAAAAAAAAATGAAAAAGTTTTACTACAGTTGCAATTAATTTTTGCAGGGAAAGCAGACAAACTCGTGAAAAACGGAGCAGAAAACCTTTTTTTTTGGGCCTGAACTTTTTGTGGGATCAGTCACAGCACCATAGGTACTAGAGAAATTTAAAAAAGAAGCTGATCAAAGGAAAATCAAGCACTGGTTTGATCAACATGGAATGAGACGGGCGAGAACAACCAGAACAGATTCAATAAATTTATCACCATTAGCACAGACAAACTTCGCTTATTGGCAGGAATCCTATCAGGTCACTGTCGGCTCCAAAGGCATATGGGAGCAATTGGGCTAGCAGAGACACACATCTTTTCCGAGTGTCTAGAAAGACAAACACAATGTCTTCATGTTTATTATTTGCTGTAATAGAAATGAAATCAAAACTGTAATTGCTAAATTTTGTAGACAATTTAAAAAGCCAACACTTGTTTCTTATTATGAGCACCTTCTCATGTCACTTGGCCCACTGTCTGATATCCATAACAATAGACACTAGGTACATATTTTTATCGATACCCAGATGAATTTACATGATATTTTAATAATGTTAAAAAAAGTGATCTTTTTTATTCTTTTTTGAAGTATTTAGCAGTAAGATTACAAGTCTTTCAAATTTTGCTGTTTTTTATCGCCCATCAAGTTCCTCTTATTTGATGTTAGCATCTTAAATGAGTATTAAGTGGCTTCGAAAAAATGACGCCGAAACTACTGCCAGTTAGTGTCAAACGCATTTTATACATTTGGTGGCTATTTTTAATGTTTGTTTAATTTAAAATGGGCAGAGGAAAAGTTATTAACGAGAAAATTCGATCATCATTGTTTTCAAATTTTTTAAGTCTGGAAAATCTAATTCTGAAGTTGGAAATTTATTGGAATTATCCCGATACAGTGTCAGAAATATAGTTAAAAGATATAAGACTACAAATTCAATAGCTTCAAAGGCTAGAAATGTAGGAAAAAGTAAGATAACTAAAGGTAATAGACGAGCATTGAGAAGAATTATTGAAAAAAACCGTTGTGCGAGTTATCTTGAGTTGAGTGTTATGTAGAGACAAATTTCCAGGGTCACGTGTCACAGAGAGGCCCATAAACAGGGATATGGAACTTACAAAGAAAGTTAAATTAATAAAAATGTGTGAACAAAGAATTTTCATGTTAGGCAAAGGAAAAGCTACTTTTGACTTTACAGCAAAAGAAAAATAAAATAAAATGGGCACAAGGAGATAAGAATTGGATACTCCAACACTGGAATGCAGTAAAGTGGAGTGATGAGTCCAGATTCGAAGTTTATGTTGGAGACAGCGGAAGTCTTAAGAGAAAAGTAACATTTTCTGCATCAGTCATGGTCTGGGGCAGTATGTTATCTAAAGGTGTACGAAAATTTCACTTTATTGATGGAATAGTCAACACAGAGAAATATTTAGAGATTTTAGAAGAATCTCTTTTACCGATTATGGAAAATCACTTGACATGAGGGCAAAATTTTGTCTTCCAACGAGACGGCGCAGGGTGTCATACGTCGAAAAAAGGTTTGAAATGGATGGAAGACTAGGGGATAACCATTTTTAAAATGGGTTTCAAGCGGTCTTGATTTGTCTCCAATTGAAACTTTACAATCAAGATCAATCCCTGAGTTGAAACAAAAACTTGAAGAAATATGGGATTCTTTTACGCCGGAGTTTTGCCAAAGCTTAGTTCACACAATGCCACAAAGACTTTCAGATGTTGTAACAAGAAAAGGTGATGTTACCCAGTACAATGTAATGTGTTTTAATCTCATTTTGTGTCATGTTTTGTTTGTTTTAGTTAATTAGTTTAGTTGAATAGTTTTCTTTGTTATCACGTTTTTTTGTAGCTATAAGATTCTAAAATATTGTTGAATTGAAATAAAAAAAATGTACCCATTACTTATATATTTGTACGTTAGATCGAATTTTTGAAAAATTTAACTTTGGAGCAATTGACATGCGAAGGGGCTCGCAGAGATAATACGCAGCAGTGTAATTGTAAATGCTTCTCTGTACTTGCAAAATATGATGAATTCTACAGAGTTGACCAGAAGCGACTTTAGAAAAGGCATAGCGCAATCATGAGTCAAGAGACAAATGCAGAGAAATGATTCAACAATATATAAATGCTCATTACCTCATAGAGCATCCATTTAAAAAGATAGGTAATTGTTAAGAATGCTACAAAAAACTGTGATGAATGAGACTGGAATAAAAAAATATAAAGGGTTTATTATTTTGATTTTTTATCCTTGTGCATTCGAAATAGTGTCCTTCTGAGTCAATATAGCGCAGAAAACGTTCAAGACATTTTTCGAAACATTTTTTATACTCGTCAACAGGAATGACTTTCCTTTCATGGCCAATTTCAGTTTGGAAAATAGCCAGAAGTCGCACAGAGCCAAATCAGGTGAATACGGTGGATAATTGATAACAGTGATGCCTTTTTTAGTCAAGAATTCACGTACCATGATGTATTTGTGCAATGGTGTATTGTCGTGTAACGAAACCAACTACCTGGCTCTCGATATTCTGATCGAACTCGTCGAATTCTGGCCCATAATCGTTGTAGAACTCCCAGATAATATTCTGCGTTCACCGTCTGGGATGAATTTACCGTGAACAATTCTTTTTGGTTTATATTGGAACATTTTTAACATTTTACAATGCTGAACTCCCAAATCTTCGGTCAAAATTCGATAAACTGTGCTTTTCGGTATCCCAGTTTCCTCTTTGACGAGTTTCCCAGACACACAGCGGTCGCTTCCAAAAATTTCCTTTGACTTTCTCGATGTTTTCTTCATTGCGAGTGGTTTTTGGCGTCGCTGCTCAGTAATCGTCTGCAAGGTCTCACGACTGTCAGGAATCGGCCAAACCAATCGAAAACTTGTGCACGGGACATGTGCATATCCCCGTACAAGTTTTCTAACGTTTCATACGTTTCTGCACGACTTTTACTGAATTTGAAACAGAATTTAATATTCGCTCTTTATTCCATGTTGGTTTTTCGACCGACGTACACAAAGTGACGTTATCGCGTATCGTGAGTGGTACACCTGTTGGTTAATGTGTTAAAGATGTGACACAATTATTTTTTTAAACAAAAAGTTTAAAGATATTAGAGCTAGTTAAACACCGACATCGATTAGTTACATCAAAGTTGTATTTTTGTCGTAAGATTTCAAAAATTGGTACTTGAGAATTATCCGCGAATATCTAGAGACCGTGTATATCATATTATTTACATAGATTATAGATTCTTTTCTAATTAAACAATTACATATTGATTCATTTCTATTTATTCAGAATTTACAATCACCTATACTTAGATCCTTGTTAATACAACAAAGTAAACTGTAAGCTCAAAAATTTCATTAATTCCAAGTATTTTATCATCAAACGAGAAGCTCGAAAGAATTTAACACAAATTAAATTCATGCGGATGCATTATTGCATCGCGATACTGCATTGTTATCTGGCACAACAGCTTTGTAGCTGTTAGCTGCTAGCGAAATAATTTGCGTAACGAATATAAATGAAAGTCTACCGATCAGGTTCACAATGAATCATGGCAGCTTTTCTAGGAAATGTTAACGTGAAAAACGACAAGTCTGGCTAATATATATGTAAATATATATAAATATTTGAATTCATTAAATTTAATTATAGATCTTAATGAGTCACAAGGACATTTTTATGGACTCTTTTATGTTAAAAATGAGGTTGTTTTGTAAAAGATTTAATTACTTTATACGGATTTATTTCTACAACCAATGAAGTAACTGAAAAAAACACTTATCGGGATTTTGTTTTAGTACTTCAATTTACATTTTTATTATCCTCATAAAAAGACAGATATCAACAAGGTTTCATTTGTAATAATGCAGAACATTGGATTGTGCAATATATGTAACGTTGGTAATATTTTAAGTTTGAGAGGTTTAACTCTGAAGTTTTTGATGGTGTAAAGAGTTTAACCTACATTTACAACTAATAATAGATGCAGAACTTTTCTGCTTATTAACGTATAGCTGAGTTAACGCACTCATAAAGGCGAAATAATATTTGTTATTTAATATACAGACTTCGAAATAGTAAATTCGTTCATATATCCGTGATACTTCCGTTTACATTTCGTAATATTCTTGTAAAAATAATGAATGTATAAGAACAAAAGACCGCACCTGGATCCTTTCTTATTTTACCTTTTTTTTTAATAGCATTGAGATACAAAGACAATCGATTAATAAGCACATACATACATACATCCTTGAAGCAACTTTTTCGTGCGTTTTTTTTAATGTAAACTGGTTCTAATTCTTAATTGTTCTAAATACCGATATATCACCACTTAAATAATACTCACCGTTCATTTGCTTAATTTAAAATCATTTTTAAATATTTTAAGCACAGAAATACGAGCATTTTTATGTAGTTTATTCGCGTACAGTTTACACAATTAACAATTAAACGTTATTAAATGAATTAGGTTAACATGGAGGTACGTACACACATATCGTTGATTACAAATTATCCTCATGTTGCCTAGAATTGAAGTAATTGCTGTACTAAACGTTTCGGATATACGTAAACATAAACTAAGGCCCATTATTTAACTAAGAAAAGATCTATTAAACTCGTCTTGAAACAACTATACATCCACGCAGCTGTCATTACTATTTTTATACGCTGTAATTGCTATAAGAACTGAGGTCCTACATAAATTATGGATTCAGTGAAGCTAGTTTAGCTCGTGCCGTTTAATTAAACGGGAAAAGTTTTGTGTGTATCTTTCATGTTTGAGTAATAGAGATGTGGTAGTTATGTTGTAATAAATAGTTGCAGCGTAACTACTAATATTACCTATTTTAAAGCGGTGAAAATTATCAACACTGAGTGAACCATTACAACACATACCTCCAACAGAAATATTAAAGGTTTAATTTAGTTTTACGTTTGGCCACATCTTCAAATTCTATTTCTGTATAATACTGTTATGATACTATGACCTTTTTTGTAACAATTATAGTTATTGTGCGCGAATAATTATAATAAACATACCCTCATTCATTAATATTTGAGTCAATATATAAAAATTAGTTCCATAAATGTTTGTCTAAAAACGCTTCGTTTTCGAGATGAGTTAGTATGAGGCAATTTTTCAGCATAGTCTCCTTAGACGTTGACACACTTGGTATAACGATAGATAGTAAAGAGCTCTAACGCCACCAGAAAAAAATGTTTTGTCTTGGTCTGCAAACTACTCGATCATCTCTATCATCAGTGTCTCATCGACTTGAAAGTGAATCCCATGAAAGTGTTATGAAATGATGTTATGATGTAATTACGCATTTTTGAAATTAAAGCAGTGATATTGCGCAGTTATAGCCTGACTACGTGGTAAAAAGTCCATAGGGATACTCCCTTCGCATCCCTAAAAACTGTGACCATGATCTTCCCCGCAGATGCTGTTGTAGGAAATTTTCAAGAGGGTGGTAAACCATTGTGTCTCCATTCTATGTTCTGCTTTTTTGATTCAGGATCATAATGGTAAACCTAGGTTTCATTCACAGTAACGAATCTTACTAGGAAGTGTACATGATCTCGTTTAATGATGGCCAAATTCATCTCTGAAGTGACCTATCGAATGTGCTTTTGCTCTGGCGTCAACATTTTCGGTACCCATCGTACAGCCACCTTTTTCAGACTTAATTCTTTATGTCAAATGGTTTCTACACTACCTATTAAAAAGTCACAAGTCTGAGCTATGAATTCCACAGTGATTTGTCTATTTTTCAGGACCATGTCATGAACCAGATAAATGTTTTCTTTGCAAACTTTCTCGCCGTTCAGCAGTAACTTTTGGATTTATTACAGTTGACTCAATAATTGCAGGGGTAAGTTGGGTACATTTTTGAATAAAAAATAAAAATAGCACCCAATAGACCCTTTTTAATTTCTATCATTTTCTTGAATGAAATAAACTTTTGATTCGTATGACGTTTTCTTTTTCAGAAAAAAAATTAAATGCTATCATGCAAGAAAATTGTTTCGCTAAACATTTGTATTATCAAGTAAAAACCGATTTAATTTTAATAAAAAACTAGAATCCTACGGACATTTTTGTCAAACTTTTATCGTTTTATGAAATATGAATAAAATTCTCTTTTGTTTGGCATTAGTAAGTCTAGCTCAGTGATTAAAATGGTATTTTCTAGTGAAATTGACAATTTCTCTATTTTAAATAAATATAGAACTAAGACACTATGGACAATATATCAACATAACAGATAATACAAAAAAGAACGAAAATATCGAGAAATCCATATTAGTAAAGGCATCGAGCACTGGACGATGTATCACTACTTCGTCCAGCTCTAGTTGTCACTAACACTGCCCATATATTTCTTCAAAACTCTAAATGAGATTGAAAAAGACGTCAGATAAAAAAGCTTTCTAATACTTGCACTTATTATTGCAGTTATATCAGCAAATATTGCTTGAATATACTTGACATTTTTCATAAATTCAAAGTGGGGGTTATTGAGTTATCTTGCACGTTGTTACTGTAAAACTCTACGTAATAGTAATTTATAAGGCTTTTGCAATGAGTCTATACATCTTTAGATAAACATATCGTTGTAGTAATCTTTCTTCTTAGAAAATACTTTGCACGTTGCCTCTAAATCGCCGCATACTATACATGGTGGAAAAGATAAATTATAAATTGTTTGGTTGAAAAACATAACTAATCGTCATACCAAGCTTGTACCATAAAATTTTGTTTTCGTCGCTTTGTGGCAAATAAAGTTGTGTCGAAGTTAAGGACTTTTAGACTTGTACTATTTAGAATGTAACAAAAGAATTTTTGACTGTGTGGCATTATTGCAAAATAATCTAATGGAAAATTAGATGACATTCAATGTTTACGTTATTCTATTAGAATACATTTATGAAAACTCGACATTTTTGTATTGAACATAACCTAAAGTTAGTTTACAAGCTGCGTTTCTGCATAACAACCATAAATTCCCATCAGTAGATACCTGTAGCTCACTGTGCTTGTATTTTGAAGATGATTGCACTTATTCTTGGTCTGCAACTTGGCTATACAAAGTACTGTATTAAATAGAGATTAGAAAACCACCACCATTAAAAGGAACGGTCCAAAGGCGAACCACTCATTCCTGGATGCCTAAAAATATGTATCTATCTCCATTATTATCAAATAATAAGGATTAATGAAGAATCTCGTTAAAGTCGTAGATAATACTTCTGGTTTCATCTATTTAAAACAGATGTTTCCACAAAGTGTGATGCAAAAATGAAAGAAGGAATAATGTGTGGGTTCTCAAATAGATCATTGCATAATCTTATAAAACTTTTGGTTGTAATATGTCCATAAAGATATACTTTCACTTGCAACTAGATTTCTTCGAAAAATGTTGGCGTAGTGAGAAATGAGGATTGGAAGCACTTTCATCAGAAAAAGGTATATCAAGACAAATATGATCAAGACCATAACCACCATACCATCTGTTGCTTGCTGTGTGAACCAAAATGTTAAATCATACGTGATCAAGATTACATATTTTTCTTTTTAACACACTGTTCCTCAGTGTTATCAGTACAACCAACGTAACGCAATTGAGCGTTGTTATTATCTACTTTGCCAGATCAAGTATTTTGTAACTGTTGCTGACGGTTGAAGCGCAATAACTTTTTAACGGTGGATCAGTCAACGGTTTTACAATTGCGACAACTTGCAATAGTTGCAAAATAACAGGTTGTTGAATAACAATCCACCCCTCGTTCGCATGGAATTCACTAACCGTTACGAAGTATTTGTGTTAAACGATTACACATCCGGTTTTTAAGTTTTCACAAAATTTGTGTGAAAGAGTTGCACTCTATTTATTTAAAAATGTTCAACAATTCTTCAGCAGTAACGGCATGTGTAAAGTAGAAGCGTATCCAGCCACAAAATCGGATGGAAAACCATCCACATGTTAAGAACACGCACGACGATTTTTAAGATATTTTATAATACTATAACGTGAATATAAGCTTTCTATTGTGTATTCCATTCTTCCCTATAGCGTGCAAAGAATATAAAATATAAATACGCACACAATATATAGGAAGATAGAACGATAAAAGCCAAATAATAGGTATAATCAATAAATTATCAATGACCCGAAGGAAAAGATAATATACAACCGGCATCGCTTTGAATGCAGTATCCTCTAGTTGAATGTTACCTGCCATCGAAATCATTCACGATAAATAAGTAGGCGTGTATATACATAAATATATATTAGTTGTATGTATGTACGTAATAATACATAACTCCATATGCAATATTACCTATGAATAATAGACCTTGAAAATAATACCTTCTATTTACGTTTCTATAGTTGGATGTATTTATATACATACTATGTTACATTGTGGAAACCACACGTATCAGGAACAAAACGCAACGCCCAGTTGATTTCAGGGCGAACAAAAGCAAAACAAAAACACCAACGAACATAAAACAGAATAGAATCGAAAGCCATCAGACCGTACATCCTTTACAAAGGAAACCGACAAACCAAACCATCATACGTACATCAGTTTTGTAAGTATGATGGTCACTGGTTGAACCTTGCATTCAAATCCGTTACATTACATTACACATTTACATAAGTATAAGAACCTACGCACGACCGAATGAAACGAGAAAGACAGAGGTTATTATTATGGGAATACAGGCGAGAAAGGACTACTTACCTTAACATGTCAATAACACGCCGCACTTATTCATTGAGAACTTTCATTTTTCACTATGCGTTGACGGTCAACCGAATAAATAAATAAGCATCGAATAAATTTGGAACACGATCGTTTTTTTAAAATACGTTTAAACTTTATAATTCCAATATTTTCAAGCGTCACTCGATTACTATTTAAATTGAAGGGAATTCCCCTAAAAGCTCCCTTCGCAATCTAAACGCGGAGCTTTTTAAAGTCAGCGTGTTGAATACGAATACGCGGAATTAAGCGGTGGTTTACGAGGAGTAAGCGATACGTACTTCGTGTACGATGGTCGGACGCGATCTGAGCGCATAAAATTGTCTCCTGCACTGTGTGCATGAGTGGTTTTTTTTCCGTTGGTTGCTTTAGTACTTGCGTATACGAGTTTTGTTCATTCATCCGCGTGTGTATTGTTTCGTTTTTATCGCCTTCTTCCTGATAAACCGCAATCTGCGATATCTAATTGTAATCGTTGCACAAAGACCAAACTGGCGTTAATTGCAGGATGTAGAATTAAATTTTTTCAGTTATTGCATTTTCATGTAATCATAACAGAAATGGAGTTGCAACAGCTAATATTATTAAAAGTTTAGTGTTATTTATTATTTTAAGATTAAAAAAAAACTATTTTTATTTTTAAATTTCCTAAAGAGGCACAAATTTTGCTTTTTTGTTTGAATTTTCAATACAATTCTTTTTCTTTTGTACTGTCGGTTTCGTAACCCAACTGAATTAAATAATTACACAAAAGAGACCACTATGAGATAAGTAAAAATTAATTAAGAAAGCTAAATCTACTAATCTACTAATATACTAACTTGGAAAGAAGGATGCATCTGTTAAGCGAAAACAGGTACGTCTCAAACTAAATAAACTTTATTAGTTAATTAGCCGAAGTACTTTTAAATTTTGTAAATGTTCCAGACAAAACTACTTGGGATCATAATCAATGCCGCTTAGTTTATTAATAATATTAAATATATTAAATATAATAATATTAAATTAATTTAAATTTAATAGAGGGGGTAGGGGCCATTACAGACGCCTAAGAGCAGAAATTAAGTCACAGATTCAATGTGAATACGCCAAGTACCTCGTACGTATACATGATAATGTATCGGAGAATCCACAAGAATTTTGGTCATTTATAAATGCCGCAGAAGTTCTTCTAGAATACCGGGTGTCCTGTATCATGAGGATAATGTACATATATGATACTCCGAGAGCTATGGTCGAGGGGTTTGGTCAGTTTTTTTTTGTGGTGTTTATATTGATTCAAATCCTGGGTGTCAATCTTGGCGCCATCATCTTAATTATAATTGCACAAATAACATAGCTGTAAGTAATGTGTCTGAGGCTGAAGTTTTGCAGGCATTACGTAAATTAAAAAATAAGATGACGTCGGGATGTGATTTGGTTCCCAGTTTCATGGTTAAAGATTGTGCTGTCGCCTTTGCTCAACCATTATTCATATTATTTAATTTATCCTTAAGAACATTTACTTTTCCACAAGTTGGAGATTCCTCTCTAATATCGAATTATAGACCAATATCAATTTTGAGCAACTTTGCTAAAACTTTCGAGAGTGTACTGTATGTGCGAATTTAGCCAAGCATTAGGAATTACATTGATGGCTGCTCTTCGGTTCTTGGGTTCTCTGCCGTGTAGAAAGGTTGTGGTTGTGTGGTGATCTTCTTCAGAAGTGAAGTGAACTTCACTTCTGAAGTGAACTTCACTTCCGAAGAAGATCACGACAAGATGATCGAAACGTCAAGTCAGAAATCACAACCTTTCTACACGGCAGAGAACCCGAGAACCGAAGAGCAGCCATCAACAGCGGCCGTGAAAGCCTGAAGACTACATTAGGAATTACATTGCTCCAGAACAGCATGGTTTCATAGAAGGGAGGTCTTCTGTTTCTAATCTGTTATGTTTCACCCAAAGAGCAGCAGATAGATCGACAGGATCAGATCGATGTGATTTATACAGGTACAGATTAATAATTACCCTACAGCTTGACATAAGGTTGAAATTCGAACCAAAAAGTGCATTTACTTTACTTTAAGATAATCTAAAAATACGATCTAACTTCCTTGTTGGTTTTACCTCCAATTTGTATGAAATATTATGAAACTTTGCACTGAATATTATACAAATGAATCAGCAGATTATGGTTGTTTTTACCAAAAGCTTCTCAACTGCTTATCCAATTATACTCTTGACAATGTCCCTGCATTTCATTGAAACTTTCAATTCAAACCTCGTTTAACACGTTTACATATCAATAACCATTACGTATGCAATTTTCATAGACCAAACTCTTAAAATTAAAATTCCAACTTCGATCAGTCATAACAACCGCCTATATTTACAGATACATGCACGTATTTCTAATGAACTTTTACTTATTCTTATTCACATGTGGTTACATTGTGTTCAAGAGAAACGTTTTAATATCATCGGTTTAGCTGTATATTAGGAACTTGCCTTTTCGGAAGAACTAGCAACGAAATTATACTGCCATGCTAACGACGCAAAAAATAAAAGTAGAAAACGTGAGAATTTAATTGATTATTATCCTTGTAGTAGATCTTTTTGAAGATTCACTAATTCTAAGTTTCATTATGAAATTCGTGGAGACTTTTTTAATAGTGTAGTATATGTAATGGATAATTGCATTCCACTCATAATGCTCATTTTAATTGGTGTCATAAACCAAATTAATTTTTAAAGTTAATGAAGCGCTTGTTTCGTTTTGTCTACCAGTTTCAATCTCTTCTTATAAACATTCACTAATTACTTCAGTCTTGGAACCATTTAAGATTTCAGGGTATTTTAAGGGCCCAATATTAATGAGCCTTGTATTTTTCCCGGTATTCTTAATGTTAGTCCTTCGTTTGAGATTATGACAAATCTTTTTCAACTAAATTATTTTCCATTACGTACATTAAAATATGTTAAACATCTCGTTTCCGACCAGTATTAATTTCTACATTGAAATAGTATATTTTAAACAATTATTACGTCTAGTACCGGAAGACTAAAACAAACCATTCATGAAGATATGAAAATGATAAAGAATATTAATTTTAGAAAAATGTATTTCATTCAATAACTCCAGACATTTAAACGAAGAAGGCTAGAATGATCAATTTGAGCATTTACCGTAATCTAGAACTTGTTTTTAAATTCATTTCAATAGAATATATTCAAATTCAAATTTGGTATGGAAATAGTACTAAAGTAGCATAACTACTCACAACTCACAACTATTCCTCACTCAAACTTGCTCAGGTTACGCACAAAGTACGGCTATATAGTACCCTTTCGCACCACAGACTATACAGGGTGTGCTCGTCACTTTTTTCCCAACAATGTAGCTGTTGCTTTAGCATTAGACATTAAACGCAAATGATTTTCCTTTTTTTGGATATAATTTTCAAAGAAAAATGTGCAGTGATGCTGTTTATAATTCCATTCCCATTAGCCTATTATCGGTTATCTCTAAGATCTTCGAAAGCATCATAAATAGGAATCTCATTTGCTACTTCAATCACTTTAATCTTTTCTCCGAAAATCAACATGGCTTTCGTAGCAATCACTCCACAGATACAGCGCTGTTCGGTTTTTTCAAAGAAGTTACCAAATGTGTGGATAGCAGACGTCCCTGCATGGCAATGTGTATCGATCTTTGGAAAGCGTTTGACTGTGTCAATCATTCGATCCTGCTACGTAAGCTGGAAAGTTATGGTATCAGACGGGTGGCGCACAAGTGGTTTGAATCTTATTTAGACAAATGAAGCCAATCTGTATTTTGCTACGGCAAGAAATCTAAACCTCTTGTATTAAATATGAGTGTTCCTCAGGGGTCAGTACTAGGGCCTTCGCCGTTTCTGGTTTATATCAATGACATTCAAAAATGCATTGACTCCTCGGCTAAATTATCGATATATGCAGATGACATTAACATCGTTCTGCATGCGGATAATACCGCACTCCTACTAAAAAACGCAAACATCATATTTGAAAAGATATCAGAGTGGATGGCTGTTAATAGACTTGTCTTGAATATGGAGAAAACGCATTGCATCCTATTCAGAAATCGCAACAATCATGAACTGTCTGGATTATATCTCAGAGATACCTTTAACCCTTTTGTTACTTCAACGAAAATATTAGGTATTCGGTTCGATGAACACTTATAGTGGTCCAGTCACATCGATGAAGTTTGTAAAAATCTCTGTAGTATCTTTTTTTGCATTATATACATAATTTGAGAAGATTCTGCAACACAGAAGTTTTGAAAACTTTTTACTTTGCTCACTTCCATTCCAAAATGAAATAAGGAGTAATTCATTGGGGTAATTGCACGGATGTGCAACGAGTCTTTTTGCTACAAAAGAGGGCTATTCGTACTATATATGCGCTAGGCTGGTGGGATTCGTGCCATCCTATTTTTCGAGAGAAATCTATTCTTACCTTTTACGATATCTACATCTTAGAGGTGGTCGCGTTTGTGTATAAACACTTGCATTCTTTCAATACCAGCATTCAACACAACTACAGTACAAGACATCCCCTGTATTTGGTACCTTCTTTGCACAACACTACTGCGTTTCAAAAGAACTTATTATTTATGGGCTGCAAATTATATAACAAACTTCCTTCAGAAGTAAAAGATATAAACGTTTATTTCAGATTTTTTTATTTTAGATTCAGTCAAAAAAATTCTGTTAAATATCACTTGTTATACACTTGAGGATTTCATAGATAGTTAGTATTTATTATTTTTCTTATCATTCTTATGTTAACTCTTTGTTTTTGACGTCTTTTTTATTGTATTGTACTCTTATTTGTAATACTTCAATGTACATGTATCGAAATAAATACATATTATTATTATTATTATTATTATTATTATTATTATTATTATTATTATTAAAGGACAGCAAAATTTTAAGTTTAAGAGCTGACCCCGTATACTATAAATATTAAAAGTTACTATCTATGCATATGCAATTGAAAAAGTAAAAAGAAAAAGATAATTCTTACAAAAAGTTGCATCTAGGTGATGTAAGGTGTAAAATACATAACGTTTACACTCAATTATCTGAAGAACCAAAAAACCTACACCCTACCGAACAACCGAACAAGATCTATGGTATGAAATTGCCACGATGATGATGATGGTATGAAATTGCCACGCAAGTACCTTGATTAGTTATCAAAAAAAGTATATAAAGAGAGAGCACGTATTGAAGAGTGTTCACGAGCGTATTCGCACTATTTTAGCGTATATTCATTTTTTTAATATGGTAATCCTGTGTAAACAATTTTTTATTTGACGTGTTCCATGTTTTTATACAAATATGAACTGAAATATATATTATTATTATTAGTGAGAGGAATTTGTCGACTCGCTAGATTATTTACCAAAGTCAACATTGAAGTCGCCACGAACACTGACTATTACATTACCAGTACAAACATAATCTAAGAGAGGAAACAAATTATCATTAAATACATCAGTCTCACATCAACACAAAGAAATTCTTACTATTAATTTTAAATTTTGCTAGCGTAAATGAATATATTTTGATCATTTTTTATTACAATAAATATGTACATATAATGTGTATGTCTATGAGCTTATCTAAATAAGTTGACTTTCTTTGTGTATCTATTATTATTACTGCAAGATCTCAATCCCTGGAGTATGTAACGTGGCGTATAGTATAATACGTGTTGTATGTTGGTAATGTAATTACGTCGTTTCACCTTGAACACCATCCGTTGTTTCTAAATCTTTCTCTAAAACTTGGGGTATTTCACCACAGCAGAACATTTCCTCAGTTGACAGTAGCGATGATTCAATTCCTTCTTCTTCTGAACTACCGAGTCTCGCAACTCTTTCTTCGGAGCCAATACCATGCATGATGTTCTCAAGTATCTGAGATATGGCTTCCTCCTTCTCTGGTCTGCTTTCCAATTTACTTATTATTTGTACGCCCACCTCTTTGAAGTTCTCCCAATTAGGATCTATACCAGCGTTTGACATAATCGTTCCAATATCCTTGTATAAACGTTTCGCTAATTTCTTTTTTAGGAAAATATTTGTTTCTGGGTAACTAATAGGTTTCGCGGGACATTCTGGGATCTTGAACGGTCTTAAAATACTCCATTCAGAGCCCTCCTCCTTTACATGACTCGGTTCTTCGTATTTTGGTGGAATCGTTTCCGTCTTCTCTGAAATATTCGAATATACAGGATAGTATTTAGATGGAATGCTCAGCGCCACTCTTATTGCTTCTTTCAAGTTTACAACTCGCATTTGAACGGGTTCTTCTTTTAATGAAGTCTCTTCTAGCATCCTCTTTATATTATCTGATCGTAGCTGTTCGTGTTTATGTATTTCTATTACGTCTACTAATTTAACGATTGATTCTAAAAGATTCCGGTAAAATATTTCATACAAACTTCGTTTATATTCTTTGAGTAATAATTCTGAATTAATCTCACTTGATTCTTCATTGATTGAATGCCTAGGAGAAGTCACTGATGTAGCGCTTACTTGGGTTGGGTTGGGTTGGGCATCAATATTAAAGTTGGGATTTTCTTGAAGATCTACGTCAATTGTGATGTCAGATTTTTCTTTGGCAATTAATTTATCCCCTTTGCCTTTCTTTTTATCGCTCTTATTCGATTTTTCTTTTTTCTCCTTTTTCTCCTTTTTATCTTTTTTTCCTTTGTCTTTTTTACCTTTTGCTTCAGAATCTCCAATGACGATACCATAATAGGTTTGGTATCTAGCTATACTGTCCTGAATGGAAATATCTTTAAGACATTCAGCCAGCGGTTGCGCACCTTTTATAAAATCGTCCACAATTCTCGGTGATTGCCCATTCAAATCTCCATGAACCTGCTCAATCCTTCCTTCGAACGCATGCGGAGCATAAGATAACTGCTCCGGGTATTTATCAATCTTTGGTATATTCAGATCAGTTTCTAGCTGGTATATCTCTTTTAAAATTACATCGAAAGCGGTACACATAACCGAATAGCAAGATTCGTAAGCGGTCTTATTCTCATTAAACCACATCGTGAAATGCTGTAGTTTCAGTAAAATATCTTCTAATTCCTCAATCAAATTTTCACCAAAGGGCACGTTAGTCTGCGTTTTTGATTTAACGGATTTAGTTGACGAATGTCTGCTCATTGAGCTCATTCGCTTTGTAACGTCGTGTTTGGGACGTCTTTTTTCGTCTTCGACATCCTTAAAAGCCAGAAGTTCGCCTACGAATTTTTCTTGATAATTAAATTCCTGTTTATTTTTTGTTAGTGCTCGTAAATCTTCTATATTCAAGTTCCAAAATGGTGGACTATCGGGTAACCGCACTTTTAAATAGAATTTTTCTAATTCTTCAATGATATCTTTGCTGTAGACGTATTTCGGATGTCGCGTTATCGGTGTATATGTTTGATTCACAGCCTAGAATATGAAAAGAAAACTAACAAGAGTGAAGATGATATTAATAAAGTGTATCCCACTTAAAACCAAATAATCAAACAACTCTTGAAAGAGCTATTTCGTAAACAAATTCACATAACATAAGAAAAACATTCTCTGACATGAAAACCATTGACAACCCACTCGTATGAAGAACAGCTCCTTCGAAGTTTTCAATTCGAATGAAAACTATTTTGGATTTTGATTAATTTATTGTTGAGGTAAAAAGAGCTAAAGCAAGTCTTAACCGACGCACCATCGGAGTGACACATATTGCCCAACAATCAATATTTTCTTGTTTAGATTGCGATCTAGATTTCTCAAATTTGATGTGGAGGATTGACTTAATGCGTCTTTTTAATGAAAGATTATTGTAAAGATACACATATTAAAGCCTCAAAGTAAGCAATTGTTCAGTTTCAATTCCAAATTCGATTATTGTTCTTACTGAAAGAATGCTCAAGCAAGTGTGCATCTGACGTATAACATAAAGAGCAAAACACATCTTCATTTGTAGCAGATAGTAACTGTTTCAGACCTGATGCATGTGTGTATAAAAAGTTGTGCAACGGGCAAAATTAAGTTGTCTGTAAGAAGCTTGTACGCGCAATTCAGAATTATATTTTGCACTAAACAAATATGCACTTACAAGGGAACACCGGCAACTGTCACACCCCGATTTTGACGAACCTTTACAGATCGAAAGAGTAGCTTAATATAAGAAACACGTATTTTTCTGTTTCGCCGGGAACTCCCGATTTTGGGGTAGAGCGCCCCTCCAAAGTTTGGACGATTTTTGATTTTTGCAAATATTTCCTAAACTATGAAAGATATTAAATTTTCTTCTTAATATAATTTGCAGTATATTACACGGCCCCAAAGATAACGTCGTCCATTTTTGAAAAAATTCATAACGGGGGACGGGGTACCTTATACCTCTCTTTTTCTAATTTCTTATTTTCTTAATCATCAAACAAATAAATACATAAAAAACGACGATGTATAACAAATTTCGAAAATTATTAATAGCCCGAAGAGTATTCTCTTGATTGATTCTTGGAGTGGGCATTGTGTTGCCAAACTTCAGAAAATAGTGCCAAAAAATATAAACTTTAGACCTTTTAAATATACCAAAAAAAAAACGACAGCAATTGTATGGTTTTAGACTGTGGAAAAATTTTGTTAGAACTTTTTCGGATATAGTGATTCTTATGAACTATGACATAGATTTACATCAGAGAAATAATATTATTAAGTTGCAAGTACTCGTGGTATAAGAGTGGATACGTTGAGGAAATACCTGGGCCCTTTAAAAATCCTGTAGAGTTTTGTTTTAACAAAGATGCATAGTCTACACTCTTGTGTAGTATTTGTAATAAATCTGCTATTGTTCTGTTCGTGGTGTAAGCAAAATCTGTGTTTTGAACACTGTTACACAGACTATCACTACTGTAATAAAGGGTGGCCCATAATGTAGGGACACATTTTGAAGTCTAATAACTTTGCATTTGAAAAACCTATAGGTAAGTTTTTGGTGTTGTTCGATAGAAAAACTCAAAAAGTTTCTTTGTATTGCAAAAAAAATACAGGGTGTACCAAAGTATAAAAATTGTAATCAAAAGTAATAAAAACTTTTCAATCAAAATATGGAATTCAATAAATTTAATAACAAGAGAAACTAACTAAGTACGTAATAACTAGCCTAATTTTTAAAAATTGTGTCTAAAAGATGATGACCTTCTCTTCTTGAACATTCTTCTACTGTAGACACCATATTTCGCATAGCATTATGGAACATTAATGGAGAAATATTCAGAATTTCTGTTCGAATATTTTCTTTTAATTCGTTGATATTGTGCGGATTAATGATGTAAACCCTGGATTTTAAATAGCCCCATAACCAAAAATCACAGGGTGTTAAATCACATGATCTCGGGGGCCACTGGAGATCACCAAACCTTGAAATCAGGCGTCCTGGAAACATTTGCCGCAGGACATTCATGGATGCGCGAGCAGTATGACATGTGGCGCCGTCCTGCTGAAACCACGTGTTTTCAGGAAAGCGTCGCAACTCTTGTTGAAAAAAGGTTTCCAACATGTTTCATATAACGTTCCGAAGTTACCGTGGTATTTTCTCCATTTTCATTCTCAAAAAAATAAGGTCCCACAATTCCCTGTGCTGACACTGCACACCAAACAGTAACTTTATGACTATGAAGAGGAGTTTGGTGTATTTCTCTCGGATTTTCTTGAGACCAGTAACGAGAGTTTTGTTTGTTTACATAGCCACACATATGAAAATGTGCTTCATCAGACATAAATAAATTTTCGGACAAATCAGCATTCTTTTCTAAAAGCTCTAAAAAATGGTTAGAAAAAGCAAGTCTGGCTGCAAAATCGGTGTCTTTTAGCTCCTGCACAAGTTGAACTTTATATGGTTTTAAGCGTAAATCTTTATGCAATATTCTTTGCAAGCTAGTTCTTGAGAGTGCTAGTGTTTAAGATTGTCTGTTTGCAGATCGCTTTGGATTTCTTAAAAATGCAGCTTGAACTCTTTCAATATTTGCAGGAGTTCTAACTGAAATAGGCCTACCTGCAGGTTTCTTCTTCAGAGATGATGCTGTGGTTCTAAATTGACCAACCCATTTTAAAATTGTGTTTCTACACGGAGAATTCAAATTAAATCTTGAGCGAAACTGGCGCCGAGTAACGGCAATAGACTCGTTACTTGTCAAGAAATTTTCAACAATAAAAGCGCGATGATGAGAGAGATTATTCATTTTTCGAAAACGTCAGTACGATATTGTCTATTAGACAGTTATAAATCTCTATGGTTACACTTCAAAAAAATAGTAGTATACAGAAAGTCAATTACAATTTTTATACTTTGGTACACCCTGTATTTTTTTTGCAACACAAAGAAACTTTTTGAGTTTTTCTATCGAACAACACCAAAAACTTACCTATAGGTTTTTCAAAGGCAAAGTTATTAGACTTCAAAATGTGTCTCTACATTATGGGCCACCCTTTACTTACATAGCTTAATTACTATATGTATATTAATTTTGTTCGCCATTGTATAATACATATGTATGTACCAATAACTGAATTACGCTATGTCATGTGTTTAAACATTTATAAGCATTATACTGTTTTTTCTAACTCTATCTATTATTTCCGAAATATTATTATCGTTACAAACATATTAGTTATATTTATGCTCCACTGATTGCCTACATTGTACTCCTACATTGCACGAAAAAGATTAAATAAATTAAGAAATATATTATGTATTATTTAGTCTTTCGTCTTGTATAGCAATTTTTGTCATCTATACGTTCTTAAGAAATATAGTATTTGAAGAATCAATAACATTTTATTAAGAAAATATATCAAACGCAAAGTAACTAACTACATGGAAAAAATGATACATATTTCTACAACCGATAAAAGTTTCGTGTAGTACATATTATATAGTATAAGTTAGTCATAGAAAGATTTGAAATGACGCAGCTTGCCGTGTAGATACAATTCTAAATTAAGAAATATTTGAAATGAATAGCGGAGTAACAATAACCAAGAATTGTTGTTACTCTGTTGTTATTTTTATTATTAGTCATCCAAATTTATTATACATCACCGTTTTCTATGTAAAAGAGACCGTTTTTCGATGAAGAAGAAAATAAGAAATTTAAAAAATGAGGTGGGAGGGAAGTATGGGGTACCCCGTCCCCCGTTATGAACTTGTTGCGAAAATGGACGGCGTCATCCTTAGGGCCGTGTAACATGGTGCAAATTATATTAAAGGAAAAAAATTATATTTGTTGTAGTTTGATTCATAGTAGTGATAGACACGTTTATTGATTTTGAAGCCCTATTATTATTTTTCTATTATTACTATTAATAATTTTCGAAATTTGTTATACATCGTCGTTTTCTATGTAAAAGCGGCCTTTTTTTGATGATTAAGAAAATAAGGAATTAAAACGTGGGAGGTATAGCCTACCCCGTCCTCCGTTATGAACTTTTTGCGAAAATAGACGACGTCATCCTTGGGGCCGTGTGATATGCTGCAAATTATATTCAGAAAAAAATGTAATATCCCTCATAGTTTAAGTTTTTAAAAATTAAAAAATCGTCCAAACTTTGGAGAGGGCTGTATGCCAAAATCGGGCGTTTCCACCGAAACAGAAAAATACGTGTTTCTTATACTAAGATACTCTTTCGATCTGTACAGTTTCATCGAAATCGGGGTGTGAGTGTTACCGTTGTTCGCTTGTCAGTAAAATCTGTCAAGTATACGATACGTTATTTATTTTTTATGATTTTGATCAACCAAAAATGGAAAAATTTCAGATAAGTGCGAAATATATGTACAAGAACGAAACTAGTTGCTAAATCCGTCGAGAACAAAATTAAGGAAAAGATGACAGTAAGTATTTAATGATAGAACGTCCAAGCGACCTTCCAGGACTATTTGTCCTACTGGAAGTACGCAAATCATAAAGTGCAGTTTTCCATATGTTGTGGTGCTTCCAGAAGTACCTAACTCCCACCACTAGAAAGAGTGAAATGCCTATTTGTTGTGCAAGTCTCAAGTTACTGTCTTCAGTCTTATTCGAGATACGAAAGAATATGTGTAAATTGCATCAACTTACAAAAAATCACGGTCGTGCGATCAAAAATGAATGTTAGGAGTATTCATGAAGGGGACAGGGTAGCCACAAAGGCTACGAATTCTTACGAAAATGGCCAAGAAAGATGGAACGTTTCCGTCCATGGTAAAGACAAATACAAAACTGCCATGTGTTACGGAAAAGTCGTCAAAATACACAAAAGTATAGCTGATGTCCTATGGGATCTCGATAATGAAGTTCTTCCTATATCCATCAATTTATTGAAAAAAATAGGTAAGCAGCGTGACTACCTTTTATTTCTGTATTGTTAATAAATAATATCTCTTTCATGAACAGCGAATAATAAAAGAAAACGGAAATGTGAAAAAAAAAGAGAGATGCTGACGCAACACCACAACCATCTACTTCAGATGGGTGTAACAATAAATATTCCCTCAGTAATGGTAGTAGTAGTTCATCTTCCAGTGACTCTGATAATGTTAGTGGCGACGGTGATCATGAAAATGATAATATTGAGAATATTTTGGACGAGGGAAACAACTGTAGCCGAATAAATGAATAAAATTTTGGTTCATGGAACGATATGGAAACTTGACGAAGAAACTACAATCGGCAGCTATTCAGGAGCAAGATACAATATTATTGTACCCCTTATTAAAAATCGTTACCTCCGCCGATGAAAAACTAATGAGTACTGCCAGAAGGATTTTGTGTGCTGCCAGCAGGACAAACTTATCTCATTTTAAGGTACTTCCGGCAGGACAAGTCTTGCATGTACAACTGTCCTGCCGGAAGGTACTTCCAGCAGGACAATTTGCTGGACGTTCTATCATTAAACCAAAAAACTACATCTTTGAAAAAATGGCGAAGAATTTGTAAAAAATAAATCAAAATAGAGATGTCAAGGCTTCCAGTGTTAAGAAGGAAGTTCAGAACGAAATCAAAATCAGTTTTAGCGCAAAGGAAGGTCGTGGATTGAACGTAATAAATAGAATAGTTCAAAAATGTTAATTTGTTTTTGTCTAGGGGCTTATCATGTAGTTAGAACATTTTTTCGTTTTTATTTTAAACTTTCTGTCGAATTAGAAAGAATTAGAAGCTCGGTTGTACATTTTAAAACATAAACAATTTAAATTTGCTGAGCAATCATTTTCTTTTTTGTGAAACAGGAACAATTTTATACATTTACACGTTAAAACAGTTCTGATTGCATAGCTGCAATAAAGTCACCCTGCTAGTATGAAAGACATACATTATATGTTCTGTATATTGGGAAAGTTTCAATATGCAGTGTGTGACTGGAATGTTTGTGTTTATTCAAGTGTTGTTATCATACGTTTATTCTTTCTCTGCAACTTGACTATACAAAGTACTCTTTCTTTCATATTCATACCATTCATTCGTATCTGGACAGAAAAAGGTGAAACATGATGCATCTATCTATATCCGTTAGAAATTTCGTCACAGCCATGGACTCCTGGTTTTATGTGCTTAGAATTTTTCTCAAATTGTGATGCAAACATTAAAGAGGAAATATTTGACGGTTGACAAATACGATTTCTAATATATGATGAAAAGTTTGAGGGGTTATTGAACCCAATGGAAAAAGCAGCTACCAAGTTTTCAAAAATGTTACTCACATTTTTTGGGAAATCAAAAGGTGGAAAATTATCACGATATGTCAACGATTTTGTAGCATTTTATAATAATTTGATTCTTAAAATGTTAAATGCAACCATACACTAGCTACCAACTATAAATTCAAGTTTATATGAATACGTACGTGAAATATAGTGGGCTTGTCGTATATATAAAAGACAGGAGCTTGAGTAACATCTCCAGTAGGAATATCTTTCAAAATGTCTTGAATTGTTTCGCGGGCTATGGCTTTACTTGCTTCCAATTCTATTCGTTGCCTAATTCTAGCACATTCATCCCATAGATCGCCGTAGGTTGCAATAGCTACTAAGTGTATAATAAATGTATATTCCCAGAGTTTAGGACGAAGATGCATTTCTAACTGCAATGTATACGTGCTAGGAAAATTTGTTTTGAAACTGATCGGCAACTCAAACGATTCATATGGCAACATAATAAGTTCACGCTTATCGTAAAAGAACACCTGTTCTTCTGGCGTTTCTGGCACAATATCGCGGAAGAGTTGGAACTTTTTTCTACGTGTAAATGAATATCTCAAGGCGTATGAAGTTTCGTTCGCTACTAAAATAGTCTTGGTGAGCAACGTTTTGGTTCTTATATCGTACTCGAAAGTCAGGTGGACATCCACGTTGGCCTCCAAGTGTTTACATAACCTACAGTTGTCCATTGTCAAGTAATCTTCTTTATCGTGTATACTAGTAGGAGCTCTTTCGGTAGTTTCGTTGAAGATTGATGTTTGAGATGCAGATTCTAAAACTAATCAAAAAAAATTCAATCTAAGATTGGTACCAAATTATCTAGTGGCCTGCTTGTTTTTCCAAAGTATTTATGTCGGTTATTATCAGTTGTGTTTTTTATTATTAGTTTCTATTCGTTCTATTCAATGAATTCGTTTTTCTGAGATGACAGCGTTTTTAAGTACAATACACAATAACCTGGCTTGAATTGTTATAGATATGAATTCATGTGTATCTAAGGAAATGACAGAAAATTAGCTGTACTTGAAAAATATTAGCCGTAGGTAATAATATACTCGGTCACAAGTTGATGGTCAAAACGTTTAAATAAGCGAAGGTCACAATGACTCTCAGAAGATTTTGGTATTCATCAAGATAGAATCACATTAGATAAGCTATTTAAGATTTGTTGACCCACTTCAATAAAACCTGAAAAAATGAACAGGAATGTAACCACTGATAATTGGTTTGTAGTGATCTTGTTGCACTTTTCCTTGAAGTAGTGGACCCACGCTTATACGAGGGAGCGTTCTTATATTCGCGGAATGGGGGATAAGGGCTGGAAATAAAAAAACCAAATTATTTTCTTTTTCAATATATTCACCTGCAAGACGGATACATTTTTCACATCTTTCAATTAATTTATTTATACCCTCATAAAAAATGATTTCTCTTTATCTGCAAAATACGCCGAAACTGCAGCCTTGACTTCATCATCGGCAGTAAATTTTTTACCCCGCAGCTCTTTTTTCATTTTCCGAAACAGGTAATAATCACTCGGGGCCAGGTCTGGGCTGTAGGGTGGGTGATTCACCATTTCGAAGCCCACCTTATGCAGGGCAGCTAACGTAACGCGGCTCTTGTGGACGGGCGCGTTGTCGTGCAAAAGCAGCACACCTTTCGTCAATTTTCCCCGTCTTTTCTCTTTAATGGCTTCTTTTAGTCGCTCTAATATTGAAGCGTAATATTCTCCGGTTATAGAAACACCTTTATCTTTATAATCAATCAACAATATTCCTTCCGAGTCCCAAATTACCGTTGCCATGAGTTTTCCAGCTGATTGTGACACTTTAAATTTCTTGCGAGGTGCTGTGCCCTATTTATGCCACTGCATGGAGTCTTGTTTGGACTCAGGTTCATAATGATGAACCCAAGTTTCGTCTCCAGTAACAATTCGACTCAATACACCATCCTTGTCTTCATTACAGAGGTCCAAAAATGCACTCGAACACTCTACGCGCTGTTGTTACTTGGTTGGTTACTTAGTTTATGTTACTTGGTTGACGATAGCTCAAAGACTAACTGTCTAATCGGTGGTCCATCTTGTTCTCTGCTAAGGCCGAACTGTTGTTCATGGGCCCTTTATTCCTCGTATGATAGGCTTCGTTCTAGCCTAGGGATGAGATAATTATTTATGTTTTATTTCCGGCGAGTGTGAAAAATGTGGAAAGGTTCAAGCTTCCTTCCTTAGACGTAAGGTGCGACTTTGTAGGGACTCTAACCTCTGAAAATGAGTTTTAGCCATGCTGGACCACGTGAGTGCCCCGTATGTGATGATTGGCCTCAAGAAAGAAAAATATATCAAAATTTTGATCCTCAAAGACAGCATAGATTTAGGACACAGCAACGGATATAGAGAGGATCTAGCCGCGTTAAATTTATTTATGGTATTTTCTAAATGTTGTTTAAAAGTCATGTGGGAATCAAGCCTCATGCCCAGGTAGACTACTGACGGACTCCACGGCAGTCTGAAGCCTCCCACCATGATGTTGTCGGGGGGAGGACGAGTTCTTCTGGTGAATCTCACTGCGACGCATTTAGAGTTGTTTATTTTGAGCCGCCATCTTGAAGCCCATTGCAGTATGTCGTCTAGCGTATGCTGCAACCTGCGCCGCAGTAAGTCTTCATCCCTAGAGGCTGTAAAGATGGCCGTGTCGTCCGCATATATAGCCAGATCCGTGCCTTCCTGTCTAGGAAGGTTGCCCATAAAAATCAAAAATAAACTTGGGCCCAGCAATGGTCCTTGCGGAACTCCCGCCTCCATTGGTCTCGTCAATGAAATGTCCGAGCCGTATCGTGTTGCAAAGGTTCTCCCAGAAAGATATGATTGGACCAATCTCACCAAATTTGGTTTAACCTCCCGAGAAGTCATCTTAAAGATCAGGCCCGGGTGGCACACAGTGTCAAACGCTCGTGCGATGTCCAAGAACACCGCCCCTAGAGTCTCTTTCCTCTCAAGGGCGTCGCGAATGGCCTCAGTTATTCTAAACAACTGGTGTTCGGTAGAGTGCCCCTCTCGAAAACCAAATTGTTCGTCCTGAAGGATTTCCTGAACGAAAATTTCTTCCTTGAGCCGGCTCAGAACGATTGCCTCCGCGATTTTTGCGACGCTCGATATGAGAGAAATAGGTCTGTAATTCTGAGGAAAGAGAGGGTCTTTTCCAGGTTTGGGTATGGACACCACAACAGAGCTCTTCCAGATGTTGGGGAAGTAGTTTAGTCTGAGAATCTCATTTACAATGTGGGCGATACAATCGACAACATGTGATGGCAGTTTTTTAAAGGCAACATTAGAGATGCCGTCAAGGCCTGGGGCCTTGCCGGGTTTAAGAGAAGATATAAAGGCCTTGACTTCGTCGGTGGTGGCGGGCGCGATGCGTTCGCCCTCAAGATTGGGCAGGGCCTCTAGGCCCGACTAACTGTCTAATAACAATGAAACTTCGTATTTATACTAATTATGAGTCGCTGCACAGGCCACGCCCCCAATGCGCCTAATCACCCCCCTACAACCCGCTCATTCCGCGAATATAAAAACGCCCCCTCGTAGGAACTATGTAAAAAAATAAGAAGGAGATTCTAGATTTGTTTACATAGGAGAATTCATTCATACAAGAAGAAGCTGTACATTTTTGAATTTTGCATTTATGTACTTACCAATTTTCAACTTTGTAGAACAAACTTTTTTTATAAAATCTAAACAATATGATGAATAAATATCAAAACATTCCATTGTGAAAAATGTTAATGACTGGCATGCGGAAAGCTATACATTCCAGTTCAACATATACCAGCGATTTATTTCTTATAAAAGGTAATGGAAGGGATAAACTTAATTACACATGATTTTCATGATTAAAGTATTAAATTCAAATGCTAAACTCACATGGCACAACAGGTTTCGTACATTCATCGCACTCAGAAACGATAGAAAATCCTTTTACCATTAAGTCGAGGTCCGGTTTAAATGGTTCAATGGTCTTAATTTCTTCTTTTAATTTCAAGTTCCTTTCTTGTCTATACTGAGACGCATCCCAAACTTGCTTCTCGCTTCTATATCCTAAATTTTGACTATTCTTTTCGTTTCGAATTGCCGTTGGAACCGCCACGTACTCCATACGAGGTATTTCGCACTTCTGGGCGCTCGTCATCACCGAAAAATAATCAGGTTGATAAGGCTTACTGCGTAAAGCAAGAGGTAATCTCCAAAATGAAGGGTTTCCTCTGTAACGATCATGTGGATAAATAATTTTCGTGTTTTCCAAGACTGCTTTTTCCTCTTTGATTGTACGTAAGTCTTCTGAATAGTTAGATAGAAGCTGTTCCGTGTGACGATTTAGTGCTTTTGCAATTTTTCGGTTGCAATGTTTCCTCTCTGTCATCCATTTATCCCAGTTCGCCAAGCGTGGATCGGCTGACTGTTCCTCCGACGGTTTGTCGGATTTCCCACACAAACATACTACTTTTGTAGCAAGTGGTAGGTCGCTAAAAGACATTTTTATATTGTCAAAACTGACGGAAATGTCAAAACAATAACCAATTCTGAACATACCTCAAAGTCCAAATTACAGCCTATAATTGGTAAAATTAATTTTACGCGGCAAAATTAACTTTCTGCCTGAAATATGAAATTGTTCCAAATTAAATCGTATAGGAATATGTTGGAGATAAATCCACGACTAAAGCAATAGAATGACAAATATAGTAGTTTCATGTCGAAGTAAATAAATAAGTATTGTTCTTACATAATCCACACAAAAATTCATTCGTTCGTGTGGATAAATAATAGATATGTGTCCACAAAATAAATGTGATTTAATTTATTTGTTGAAAAAAGTTTGAATAGTATTTCTATTTATAGACAACAATGTGTATATAAACTACATAACAAGTAATATAGTAGGAAATAGCTTTGTTTTGACAACTACAATATATAATAATAATTCATAAAATTAAAAACTAAACTGTTGATAACAATATTTTGTTTTATAAACTATAACATGACTTTCGAATTCAATCTGATGTTTGTTAGAAAAATGAGTCATCACTGTCGTCTCCATCAGAAATTATAAGTGATTGTATAACATCATCGATAATTCCAACAAGATCCTTCATATGCGTTTCTTAACAACAACTAACACAATTTATACACTTCTGCCAAGTTGTTGCAGTTGTATTATTGATAGCCTCATGTAAATTTTTAAATTGTGGCCGCACGAACAACATTCTTATTTGTTTACTGTAGTTTCATCAGTTACATATGAATTGTATTTACTTTTGATTATTTTTACCAAATTCATTCTACTCTAACCATATCCTCTTTAAATTCTAATGAAATTCTTAGAATAATATCTTGTATGATAGTACTTAGGAAATCTGCTTTATCTCGTCATCTTTTAATCTGGTGTATCTGTTACAATTTTTTTGTAAGCTGTAGTAATTGTTTGCTTTTCAACGCTATTCAAATGTCTTCGGTTATGTTGGTTCTTTGCAGGAGAAATCACGCTTGCACTTTTAGCAATTCTGTAGCTAGGTTCTGCTACCATACTCCAAATTAAGACCTATTGAATTGTAATTTTAATTGCAATTCAGGTTCTCTATATTTTCACATTACTTACATAATCTGTTAAGCTGCAAATCGAAGCTCTAAAAGGAACTAATTTAGACTGCAAAATAACTGAACTATTGTAATAGTTATAAGTGAAAGTTTGCTCGAAAACTACGTTATCGAAAGAATTGATGGCTAATATCAATAATTTAAAAGAGTATCGCTTCGAAGATAATCTGTGCTTTTTAAAAAGAATTTATAATTTCAAAACCGTTGCAAATAAGCAAATAAAATTTTGGATTCTGGATCATTAAATTGCAATCTTCTTTTTAACGATACAAACTTAACTCAGTCTTGAGAACTAGAAACTCAATTTTGCATCTTCTTACCTTACTGCTGATTCACTTCAGGACCAACACGTTTGACATGTTGTGGCATAATTGTTGCACTATAAATTACTAATAATGCAATTTAATTAACAATTTATTTACACATTTTTGGAATACGTTGTTAATTTTGGTAATAGCTGTTACGTTGAATTGAATATTCAACTGCATGATACTAAAAACTTATTATTTACTATTTATTTCCCAGTTAGTGGCATTAAAATTATTTCCAGTGATGATGTCATTTGCTTCTTCATCATTTGAAACTTGACTGGTGCTTATTAAATTACACGAGTTTTCGGTAAAAAAAATCACTATATGATCTAGAAGGCATATGTTAAATTAAATTATAAATTCCGTAATTAACACAATTTAAATTTTAACTTTAACCGTTAATACACAGTTACGAGGGCAGTCCAGACTTTATTGTTTCTGGCATAGATGGCGTTGATTTTCATAGTCGTCACTAATGTCACTTAATTATCAATTAACTACTATAAGTCACGTGAATTTTAGTTGGTTTATGTTACTGCGTTATTAAGTCGATTGTTACAAAATGTTGCCCAAATTTCCAAAATGGACAAATTTGAAAACAGAACGGTTAACAAATATCTCTGCAAGAAAGATTTATCATATATAATACAACGAGTGGTTTTGTGATTATCGATAATCGCCGGGTTGACACAAGATATGTTGCCAAATATTAGCAAATATTGGCAACATATCGAAATCTTTATTTCAAATGAAAAATCAGTAATGAGTAACTTCGTAACATATTTCTCAAGCATTCCCTTGTTTTTGTCGTTCTGTTGTACCAGTAAAGAGTTCAGCTAGTTTTGTTACACTTTCTATCTTTTTCTCTGTAATAGTATGCACAAGGGGTAATTGAGACAATTGAATTTTGATCGACGCGCTTTGGAGGCTTCAGTAACGTTTTTGTGGGATCATCATTTGGTAAAATATTTCAGACTTTACCAGTATGCGATTTTTATATTCGATTGTCAAATACCTACTGGACAAAATGCGTTTTGAATGTCAATTCAATATCCAGTCACTGATAAATACGAGACAAAATGCTCTATGTATGGCAAATATGATGTCAGAAAGTGTATTTGTTTGTTAGGAATGCAACGCCAGCAACATCTCTAAAGTGAAAATTTTGACCAAAATGCGTTTTGAATGTCAACTCCTCACATAGTTTTGCATAAATTTGCCGACCTTTGAAGAAAACATAGCATATTTTATGTGGAGGAAAAGTTACTTTTCATGGCTGCTCTCTGCTGCACGAGCGATCCATGAAAAGTATCAGTTTTCCTCCATATCAAATAATATACTACATATTATCTTTGACTTTGTCGAAAAATTGTATTCTTTATAAAAAAAATGTGCTTGCTGTAAAACAACGAATTCAAGTGAGTTATCTTTAATAACTTATCTTATACTTTTGGCATAAATGATAAAAAAAGGAAATTTATACGATCCTGTCAAATTAGGTATTTATCAGGTACATGTTTAATAAATGTTATCATTCGATCAGAGATTGATGACTGCAAAGATTGATGACCGCATAAAGCGTCATATCATAGAAAACCTACAGAAGACATTAATTTATGTTCAATCCATGAGAAATTTGTACGAGTTTTGGAACAGGTAACAGGACTAGACTTAAGATTTTACTAAAAAAAAAAAAACATTACAATATTTGCTTTCATTAAAATTAATTAGTAATTTAATTTGAACAGAGAACAAAGCATTAAAGTTTTATTCAAATATACCTCCTCCTTTTCCGCACACAGTTCAATTCTTGTTCGAAATTCAGCGAAACTTTTTCTTATTTCACGAATTGACATAGAAGTTACATCTTGTCGTATGCGATCTTTCAAAACATCTCTATCATTGTGTTACGGCTAACTATTAAACTATCTGCTTCAAACATCCCCAGAGATAAAAATCTACTATTGTGAGATCTGGGCTTCTTGGAGGCTATCTAATTGGTCCATTTGTTCCAATCCATCTATCTCCAAGTTTATTATTAAACCAATTTACTACAGCACGAGCCATATAAGCCGGGCAGTCATCTTGTTGAAAGTACATTGTACTGCGATAAGCTAAACTAAAGGTGTTCATACTGTCGCTAATAACATTGTATAACAAATGGAGATAGGTATGTTGATTTGTGTCGCCATAAAAAAAGATCCTATTATTCCTTCCCATGATATAGCACACAACACGTTAACTATTTGAAAATATTGTCGGCGATTTAAAATTCTAAAATGCGGATTAGTGTCGTTCCAGTATCTAACATGTTGCGATGAAACTATATCCCGTTAGTAGAAAATGTCACTTTGTCGGTCACTTTGTTTTATAAAAGCTTCTTCCATTTGCAATGATTTTCTCACCCATCCATACACAAAAGAGTAATCGTTGTCCTTCATCGCCTCTTTCCAAATTTGGATTAAGAACTGGCTTATAAGATTCTATTTTAAGCCGTTTTAAGATATTATGAATGTGCGATTTACTCATTCCTAGCTGCAAAGATCGTCTTCTTAACGACATGGTAGGGTTGTTGTCCACAGAGTGTATAATTATTATAGCCGCAGCATCTTCTTCAGCATCAAATGGCATTGCCTGATTTTTAATGCTTTGTACAGAACCAGTTCTCATAAATTTTCTGATGATCTTGTGCACACCCATACGAGATAGAGGAACATCCGGATACTTTCGATGAAATTTATCAATGACATCCTTGTAGCTGTTTTCTCCTGTGCTCTAGCACTGTACTGCATACAATCTCTGATCGAATGTTAACATTTTAAAACATGTACTTGAGAAATATGTAATTTAACAGGACTATCATATAACTAGAGCAGATAACTAGATAAGTTGCATTATCGCATAAATGTCCTTTTTTATTGTTTCTACCCAAAGTATTGAAGTAAAGATTCACTTGAATTCCTTGTATTAAAACAAGCAGATTTTTTATAAACAATACATTTTTAGAAAAAGTCAAAGATAAAAAAGTTTTTCCTGTAAATCCAATCCGTGAACATACTGTATATTATTACGAAAAAAGGCTCTTAGCTATTTCTTTACTATTTGCTTTACAATTATGTACACATATTTATTCAAATGAAACAAATTAAGTAAAATGACAACATGCTTACATTGGTAATATTATGTATACCTAACAATGGAACATTTTTAAAAGACTGATTATATGATTTCTTACCAGAACAATTACGTTTAACATTAAAGTGAAGATGTATGTAATATATTTCCTCTGTTTAGACGATTTGTTTTAATATACGAGTAGTTGAATGAAACTTAATAGTACATATTCAACTATTTTTTTCGATGGGAAATAAAAAATAATCTTTTCAAAGATTCTAAATATAATTATGAATAATAATATTTAATTAAGCAGAACCGTGGTACGGTGGTATGCGACATTAATATCTCCAGTACAGAAGCATCACATTGATTATTATAGCGCCGGGTTAAAGGACAAACATCAAGAAACTCACCGCAATAGAACAGGTAAAAATAATCTTCGTGAAGAACATGAGTAGCTTGAGCTTCCGCTGTTGTCATTCCCGGATAGCGTTTACACAGAGGGCACACCTCGTAAAAATTCGCCGGCAATTTAAAATGATCCTCTAAGAAATCCATTTCGTTGCAAAAAAAAATCCACTCATCGATTTTGGTGCAAACTCGCTAATAAACTGAATGAGAAAACAGATCGATCGTCGACCATCGATGTATTTTTGGATCTTGACGCAGCACACACCGTGTAATAGATGATGTTATTCTGGTATAGATCAAAAAACGAACATCGTCTTAATTAATTAAATCACGAAAATAGATGAGTGAGCGCTTTCAGGATAACCAATGACCGCGTCGTGATGTAGTAAAAGCATTGTACATACATGTGAATGCAACAAAATATATACTTTTGATCTAATATTAATCCACTTCGCGTTGTTTTACTCGTAAAACTTTGTTATTGTAAATGTTGAGGTCATTTCTTGTTTTTCGAGTGTCTATATGCTCGTACGAAAAATGTAATATAGTAAATGTAAATTTAGGATATGTTACACACAGAGAAAAATACATTCTTCGTCAACAAGAATTTGTTTCCAGTTAAAACTAAACAAGTTTCGAACAAAAAATGAACGTTTTAATATTTCAGCAATCTTAATTTAGAACAGTACAAGTTTTAAATGAAACTCATTTTAATTTTTTATACCTCATTGAATGAAAATGTTTTCAATTTTTATTTAGTCTTCTTCTAAAGAAGAAGTTGGTCTCCGCCCTTTCAATTTTTTTAAATTCAGTGATGTCAACGTTTTGTTTTGATTTGTGCCGCAAAGATTTGGTTTGGTTCTCCTTTTATTCTTAAAATAATTAACTCTAGGAAGTGGCGGTCAACAAAACTTGCTCATGTTAAGGTTTTGTGATGATTATGGAGTTGATTTAGAGTCTGATGGGAATTGTTTTCGAAGTAGGTATTTTTGATTGATTGGCTGTAATTTTTTGTTATTTAGGCGTCTGGTTAATTGGGTTTGATTGTGTGTTTTCAAGATTTGGCTTGATTGAATTTTGACTGCGCATGTTTGCAAGTCCTTTTCGGCTTAGCATTGTTTTTTATTTGAGTGGTTACTAGTTTGTTTTTTTCGTTTACCGGGTGTTTTGCAGTTTTAGTCAAAGGATTCCTTCCAACTTTTTTTTCTTTAGCTCGAAAGTTTCTTCTCTTGAACTTAAAGTGCTGTTTAAAGTTTTGGCCTGTTAGGTAGTGTGCTGCCACGTAGCGGATATTTAGGTTAAGTTGAGAAAGGAATTTATTCTGGTGCATATTGGGTTTAGTTGGGGGTTGTGGCTGGTTAGATTACTTATTGATTTATTTATAAGATCGTAACAAACATTTGAAGATTTTTGTAACTAAAAAGAAAATAGAATTAAAATATTTTTTCAGTTTCACAATTTTTTGTTGTTGCCACTGCAGACAATCCGCATTGTATGGCTAATTCAACGAATAATTAGATATTTTTGATTGCTCTCTGTAGAATCCAAAAATTAAACAAAATACATACAAGGACGGTTTGATAATTAACTTGGTTTGCTATGAAAGAAAACAATTTGAGTTTTGCAACGTACTTTATTTTTCGACATAGTCTCTTCGAAGTGCGATTGCTTCACGGAAATGAATTTCTTCGATGCTTTCAAAATACTGGTTTACTTCCTGTATGACCTCTTCATTGGACTCAAATTTTAGTCCTGCCAGAAAAGTTTTTAATGTTGGGAATAGATGGTAGTGCGAGGGAGCTAGATCTGACAAATACGCAGAATGTGGAAGCAGTTGAAATCGTAGCTCGGCCAATTTTTACTGAGCGAAACGGTTTGCATGCACGGGGGCATTGTCATGGTAAAACAACACCTTTTTCTTGGCCATTCCCGAGAATTTCTCTGCTATTGCTGCCTTTAATCGGTCCAAAAGTGATGCATAGTATTCTAAAATTCTAAAATTAACTACATACAACTTAGTAAAATCGGAACTACAGAAAGGATAATAATATTTAATTTTTACTAGGCAACTGTGCTCAATGCCAGCAAAGCATTTCTTCTTTCTTGTAAATCCATAAACTATTCATTGGCCATTTCAATTGATCACCTGCATAACAATCGCTGCCAAGTTTCTTCGTACGTGCGGGGCTCTAGCTCCTCTCCTATGCTGGAAGAGCTCCTCGAGTTCAAAGATCAAGCTCATGATCTACGTGGTGTTTCTTCGACCAATTCTTACATATGGTATTCTGACCTGATCTAGTGCCAGCAAATCGCAAGATAAAAAGTTCAATATTCTTTAGAACCGGGCGTTGCAAATCATCGTCGCAGTGCTCGGTTACGTAACCAACACTCAGATCGATAGAGATCTAAATATTATATACTGATCCAGCAGTTGAGAGAGGTAGATTCCGACAGACACCCTCCTCGCGTGGAGACTTAAACACTCTTATCGATAGCAGATCGCAGATGTCAAAAAATCTTTGATTGTGCAAACCCTCTGGTTAAAGGAACCATACCCATCCAGCGGACAAAAAGGCTAACGGACTCGTCCAGCCTTAGAGCAGCAGAAGACCTATGGATCACCTGCAGATAGCATCTACTTGTTGATTACTACTACGAGACACAAATTCAAAAAGCATACATATATCACAATGGAGCAAATACCTATGCGTTGTTGCTACGTTAATGTATCATCGTTTATTCTAAAGTATTAACGATTAAACTAATATTTAACTAACAAATTGAACAGGCCATCAAAAGTAGCAACCAAACCATTTTTAATTTTTATTTCTTTACGCATAGCAGGATAGCCATGCAAATTGGACTGAGACAAGCCTGCAAAATAATTTACAAAGAAGGTAATTCTAAATAAACTTCGTTATTTTCATATATATCATTTTTTGTAAAATAACTAGTTAGTATTTTAACAAATTAATAAATTAAAGGCACCTTTGGATAAAATTACTTCGAACAAATTTATATTATATTATTATTATTACTTCTTCGCGATGAAATGCATTTTCAAACCATAAGATGATTGTTAAACAGTATTTTATACATTGAGGTTAGCAGGTATTAAGTTCAACTTGTGTTTTCATAGTTCCATGTTTATTTTAGGTCAATTAACTTGACCGCTTGATTCGTTTGGTCCGCCTAGTATACAGGGTGTGGAAAAAGGATTGCACCAAATAAAGTTACTTACAAAATGTTTGACATGTAGAACTGAAATTTTGTAGAATTCAATTGTTAATAAAAGCCTAATAATAAATTTTACGTAGGTGGTAGTATTTTGTATTTTTATGGCATTAGAAATTAAGTTTTGAATTGTTTGGAAGACAGTTTCTTTAGAAATACAGAAAAGCACATCACAGCGGTATTTATTCTAAAATAGAAGCAAACAAGAAAAACCTTTACAAATAATTCGAAACGCCAGTTAGCCTGTTAAATTACACTACATGTTAATACATAATTGATTGGTCAATCCTAGATGATTTAGAATATCGAATTACAACTTCAATACAAAATTCAATTGTCTAAACTGTTTGTAAGTAAATTTACTCGATGCAATCCTTTTCACTCACCCTGTATATTTATATGTAGAATAGGATGTCTTACAAATGCTTTCATATTAAGTAAATATATAATTTGTTTTGCGGTCAATGCAATTAAATTCTATTGTAATGAAAATTAATTGATAGCAGTAATAATTAACGGAATTACTGTATTCACTAAGTGTGACACGGTAATATGGAGGTGCTACTAAATTATCTTCTTCCGTCTTAAATTGTATATACAAGGTAAGAAGTAATAAAAGTTTATTATCACTAAGCTGTAAAATTGTATTAGTATTTAATTACAAACAAGAAGAAAATGTTATTGAAGTATGTTTTTTATATAATAATACACGCACAATTCCACCTTTTAATTGTAATTTTCGTTGGTACTCGTAAATCTGTTTGTGCTATTTTTAATTTCCGTTTTATATCAAAAACATTGTAATATTTTTATTTAAGATTGTCTCTATTTCTCGCGTAAAATCATACTAAGCATATCAAATTTTAATCAGAAGTTATAAATACTACTATACTAAGAAGTTTCTAAATTCTTATAATGTCTGCAGTTGAACTTACGGAAGTTTTCTTTTTACTCCGGAAACGAAGTTTTTATGACTGTCAATGTAAAGTCAACCAAGAATATTCCTTGATACATAAATCAAAATGCAAGGAACAGAGCATTTACTGAAAGCAATTACATTTTATGGTTTTGGGAATATATGTTTACTTTGCATTCTGGACAGCTACTAATATTTTTTCGTTTACTAAATTAAATGCATTCGAATTATTCAAAAGCATTTTTAAATGCACCGTTGAATGAAATCTGATGTATCTTGTTTGTTATGTACAATACTTTGCAAAAGACGGAAACGCCGTTGATATGGCGCATTAATCTTTGTTATAACTACAAAAATGTGTAAAATAAATTTTATATTCCTAATAATTATTATAAAAACAAATATCTTCTATCACGTCTGGTATTATAAACAAATGACATTCATATTGATCATACAATACTAATACTAACTAAGTAAGTATATGTTATTCTGGGACGTATTTAGAAAGTCTTTCTTTTCACTTTTCTTTTATATTGAGATGAAGAACATTCCGAAATTGAAGTCCAACAGTAGTCAGCAAGCATCTCGCTATTCGACTTGACCTGGTAGCGTTTTTCAATAGTGGAAATATCCTGATGAAATCTTTCCCCATGCTCGTCACTAACATCGCCAAGATTCGGGGGAAAGAAGTTCAGGTGCGAATGCAAGAAATGTATTTTAAGACTCATATTACAGCCTAATGCATGGTAACTTCTAAAAAGTTCACTAACAATTTTCTCGTAATCTTCAGATTTTTTATATCCTAAGAAATTCTTTGTCATACCTTTAAATCCTAACCGATCCTGTTGTAACAGATTAATCTGGGGTCCTATAAAAATCCCCTCTTTAAGTTTTGCGTCAGATATATTAGGAAATTTTTGTTTAAGGTATGGAAATCCTGATCCCTCTTTGTCCAATGCTTTGACGAAATTCTTTATCAGACCTAATTTTATGTGTAATGGCGGTAAAAGTATTTTATGAGGCTCCACCAACGAATTATGGACTACGTTCTTTTCTCCAGGAGTATATTCTACTCTGGTTGGCCATTGCTTAACAGTATAGTGCAAATTTCTCGCTCGGCTATCCCATTCACAAAGGAAACAGCAAAACTTTGTGTATTCTGTGAAAAAGTCCATAACGTAGGTACACATATAAGAGTGTAAGAAAAAAAAACCCTGTTGACCAGTGTTATTTTCAACTACAACCTAAAATATTTCTCTTTTATCTCACAATCAGTGATAAATACACAAAACACGTGAAATTGAAGTTAGTATCGGATGTTGGGAAACAACTTTTTATATTCGTTAAAAATTCGTTTAAAATTTAAGGATAAATACTTACTGTTTGGATAGCTAAGTGGCTACATAAAAAAATAAGAATAATAAAAAGCAGCCCAGTTACCAACTGCAAACAGCAAGGCAACCAAGGAGAGCATTTTCTTAAAATCAGTGATTAAATAAGCCTCAAAGTATATCCGTCTATCCCTGTCCGTTGTCGGAGAGCCAGCAAGAAGATGGCCTGGAGTTTCCTCCGCCCTCCCCAGTTTCTACACAAGAGAGAGTTTACAAGGCCTATGCGTTCCATGTATTTATATGACCTGTTGAAATCTCTATGAGTAACCTTAGCATGTCTCTGCTGATAAAGGCTACCTTACGAAGACTTTTCTCATTTGGGCGGAGTTTTACAGTGTCTAACGCCGGCAAGTGCATTCCAATAGGAACAACACCTAGCAGCAAGTTTAGATCTGACAAAGGCTTTGATGCAGCCATAAGAACTCCCACACGTCGGTTCTGGATTTGTGTTCCGCCAGTTTTTTTAGCTTTCAATGGCAGTTAAGTACCACTACGGAATCAAACCCGACTGGAACATGGACGGGGAGCTCGAGGACGAGGACTTATGAACAGTAGTGCCGTCTGTTCGATGTAGGTGAAGATGCTAGTATGATCTCCCGTTTTACCGGGGAAACCCCGGAACCCACTACATTTTGCTCTATAGGCTTCTAGGGCTGCCTCCGACCAGAACACAGGCTGCAGCGGAGGAAGCCCAGGGATCGTATTAGGACCCCCGTGATGCAATCGTGATAGGCAATCTTCTGGACCTGGCTAAGTGCGTTGATCACATAGCCCAAACTAGCTTTGTGCCACCAGAGTAGCGAAGGTACTATTACTCTCGTGTACAGTCAGTGTACCATTAGAAGTTTCAGCCCCTAGTTTTTACCAAACATTCCTCTACCTACAGACCCAAAAAGCTCTTGCGGCTTTATTCGTCACGCGTTCCAGGTTTGGTTTGTACGTCAATTAAGCGTCTGTTGTATTAGTAATGCTTGATTATCTTGACTTATTTCAAGTCAGTTTTCTGATACAAGCTTTTTAAAAAGTTTAAATATGATTGGAAATAACCGCAACAAGTTTGTTGGATTCGGTTGTGACCAAGTATCAATCTAGTGATTGTAGTAAAATCCAAAAAACTTTTCCAATAATTTTACGTTTAATTCCTTAATTATCTGAACCATAAACTGTCATTACCGCTTCTGAAATAAACCAGTGAATCATACTGATGTCAATGCAAGGTATTCATTGCTTGCAGACGTCAAATGACCAAGTGATGACGTAATAGAACCGTTTATTTCTTAACAACTTTTTATCACATAGTAATGATGTGTATGGCGACCTACGCAAGTAAATGCACATATTCTGAAATATTAAAAAAATAATTGACAATAGGAAATTGTGGTAGCAACTGATATCAGGCTACACTATCGAGGTACTACACTTGTAATCTTGAAAAAGCATCAAAAAGTACTACAAAAAAATTTGAAATCTAACTTTGCATCGTAACTCAATTTTAAGATTTTTTTCTACTACACTGTATTTTTTATCAGTAGTTCTAAATTGAAGCAACTATTGTAAAGTACAGGCTACAAGGTTCACTGAACAGCTATAGAATCGAACAAATCAAACTACAGGAAGAATATTTCTTAAACGTTTTATTACATAATTAATGTACCATTCTTTAAGTTGTTTTACATCATTAACACAAAACTAAAAAAAAAGTGATTATGCTATATCTATCACAGTATCAAATGGAAGATATCGTACGAGTATAATGTATTTTTATATACTACTAACTTAAACTTAAAGAGTTAAATTTAAACTGATCAAATACTAACTACAAATGAACTTTAAATGAACATTTGATACACATTTAATCTTCACAGCTTAATTTTTGTATATTATTATTTATGTACGTATAAGAAGTTATATAATACTACGCAAACAAAAAATAAATAATAGTTTTTTTATATATGTACATAATATGTAGGTATACTGTGTATATATGATGAGCTACAAGCTACAATAAGCCTAAGTATTGTCTAAAGTCGTTTTCAAGAATTAATGCAAAATCACTAACTAAAATAATGACATAAGAAAACTGATAAAATATAAGTACATATTACTAAATTTTACGTAAATGTTTCTCTATTTCTGTAAAAAAATTCTATAAAATGGGAATCTATACATCACTACAAGGCACTTATGAAAATAAGTTACCATTTGTAAATCAAATAAATTAAATTCATAATTAATCGTTTTATATTCTATTTAATAAAAGTACATACGTCCTAATGCATAGCGTACTAAGTTTTATTTGATTTACATCTGGTACAGTGCTTCTAAATAAATAAGGCCATTTAAGATATGTATATAAACTTATTTTGTTAAAGCTAACAATCTATGGAATGGAGCCGAAAGACCGTATTGAACATCACAATTGTGTTGTATTAACGAAGAATAGTATTCAGGACACTCAAAAGCATTATTATACCCTCTTCTGCTAACTTATGATCAGTTTTGGTGACATTCATAAGGTAGTATAGGCTTAATAAAAGACACAAGTTTTACAATTCATAGTTACCTAAGACTTCTAAATTTATGTTGAGGAGATAACTACAAACACAAAATGTATAATTAAATAAAATTTTGTTCTATTACTATGTTCATAAGAGTGGATAAATTTTTATGAAATTTTAGCCTGATACCATACTCAGTGCCCTTTAAAATGAGGTGACACTCGATCCCCTATTCCATTTAAAATTTTGTTACTATATCGCCCCTATCGTCAATATTTGAAACTAAATAGAAATTTTACTCCAGGAATGTAGTATACAATATTTCATATTAATGACCCAAAACTGGAACTACTAAAGCGATCATAAGTTAGCGGCGGAGGGAGAGGGGAGGGAGGATACTTTAGGACCACAGTGTATAATATTTCTGAAACGCCTATATTTCTACATATTTTAAGAAAAGCTAAAATTTTTATCTGTAATGCAAATATAGCAAACAGAGCAATCCATTCTTCGATTAAAGAGATGATAAACATTTTAGCGTTGCTATTGAGGAATTAAACACTGGGTTTTTGAGTTTTGTGGGTAACAACGGTTTGTAAGTAGAAATTGTACAAAAAAAACTGGACATTTTAAGATCTTTATGAAGAATCTGATGAAACTATAGAACTACTACTTTAAAAAAATTGAAATTTACATCTTTAAAGCTTTATCTCGGCAACATGAAATCTACATCTACATACGCTCTGGTGATTGAAGCTGGAGGATTCAAGGAATTGGGATAGGGGTGTCGATGTTACTAGATCGTTTATCTTCTTACTGTTACTTTTGGAAATATGTGAGATGTGAAAATGAAAAGAAAAAACATTTAAACACTATTTAAAATATGCTGAGTAACGTGCTTTTGAAAAAAAAAATAAGGTTCTTGATGCTGATATATTATAAACTCGTGGATTCACAAATTTTAAGAAAGAGGACACAAACATTAATCGCATTAGAGCGTCTATAGAACAAAACATTTCGCCCGGAGTGCGGATGTGCTACAAATTTGCTTCGAATTTTCACAAGGATCTGACTCTTCATCCGTATGAAATTTTTATAGTACAAATGCTACAATCAACGAATTACTGACACTTTTGCAATTTTCTGAAATGATGTGATTAGTGTCGCTAAAACATATATTGTACTACTCTTAATTGCGCAACTTCTATAAAATAATATAATTTTTTGGATTTTAAATTTACGAGAATGCAACAAATGCCAAAAAAATTGATTGAATGTGTGAAATTAGTATGTATAGATAACTTCACTCATTAAAATGGTAATAAGTATAGATAAATATTTGCGGAAAACAGTTTTTTTTTTCATACGACAATCATTTTGAATCTCCTTTTACATAAAGTACATCAAAAATATGAAATAGAGACCTTCATCGATGTTATGTTTGCCGCCATATCAACTCAAATTGAAGAATTTTTTTACTCAGTAAATGTATGTATGTCTGTAGTTCAAAAGAAAGAAACAACATTTTTAGGAAATAGGGGAAAAGTATGTACGTATAAACAGTGTAAGCAAAAAAAAGTACCTAATGGAAAATTTTTAGACACAAAGAATTCGATCTTGAAGAGATAACATTAACTAAAATTTATCCAGTAGGTACTGGAAAATTTCAAAGCTAAAGCATTTGATCTTGAGAGAATAATATTGACTGAAATTATCTAATCATGGCGAAACTAATTACTAATAGGTTATAAAATTTGGTACTATCTCGAAATATAAAACTATTGTATAAGATTATTGTCCAAATGAAGTTTTACTGTTAGAAATTATACCACACTACGTTTTTTGATCTGAATTAAGAATTTAGTAGTAGAATTTAGTTATAGCTTACTTGACCTTCTATGAAAATCAGAAACTCCTAAAAATTGCCCAAACTTCCAAAATGGATTAACTCTTTCGCCTGTTGCTACCAGAAATAAGGACACTAAAATTATTAACTTTCTAAAGCAATCTAGTCAAATTTTTTATTTGTTTTAAGAAGAAGAATAACTATCGTAAATTGTCAGCATTTATTATGATTACCGTTTTTTCAAGTTATAACTTATTACAGTATTTACGAAGACGTAATAATTGGGCTTCAAGTAAACGGCCGAAAACATAGATTGAATTCTCTACCTGTTTCAGCTGACAAGATCTTCTAAATAAAGAGACGAGGATCACCATAAATGTTAATTAGTGAGTATGGTGAAGTGATAGAAACGAAATGGTTTGATAATCAGGCTGTCATTGTCGTCAAATTACATGAATTTTGGTAATCAACACAATTTTGTAAATGACGAGACAGAAAAAAGAACAAGTACAGAAGCGATGTGATAACAAACTACACAGAATACGTAGATGAGAGGTGTGGTTCTAATTTTTTAGAAAAATCAATGTGTAAAGTATGTGTTCAATTGGATCTCTTATATAATTTATTTAAATTACACAAATTTGAAAAACATTTTTCGATTTAATTTATTATTTCTTTTCGAAAAATATGTAGAAATGACATCCATATTTGTAAACAGTTATTTAAATATTTTGAATACATAATATTTCATATTATTGCTCGAATTATACATATTGATATGCAAATTAAAACTGCAATTATAAGGTTAAAATAAAATGTTTAATAAAATTATTGCAAAATTTAGCATATTGCTACTATTTGAGAGGGAGAATATTGCAGCAATAAAATATTCGGTGGTTTGTTAAGTTTTCTTAGCATTTCACGCACTTTATTACGGCTAATTTACGACTAATAATATACACAGATTCTTTGACTAAGCACTAAAAAGCTCACGAATGTATTGTCGAACTCGGACTAATTCCTTCCAATTTGCTGAGAATATCTTCCCCTATCAAGAATTTCTTCTCCTCTTTCTTCTTAGTAACGTTTTTCCTTTTCTTACGATTAACAACGCCATCCTCTTCATCCATCATCCTTATAATGAGGGTTTGATCTGATTGATCTATGGGTGCCACGGAAATGTCGCGGACAGCTCTGAATTTACCACAGTTGTTCAAGTGTTCGTTCTCCAGACGGAAAAAATTCCACACGAACCTGCGGAATACTTCTAATGGTGCTAGAATCGAAGTCATCAAATCGCCGGTGATGAAATGATTTTCTGTGAGGTAGAATGAGAGTGCCCAGGCGAAACGTAGAATGAAATCAATGACGATTGCGAAATAATAGAAAAACTGAAAAAACAAAGAATAGTATTATTGCTAATTTTTTCAATAATACCAATTTTTCGAGGTTCACTCCCTCTGGTGACTTACCAATTTATATTGCACTTGACAAACTTGAAAAATATTTAGTTTAATTTCTTGATAGATATTTTTATATCCACACACAACTGTTACCAAAACGGGATTGCATGTGTGTATCTAACTTACAAAGGTTGTTGTTACACTTATTTGAATTTAATTTTTTCTTTGAATACCCACTATATTTACAAAAAGTGTAATTAAATATTTGAAAAGTAATGATAATAGGTGAAAGCCAAGTACAGACAATATGTGAAAGTTAACAATATGGATTATGTAAAGTATCACCTACAATCTAAATTGATAAGTCATCAGAAGTAGTGAACCTTGAATAATAAAAATTAATGTACTACCTAATTAATTCTAATTTTCAAAACATTATTTATAAGAAATTATAGGAGGATAAAGTGAGGCAAGTGCGTCTTTGGAGTTTTCATATGATAATTCTGGTTTCTTCTTTATGGACATAGAATTATTTAGCAAAATATGGCCGCCGTATAAAGTGATGACTGCTTTATACTTTTTACTTGTATGCTAAATGCTGTTGTGTTATGTTTAGTAAGCAAAATAAACTGTGGTAAGTTGCAAATTAATATGTTAATACTATTGAAAAAAAAATATCGCAGCCTTCTTGAGAAGATTTGTAAATTAAGTTCAAATGGCCAGAAACTACAAACACAAAACTGATCCAACCGCTTACTCCGCTGAGGATTTAAAAAAAGCTGTGAGAAATCAAAAACGTGGCACATTGTATGCTAACAACCTATTCAACATTTCCAGAAGTATACCGAAGGATCATACCAACAGTTGTAGAGGTGTGAAAACTGCCACAATGGGAAGATCCATAGCTCTACACACCAAAGATGAAGTAGGACTTACCAATAGAATTATATGTCTTGAAAAATGAAAATTCGGACTAAGCCATAAGGAAGTTCTACGGATGTGGGCAGATATGCTACATCCATGGCGAGGTTTAGTTTTTAAAACGTAAACAAGCACTATTTGTCAATTTAAAAACCAGACGCTTTAGATTATGATAGAGAAAAAAACATGGAATCCTTTATAATATATCTAAATCTTCAATATCTGAAATATTGGGATATAAGCATGTTTTTGTAGTGATTTTCAAAAGAAAGAAAAGGTCATCACTCTACCAAAATTGTATCTAACTCACAAAGGACAAATACTAGTGTGCTAGTTTTTCGTTGCAACAGATGTACAAAATGGACCACCGTTAATTATACAGTACGGTCGACCGTCCTAGGGTCAGTCGATGTCATCCGAAACCGTATGCAATAAACCACAGACGCGTTCTGTAAGAGATGTAATGACATGATGCAATGATATAAACTGCAATTCTTACGGAAATAAAAACAATTTTAAAAGAGATAAATATTCCCAAACTGCTCTTAACAGTATGAAAATACTAAATATATTCCTTTCAAAAAGAAAAGTCCTTCCACGAATAATATCAATTGCTTTAAAAAGTCAGATTTATTGTTTAAAATATAAAAAACTAACCAGGTTCTATGGAAAATCAGGAGAAAGGGAAACTTAAGACAATAAATTCTCAGAACGATGTCCAAGCTAAAATCAACAATTCAGAACAACAATACATAGTAGTATAGTAAATACATACAAAAGAGCGATACTGTCAAATTGACAGCAAGAAACTGAACCTGTCTGTGAACACGTCTCTGGTGTTTTGCATACCCGTTCGGATGACATCGACTGACCCTAGAACGCTCGACCTTACTGTATATAAAGAAAAGATCGTCCGGGACACCTGGATATCAAATGAAAATAAAGGATTCCGACGTACGTAACACATGCATGAAGTCCAAAAACTAATTTCTAAATACAATTACACTTCCTCTTGTCTAGTTTTATAATGGAAACGGCAACGAAATCATTTAGGTCGAAGTTTGCCCAAATAAGCCGGTCAAAATGATATTTGGAAAGCCACAGATCCAAAAATTATTTGGGTTTGCGAATTCTTCTATCCCTCTAGCTGTTACATTATATCACAGCAAAACAATAATCCACAACAAATAAATGATACGGTTGATGTTGTAATTCCAATAGGAGACAGAAGGGGAGATTTAATTAATATGTAAAATCCATTAGCTGGAAAACAGCTCGAGTTATGTGGAAAATAAGAGTAGCAGTAATCGATTGGATATCAACATCAATAGAAGAACGAAACTCACATAATTTTGAAGAACAGTTTATTGAATTTGATAAAACGAAGTGAACATAATGTACAGAAAAAGTCCAAAAAGAGGGTATGTCCAGAGGCTGAACTAATAACAAGCGAAGACGTAAGGTAAAGGCTGCAATAATAAGGAGAAAGATTAAAAAAAACACTGCCTGCAAAAGTATAACAGATTCAGAATATATTACTATCAACGGGCAGAAGTTTTGCAAAAAATGCAATCCAAATACAATAAAATGTGTTGCTTACAAGTAAAAAAAAAGAGAGAAAAACAGTACGACAAGAGTTAGCTATTGACAAAATAAAACTCGTTGAAAGCATTGATCCGAAGGCTGGAAGTCCACTTCTGAGATTCTTGAGGAGAACAAAATCGAAGTTAGTAACCTCCTAATCAACTTTCACGTGTTTGGATATAGAGGATATATCAGAAGTAAACATTATGTGTCTCTTGTCATATCAAGAAGAGTTAAAATCTAACTTGATGTCACTTTTCTGGGTATAATTTGAATTAGTTTATAGTTAGTTAAGAAGCATTATAGTTTATTGTCCTTTTATAGACATTTCTTTGCTAAACATTTCCACTTGATATTCCCGTTTTAGATAATTATTTATATAAGCCATTGATGTATTTAAATCTAAAAATTCACAATCATGTTTATGCATTCAATTTTAAAAAAGATTAACTTCGAACTTAACACTTTGGTAGGTGCTTTACCCAACCTCACCCTATTATACATTTGATAGCTTCGATTAAATATAAAGGAATACTTATGATTGTAGTGAGTCACTGAAAACCTTGTATATAAAATATTTTTGACCTATATTTATTATTTATAGATAGTAGTGAGTCGATCAGTATATCGAGATACTTAAATAAGTAAATCGTATTTTTTGCTATTACTAAAGAGGATCAACAAATTAATTTTAAGTAGTTTACATGCTAGCTATGCTAGACTTATAAAAAAATACTTTGACCTAAATTTGAAGCCAAAAAAAAACACCAATATTAGTTTAACCTAATTACAAGTAAAAAATTAGAAAATAAATATATTCAAGAAATAATACAGTTGCTGACAGCACAAATGTAGTAAGAAGATTTGTGTTACTAACCGAAAATTGGGAACATTTTCTATTAATACACGTTATAAAAAAGAAATTTCTATAAATCTATAAATACCATTTAAAATTTGTTTTTATTTCGTCGCTGAAAATAAAAACCTAGCCGTTACAAACCGTTTATATATTTTTGTACACTTGCATTGTGTTGTTTCTATCATTAATTCTAAATAAACTTAAAGGAAGCAGGATGTGGTAAATTATACTCGTACTAATTATAATCCTTACCGTAGATGAATAGACAATTTCTTCTCTCAAGAACTTATTTTCGCCGGCAGATTTATCAAACAGTCCCCAATCCATTTTAATATCCCACGTGTAAGCGTAGCACGAGCTCACAATTGAAGCTCCAATCCAGAGATAAATAAACGGATTTTCGCTTGGTTTCTCAAGATAATCTCCTGGAAAATTTCTAACGTTCACTTTATGAAAAACCGGCATAATTTCATCCACTTACCCTTATAATAATTTTTAAGCGTCGCAAAAATTACTACGAAGAATGTACTGGAATATTTTCCTGCATTAACTAAATGGGGAAATGCTTCTTTTGTATCTCTGTAACGTCTGAGACACTGTGCGAAACGTATCCAGGCTGGAATGCAATTAACTAAAGGTCTCATGATGAAACTTCGTTCTGCACAAAACGCTGTATCTATAAAATGAAAATATTCATTTATTAAAATGTAAAATATTCAGCGTATACGATCTCTTACCGTTTGCGTTTAGCCAGTCGCCGTTTGTAATATAAAAACAGATGAGAAATTGGAAGTCGAGTAAAGCTGCTGCTAAACTGTTTAATTGATCGGCTAGCCAGAAATCAGCGAAATTTACATGGAAGAATGGTGCTCCAAACATACGACCCTTTTATTAAAAAGTAGAGTTGTTTAATTATATAATGTTATAATTAATCAATAGGATTGATGAGAATTTTAATCATCTCAAAAATATGTGTAAAATTTTGAAGAAAGTAACAGCAATAGAATTGAGAATAAGTGCAATAAAACAAAGTAAATTACACCTACTCAGTGATGAAAACAAAATATTAATGGCGGGGTTAATTAACTCATTAAGGATCAGTGCCATATTAATAGAACACAAGGCAAATTATTTTTTCTATGACTATAGTTTTGAGTATTTGCTCGTACATATATTGTACATATATTGTACATATATTTTTTCTGTAATATGTACTTTAAATATCACACCATGTTGTGTTGAATAATTGCGCCTATTATGGTTCATAAACCACATAACTGCATTTTTTTAAAACAAAATTCATCATCCTGACAGGTCTTCTATTGTCTACGCAATAAAATAAAATAAATAAAATATTTATGAGCACATATATTTATAAGACGGAATGGATAATAACGTTAACATAATGGTTTGTCAGTGTTGTATTGTTCAAATTCTGAAGATAGTAATGTAACACCTACATGTTTACGTAATATTTATAATTTATTTATTTTTGAGGACAAACAACGAAAATCTCCAACAGAAGTTACCATATCGAACGAAGAAGATCTAGGATTTTTTTTAGTTGATGTATTCCTTCGTCTAGCTATGTTCCGAACAGAATCGGCATTTATCCACCTTGCTCATCTTCTTCAGGTGGTACCTAAGTCCTCCTTCTACCTAAGTCATTCTTCAAAGATTCGGAGATGACCTACTAAGTCTCCTGACTTGAAAGTTGTGTTTCGTTCCAATCTGATGGCGCCCATCTTTGTGTCCCTTTTCACCTAGAAGTGCAGGAGAATCAGGTTTAATGAGGTTTAATCAGGTTTTTTTCCATCGCTGAAGTCGGACAGGTGTAACTTGTGCCTGTAATGCCTACTCAAGCAAGTCGCTGTATGTTTTATAGTATGACTTGTCCTCGTTGTTCGTTTGTTTTTAGCCACCATCCCAGTGACACGTATGTAACCATGGGTCTGACAATAGTCAAGTAGGTCCAGACGACGGAGTTTAACTCCCAGGTTTTGCCAGAGGGACGTCTACAGGTCCATAGTGCTCGGATGGCCCGACGTCTTCTCGAAATATCTGTTCCAAGTAAGTTTTTGATCTAAGGTAATACCCACATATTTTACTTCACTAGAGAAGTCAAGCTGTGTGTCTTTCATTGTTGGAGCCACTATAAAGTCAGACTTAGTACTTTGTGTATTTAGGTAAGAAGTTGTTGACTGTCTTGAGTCAATTCGAGGTACGTTGAGTGACAAATAAGATATTCGATCACCGTGCAACTTATAATGCAAAATCATATATAGAGTGATAACTTCCTTAACAGTTTTTCTATTGGATAAGGACATTAAACTGTAACTGGCCAATTTACTACTATAAGATGGATTGTTTTTACTAAATTTGTAATCTAAAAATTTTAAGAATTTCTTTTGCACAGACTCGATTCTATCAATGTGAATGCTATAAAAAGGACTCCATATGATCGAGCTGTACCTTAGAAAATTGATCACAAAAGAGCTAAATAGTGTAGTCAGACAGTTGATGTAGTTGGCTTAGTAAACTGACGGATAAAACCATGCATTTTAAAGACACATGGGGAAATGTATGTAGTCTACATGGACATTATTATAAACACAATTCAGTATTACACCATTGCATCATGCTGCAAAATTTTTCAGTTCACATTGCATCTGTTTATAATGGTCCATGGTCTTAAGTTGTTTAGATATCTTAAGATCATCAACATATAGTAAGAACTTACAAGTAGAAATAAGTATTAGAAATATCGCTAAAAAGAAATCCAAGATGAGATCGCAAATTGCAATCCAAAAGGAATACCCTGTATATTATTGACGAGTATAATGTGCAACTGAACATTTTAAAACTCTCATGAGACGAGAAGAGACAAGGCTTTCTCAAACACAATATCCATCAACCGTTAAGCCATTTTGAGTCAACAAGGCCATGAAGGTATGCCCAAACAAGGAGAAAATTTTGAATTTTTAATACAATTTTCAACTGCAAGGCTAGATTGTATTAGTTAAATATGGAATTCGTCAACCCCTTGGAAACCTTCGAAAGGAATACGTCTATTGTCGAGACAACAGGTCTCTAACTGACCTACCAAATTTATGAATCTTAGATAGACAATACAGGTTAAGAATCGTAGAATTCGAAACATTCTCCGTCTAATATCGGCAGGGACAAGATTGTTACAGGTTTTAAATACATTATTAAACATTTTAAGCAAAGGATTTTTGATAGTTCACTTATAAGATTCACTATTCAGCAGACCATTAACCTGAGTGTTGTAGTCTGCTTTATCTAATAACGTTGCCTAGTTTAAAAAATAAATTTTAAGTAAAGACAATCTTTAAAAATCATAATCAAAAGTATGTTGAACAGAGATCAATTTTCAGGTTTAAAGAGCGTTTTAGTCATAGAAAATACAATTGAATTGAAAAGTACACATTACACAACATGTTTTTAAAACAGATTATAGAATCAATGAAACGAATGTAAAATGAAATAGATTTATTAGTAATTATAAATTCTTAGATATGTTTGAAAGTTTAGAAATTTACAAACACACGTCGAGATTAATGAGTAATGACTAATGACAATGGTCCGACTCCGCATAGCTTATTTACCTTGCTCGGAAGATTAATGAATAATGAATAAATGTTGAGTGTTTGGTATTTTTTCGGTGAAATAATTCTTTTGTGTTTAGCCTCTGCAATTAACGAATTAACTCAAAAACAAGATGAATGTTTTATATGTATACAGAGACCACACAACTACTTATGCACTTCTAAATACCATAAGTATCGTTATCGTCGCTTTCTTGTTGTATGACTGAGTATTGTATAAAGACGCTGATGTAGTAAGTAACGAAAGTGTTCAGTAAATGACGTCACTTGGATAGCAGACATGATTAATAAAGCGATGACATCGTAAAACATCTAAGTAAAAGTAAAGGATAAAGTGGAATTGCTTGCAATATCGAAACTCTAAAAATATGGTTATTGTAAGCTATAAGTTTGCGTTTGAAAATGTAGTAATGGGTAAAACATTCGTTTGTAAAGAAGGATGGTTTACGTAGGTACCATCCTTTTTTTGTCAATAGCATCAATTTAAATTTAAAAATAGACATGTAATTTTCCTTGGATACTTTTAATTACTCTTACACACCCAGCCAAATTTCTATAGTTCTACATAATTTCGTATTTCTCCTATAAACATTCGCTAATAGAACGTGCTCATCAATATTTCGGCTATCCCTTTCTCAACAATTTATATGCAACTATAAAAATTTCTCTGAGTGTATACCTATGTTTGTATTCAGAGTGTACACGATGAAAAAATTCATGCATTTTATCAGCAATTTTGAAAGAATAAAATATAACGTCCTTTGTTATTCATAACGAAGATATAAATCTATTGACAAGTAAATCGACATTGATTTCTTATAATCGTTTCTTAATCGTATCGAAACTTCAATTACCTTATAAGTGTTCAATAATAGAATAACGTGCATACACGCAATCTGAAATCAACGAGTGTTTTCGTGATACACACACATGCAACATGTGATGAAATATATTATTGTACAATCAGTGTAAATTAAGATAATTATCATGATTGATCAACATTGATTTAAAACAGCAGTAAAATTTACTAAAAATATTATATTAATTCGAATAATACTTACACATATCCTTAGGAACCAAAATCTGGCATCGTATCTGAACACTTTTAACGGATTTATTAAAAATATAATCATTATGATTGTTAACGATAAAGGATTTACAAAAGATGGAATACTGAGACTGTCACTATAAATAAAACTAAGTACACTTAATGTCCACACAACACCGAATATCGACGCTAATTCCATAAGATCTTGTTCGGACAAGTGGTTACGCGGATCCAATTCGAAGATTAAGACGTGGTTAACACCAGAAGAACGCCATCCGTACACATTCACGCCTATAAGGAAGAGAAACTCGATTACGAGGAGCGGACCTCGATACAACTGGAAGGCTATTTTGAAATTTTCGTTGCCATTGTCGTGAAAGATTGCTGAAAATAACAAAAATATGTTGAACTATTAAAGAGAAAAATAAGTGCAAGAATGGGGAAGCAAACAAACATTTAACCAATTTCAAAGATAATGATTTTGTATTTTTTTTTTAGAATTTGTGTAAAATAAGCTTAAGGTTGATGTCAAGTTTGTAATTTTATTCTACAAGTGCTTTTTTCTTTCTTATAGATGATACCTATTGACCAGTATACGATAACTGTTACCACAACAGAGGTGACACTTATTAATTAAAAATTTTAATTTCCCTTTAAATATATTAATATCGGCTGCAGTAGTCATGCCAACATTCAACTTGTTGTACAGTCTACAACCTACAGAACAGAAATTTCGCAATATTTAAATCTTAAATGCTTTGATAAAGCTGGTTAAATCATATTGTGGATGATTTACCAAGCCAGAGGCTTATTCAAAATCAATACAAAACGACTCTTCTCTAAAGTATGAATTAATTTGTAAGTTAATTTACATAATGTTGTATATTGATGCTTTGTTTGTTTCATACTCCTGTCGACTTGAATATAATTTTTCAAAAAGAACAGAAAATGAACAGCTCTATAATGTATAGTATAGTATAAACAATGCTTTCAATACATCCCTACACGACTAAATCATGATTAGTAACGTCTGGGGATCTTTTTGGCCTGGCTGAACGTCCACGTGCAATTATTAGGACCTACCTTTCGAATGAATTTCGGATGTTAAGAAGCGTAAATGTACCATCTACTTATAACCACATAATTTGTCTAATATTCAGTGGTAAGGTTTTCAAAAGAAAACATGTAGAGGACCAATTAGAAGAAACACGAAATTAGAAAGAGACACTGGGTGCTAGATCACATAGTCACTATTAAAGAGACGATAGAAAAAGCTAGATCAACTAATTCAAAGAAATGTTTAGCATTTCTAAATCTTGAAAAAGCGTTCGACAAAGTTTTGCAAAATGATATATGAAAGAGCCTAGAGAGAAGAAATATAAGTTAAGGAACGCTATAAGGAGTTTATATAAAGACAACAGCAGTTATTATAAGGAAGAACAACACGCAATCTGAAATGTTTAAAATCGATGGCGGACTACGACAAGGCGAAGTTATGAGTCCAATATTGTTTAATACTGTGATGGACGATATAATGAAATCAATAGAGAATATAAATAATGGAGTACATCTGGAATATTATAAACTACGACAAGTTAAAATATCGGAGTGTGCTTTCGCCGACTACTTGATGATATGTGGTGATAGCAAAAAAGAGCTACAAGAAAATTTAAAGTTGTGGCAAAAGAACTGGCGGTAAAGAATATGAGAATAAACACATCAAAAATGCAAGTAATGGTAATAGAGACAGAGATGAAGAAGAAGTACAAGAAAGAATAACAAATGCTGTACACCTATACTAAAGCTTAAATAAGACTATAAGAGGATTTTTAGGTCAAACATAACATACGGCGGTGAGAGTAGGGTTTTATCAAATAGTATGAAAGTAAAATTCAAGGTATGGATATAAAATACCTCAGAGGAGTTAGAGATATTACTAGAAGAGATCGATTTAGAAATGAATCGGTGAGGGAAACACTGGAAGTAGAAAATATTCTAAAAATAATAGAAAGGCAACAATTAAAATGGTTTGGACATCTAAATAGAATGAACGACACGAGACCGGTCAAATGCATATGGGAATCTAAAACTGAACGGTACAAAATGGTAGGACGACAACGGAAAGTATGCAACGATGAGGTGTGAACAATCCTGAAGGGAAAGAAAACAACATGGACGGTCACAAAATTATCAAGAAACAAGAAAGAATTGACAAAAGTTGTGTATACATAATTTGTAAGACTTAACCCTACACCTTAAGACAGAAAGGGTGTGGATTATATAAATATAAGTTTTTCGAAAATTTATTTCCATGAATCGGATTTTGCCAGTCTAGTTCTCTGCAAATTGACTGACTTTGCTGAATAAGAGCTTGTTTGAATAATGTCTGTTATGATATTTTTCAGCACAAACTGTTGAAGCAAATTTCTTCAGGCTGCTTGATTACTTATACTATGTCATCTTTGTGTAAGGTAAGTTCTCATTTTAATGAATTAAAAACTTTTTGAACAAGCTTGAACTATAAATGGAGCGAAACATGATAAAAGAAAAAAGAATTGAATTGACACAAAGTTGTGAGAAAGCCAACTTAAAGAATATAATTATCTTATTACTATTAATAATAATAAAGAAGCAGAACAAAAAACTTTTATTTTAACAAATATTATAAAACAGAAAACAAAAATGAAAAAAAAAACGAAAGAAAAAAATTAAAAACCAGAGAAGTTAACAGTACTACAGGTAAATAAACAAACCTGATGCCGTTAAAAAACATAATTGACAACCACTAAATATAGAAATACAAGAGGAACATTAGCTGCCTAATTTCATAACCTAGGAAAATGCACAAACTATGTTTGTTTTCATTGTTATTAATTGTAATGTTATTGATGTAATATTAATTATATGTGGCAAAGAATTTGCTTTACCTACGAATTTGAAATAATGTGTAATCACCATAGTGCAGTCGGTGGTCGAAAATAGGATAAAATCGTAGGTATGTTTTATTTTTATTTTCAGTTTTTAGAAATTACTGTTTGAAGAATTATCTATGCATTCAAATTACTGAAACAAACATGAACAACGACCCAAAATAGAATAACTACTTCGTTACAAAAGTGATAAGTTCCCTAATTGGCTGAAAATCAAGTTAGAAACATCGTATTGCAAACTTTGCATGCTATTCTCATTTAACATGACATACAATCATGTAACTTCTACGATAAATCTGTTATTTCAACACCGATAAACAGATCTTATACACGTTGAACAACCTAGATTCTAGGCATGCTGCTTTATTAATATGTGCAATGGTGCCTCAACCCAGCATCGATGTAAAAAAGTACAAGCCGTGAGAGGGTGGTTAGGATTTATGGCAGTCATATGTCAGCCTCTATTCATTCGTATTTAAATAATTCAACTTATAATTTGTTTTGCAAACTTCTTTAAGATGTCTATTTATACAAAAGCTGAACGAATAAGTATTATTAATGTGACCGGGAAGAGAATTTCATCCGAGATGTCTTGTTCACCGATTAATCTTCTTTTTTGCATTATGGACGCCACAATCAGTCCATCGTCCGATATCGGTCCCGGGAAAATACAGACAATAGTATAGTTTTAAAAATGCAATACCATAAGAAAAACGTTTAGGTTCGAATTTCTTTTAGAATTAAACTTGAATTATTTTCTATAGAATTTGATTTATTTTATGAAAAAACGCAATCATTATTTTTGACGTATGCATATTGTCAGCATATGACTTGATATCACAGATACGAGAATACAGAATGCAATAATTCGACTTTGGCAACACAGTACTTCTATGTCATATCACGATCTCCGTCATTCTAATCCATACATATATTTCACCATTGCATGTTAATGTTACATATTTACAATATGCCGAGTATTTGCGTTGTCAACCTGTATATAGAATATTACTGTTTCATTACAAATATTTCGAATAGCCCTACCTATTTTAACTTTCTCCAAATATACAATCCAATTATATTGTTAAATACAAACTCTCTCTCAAGTAAAATTGGATAATTGTTTTTCTTAAAAATGTTAAAATTAAAAATTTTATTGATTAATTAAACCATACAACTTAATAGTTTATAGGTTTAACACACACAACTAAAAATTTGAAAAATTTATATTGTTTGTTTGAGAAAGCTTTACCTACATTTCGCCACAACTAAGTTTTAGTTTTAGTTTAAACCTTCTCTTTCATTATCCCATTGTTTCTCTAGCAGAACGAATTTTTGATTTGATTATCAAATTCTATTTTATTTTCTTTATCATTATTGTTGTATAGAGCTTAATCTATAGCATTGTTAATTAATCAACATAATCTGACTTTTCTGTCTATTATTGTACTAACATGTAACTGTGCGTTGGTGTACTTTGTATATGTTCTAATTGGCACGTTCTCCGTATGCATCCTAATAATAATAATTTCATATATATAAATAAAATTGTAAAAAGTGTTGTTAAAATAGTACACTTTAATAATAGCATATTATTATACCACGCATCATATAATTCATATTTTAAACTGCAGGAACGTTGCCAACCTTAAGGAAATGAATACAATTGTGTTAAATAAATCCGTTTTTGAATTATAAATTCCGGATACTTTCTTTCATGAAATATGAAACTGAAACGCAGTATGCGATTATAATTTTTATTTTTAACTTTTATTACAGGAAATTTAATTCAGCGCAATTGAATTGAGATCCAAACCTATTAGGTCCATAATTCTGGACATGATTTGCACCCGTAAATAATCATTGATCGTGGTTACTTATTTTGATGCTGAAAAAGTTCTTAGGGTTCCTTCGATATGTGAGATGTGGTTCATTTAGAAATCAGTGTATATTAACTAGGTGGCGCTTTAAAAAATACTGTACACTCTACCCAAAAGATACCATCATATTTTAGATAATCTCGTTAATAAAAGAAATTATAAAAATGTATCTAATTATTAGTAAAAATTGATTGCTTACCTGAAAGAACTACTGCTATCAGAAGAACTATAAAAGATCCTGAAAACAAGCCTACTTTAAAAGTCGTCCACGGTGATCTTTGTTCACCTAATGGCGGTACTCTCAGCTTTTTCATAGCCTTCTGTCTGTCTCCGGACTCGAGTTTTGTGATGAAAGTATTTTCTGTGTCGGCTATCAATTTGTCTATATCTTTGTTCGTATAAAAATGTGAAGATTCTACATTTTCTACGTGCCATTTTGCGCCAACGTTTAAGTTGAGTAACTAAAACATACAAATCAGGATTCTTTTGAACCAAGCAAAACTCTTAAAACACAAATTCACTTTAGTTGTTCGCTTAAAAACAAACGAAAAGATTTCAAAGCAATAAAAAATTCAGACTTACTTTATCGTGCTTTTTTAATATTTTCCTAAAACCGGTATGGTTTAATGATTGATAATTCTGTAACAGAATTAAACTAAGGTAAAATTCACTAAAGGCTGTTTTGAATTCATGGATTTTCCTGGTGGTCATAAACGGTTTGTCTATGGTTAATGGTTTATGTTTTGATTTTTGTTTCGGTTTGTTTTCCGCAATTGAAGTTTTCAATTCGGTATAGAGCGTGGCGAATTTTCTCGTAGCTTCCGCCAACTTTTCGGCGTAGAATGTGTTGATCTTTTTCAATTCTTTCTCACAATAGTGGAAAAATTGCTCGTCAAAGTTGCGATAGTGCCTTGTGACGATGTCTGGGTCGACGCTTTCCATTGACGGAGCTTCTTCTACGGCCATGTAGAGCATAGCCTTCATCTCCTGAAAGTAATACATTTTGATGTAATATTTAAATAGAATTTTAAAAGCAATAATAAAAGTTATATCACTACTACAATTTATAATTATTATCCGCACGCAGTATCGTATACGAGAAAGAAAAATTGTTTTACATATGCCCAAATCAAGCTGAAATTTTGAAATTTATAGGATACTATTTATTGTTTTCTAAAAGCATGCTAACACCGTTCGCATATCTTAGTCTTCAAAATACTTGCTTTTTTTAAAAAATTGTTTATAATTTCTTTGAAATTCATTAAAAAAAATAGTTTGGACTAAAAACTGGATCATTAAATTTAAAGGTCACGAAAAGATCCCAGTGAAATTCATTAATAAGTAATAGTTATTATTTTTCATGACCATTTTTCACATATCTTCAAAGGCAAAAAAAAACGACAAACGTGGTTTTGCAAGTTTTATCTGGAGAGTATTTGAAAAAATTTGTTGATAACCAATTTTCTTTGAATTTTGCAAAGAATCTAAAATAAAACAACTCAACATGACGAATTTTCCAGGTTTGGATGAGGTCAATTTTGTACTTAAAGGTAATGCTAGTGGAATATCATTCGCCGAAAACTGAAAATGAAAGAATTGCAACGATTCGGCATTTATTACAAGTTTTCCGATAAATATTTTTATCTTATCATAAAGGGGGAAAAACGACAAATTAAAAATCGCCTCTTTTTGACCAAGATACATTACAGCATCTAAATCCTATGCAATTTAGCAAGGCGAATCAACAAATTTTGGAATTAATTTTGTTATAGCTAATTGAAAAGAAATGAAAGTTTCAACATGACGTCCTTTAAAAAAACATTTTTTCCAAACAACCTATCGCTTGTTGAGAAAATTTACGACCTTTTAAACATTTTTTTCAATTGAAGGAAATGTCTTTCCTTTCTTTATCGAATAGAGCCGAATAACTAATGGATGTTGGAGAATGAACCATAAATCACGAATTGTTTGCATGGGGACATGCGATCTGTGTGCAGAGACATTGTTCTGCAAACACAAACCATCTTTATACAACTTTTTTTGCGTCTCTATCTATAATTGTCTCATGGAGTAATCAGTTACGTCGAATAATAATTTCCAGGTATTGTTCCACCCTTATTCGGAAAATCAGTCATGGTTACTCCATGGCAATCCCAAAAAACGGAAGCAAGAACTTTTCCAACAGATTTTTCAACACGAAACGTCTTAGGCCTTGGAAAACCACAGTGTCACCATTCCATCAATTGTTGCTTTGTTTCTGGGTCGTAGAAATGTATCCAAGTTTCATCCATAGTAACAATACGGCTTAAGAAGTCTGCATCATTTTCAAACCGAGCGTGAAGCCCTTGCATGCTACTGGTCAACATACAGACATTTGGGGATCCATTTTGCAGCAAATTTTCTCTGAATGTCCAAATCGACGCATTCATATGAAATATTCAGTACTTCAGATATTCATTTTAGGCGAATTCAACGGTCTGACAAAATCATGTTATGAACTGCAGCAACATTTTCGGGGACGGACACAGAAACTGGCATTCCCGTTGAAGATGAACACCGATCTTCAATGGAAAATTTACCCCTTTTGAACAATTTTTCATGACGAAGGACATTGATCCCCAAGGGTATTAAGCATATCTTCGTAAATCTGCTTACCTCTTAATACCTTTAAATACAAGTACTTAATGATGATTCGATACTTGCGATTGACAGTGGAAGTCTTTGATATCATTTAACTAAATGTCTTATTATCCAAGCAATTTTGCTTTTGTTGTACACATTTAATAGCTAATTTTTTTTCACATATTCGCATAATAATGAAGAAATATCTGTCATAATTACGTAAACAGAGAATGCTAAGAAAAGAATAAATATAATAATAGTTGTAAACAGCACTTAAATATATTTTGTTTACCACACACATACCTATGTGTATTACAAATATTTTTCTATGATAGAAACAACCAAAATTAACTCAAATTCCTTCTACATAATAGTCTAAAAAATAAAATTTATTTGTGTCGGCATTAATGAGCTGTATGTGTAGAATGCAAAAAAAAACTAGGATTTCTATTATAATAGTCATCGATACTTCCGCTTGGCAAAGCGAATTTATGCACCTACTGATAATCTCGTAGATGCGTGTGAGAACTTATTTCGGTTTGGGACAGAAACAAGTGTTACGTTCGTAAGTTCATATGAATGTGTCTATGTCAACAAAAATACGTACAATACGGTATTTATAGATGATTCAGTCTACCCTTGTAATAATCTAATTTTCACGTAAACATTTTACACGCCAGACATAAAAATAACATTGATGTTTTTGCGCTTATGTACAATAAGATTCCATCATTTGTATGTATTCTACCACTTCCTGTACTCCCAATACATCTTATTTTATTAGAGCTACCTATGAAAATAAATATAATAATTTTCTTTTCATGATTATTGGAGATTTCCCGTGAAAAAGATTTTGAGCCTATATCACTCTTAAACATTAGGTTCTGCAGAGAACAGAACTCGTATCACATCTGGAGAAATAAGCACAATAACAAATTTTTCAACGACAAGAGCCCCAACAATCTCCAAAAACTCAACAGTAAAAACTGTCTGTTGGGCCTCAGAAAAATGAGAAGTCGTTTCAAGAATTATTTTTGCTGCCTGGACTGTAGTAAACGAAAAGATATAGAAAAAAAAGATGACAAGAAAAATCCTCGTTGAAAATTAAACAGAAAAATGTTCTAGATATTTTTAAGACAATTTATAAGCTGCAACTACCACCTACCACAGAAAAAAACCCACGTCACACATGACAAATATTGATGTGTAGACACAGTCTTATATAATATGGTGAACCAGCATTTACTTTGACATTCAGAGAGTGTTTTTAAATTACACAGATGCAAATGTACCTTTTTAAATATTCATGTTATTGTTTTGCTTAAGCAGAGACGTAAATTGATTAGTTTTGAATATTCTTGCTTTGCTCAACTTTGACCTTGATATTAATGAATTAAGTCTAAAATTAAACAATTGCAATGTATACGTTAGTATTACTCTACGGTACTAATTAATTATAAAGCGGTGTCTATATATTATATTAAAGTCATAGCTTTAAATATCATAGCAAATACATTTTACTTTAGCAATTTCGCACAAAAACATGATAATAATCCAAGCAGTAATTAATTATGCTAATTTTCAGCATTGACACAATATAGTAAAAAGCCAATTATACTCATGTTCATGTTTTATTTGTTATTGATTGTAACAAATGTAATAGTAAACAGGCGGAGTAAGTTCGATAATTTGAGGTCACCACACAGCCATTTGCTTTAAATAAGGAATGTGCTACGTTTAATGTATGCAAACATATAACAATATGTTACACTACAAATGGTACAAATACAATCAGCGAAATTTCTATAATGCCACCACGTCTTCATATTTGTTATCAACTTAGTCAATGTTGAAATAACATAGGAATTATTCCAACCATCCAATTATCGCAGATTTTAGTTCTTTGATGCTATCGTATTGTTTATTTTTTGCATGCTCTTCTTTTGCCAATATATCCCAAAGATTTTCCATGGGGTTCAGGTCGGACAAAACAGGCCATTGTAATAACATTACTTCGGTTTTGATGAAACCGCTCCTTTGTCTGAAATTAGCGATAGCTGCATTGTCTTGGTAAAATATCCACTCTTGCATCGACAATTGTCCGTCAATGTTATGGGTAAAAGCCGTCCAAACCATTATACTACAGCCATAAAAATTTCGGATCATCGCAACTTCAGAGTTGTTGCCCAAATCGTGCCAATAATTGAAACGATCAAGCTCGTCCAAGTTAAACTTCTTCTCGTCAGAAAATATGTTGTTGTTTCACTCATGATCCCATCTCATATGACCTTGCGCAAACTTCAGTCTTGCCCGTTTATGTGTTTCTTTCAACACCTTTTTTTAGCCACCTAAAACGTTTACTGTCGGATTCAATTTGTTTTACACTACCAGAAGAGACTAACCGAAATATTGATGAGAACTGCCTTCGAGTTAGTTTTTGATTACTCTCATTAGCGCAATTTTTGCCGTAGGAATTAGCCAACTTTATAAAGTTGTTGATGAGATGATGGAATTCTATTTTGTTAAGTATGGGTTGATTTAAAAAGTCTACCTATTTATAACCATTTATTTTTGTTTTTTTTTCCTCCTCGGATCGCAATTTACCTCTCGACATTTTTGTTAACTGACATGTATATTGCGATAATATGTATATTTAACAATAAATAAACATTTGAAGATGTTTAGAGGCTTACTGGCTACACTGGACTATTTATATGTTTATACGGCAGGTACTTCCCCTACATATCTGACAGTTGTGATCTTGACAAAATAATGTCTCTGCTATTTCTTTATGTTCAGAAATGTAATTTCACGTAATTTCCATTTTATACCGTTGTTAAACGTTTAGGTGGAACCATAAAATTTCACTGAGTTTATTCTAAAAAAAATAAATTTGTTAAGTACAAGTGATTCTATTATGTATAGAGCTGGCATGCTGATGTAAACGGCAGCTAGTTGTACGAATGAAAGGAACCTTGAATTGCAAATTAGTATGCAGTCGTGTATAAATATCCTAGGATCAGTGAGCTCGGTTAACCATCCAATGCTTTTTTCTTATAATTTAAATTGAATGTAAAATTGCATGCGCACGCCGCTGGCATGTGTGTCGAATTTGTCATCTCTAATACATAGTCTTATAGGAGAGTATAGATATACCAATCAAGAAACATAGAAAGCATTATTTACATTGTAATTCTATTTATTGTTATTTAGCCTTTTACAAACATTATTCCAGAAATGTGAATGTGACATACAACACAGCCATCGAACTCGAACTTAATGTATGTACAATATTAATTAACACAATTGTATGGTAATGAACAGTGGAGCAGCGAGTATTGGAAACCAAATTTTTTGGGGATACGATGAATAAAACACAATATATAAAGAATTAATTGAAATTATACTCTTCGGCACTTGCTGAACAAAGAAAGAGAACCATACATCTTCATAGAAGGGGCACCGTGCCAGATGAGCGAAAGCGAGTTGAAAATTGTTTGAATTGCGCAACGTATCTGGTTTACCTTGGCACTGATTTAATCCCCATCGAAAATGTATGAAGTGCCTCTAAGAACATCACCTACGCATGTTCTAATTCAACAATTACAATTGTGACAGGAAATATTCGCAGAAATTGGTAAGAAACAGCCAGAAGTGGTAATAACTTGTATTTTCAGCATCTTATAGATAATTAAAGTAGTTTTAGCATGGCTGAGCGGCTCTAGCTTGATGTTTTTTTTTTTACTTGGTCCTAAGATGTGCACCTAAGTAATTATTAATTATGCAAAATTATAGCCATCCTCTTCGCAAGTAGTTAAGCAAAACTTTAATAGTAAATCTTGAACCGCTGCTCAATTTTGCTGAAAAAGCATAAAGTATATGGATAATGTTTGAAAGGTGGTCTTCGTATACTTACTACCTATCTATAGAAACAAAAAGTCGTAATATATTCTAGTCGATAAATAAAGTATCTTGACATCCTGTGTTTCAAGAAAAAATAAATCAAATTGTTATTTTGTTGTATATTTCAGATACTAATACGTTTATTGTATCCTTATTCATAATGATATAATTTGTTGATAATAATAAATAATCAACTTTATGTTTAGAACAATTAACTTGCGAACGTATGTTCACTAAGACTGTTTGTTTTGATGACTATATAATCCTACACATACAGGTTGCTTCATTCATTAGTCTTCACTTTTATCTTCTTGATAGAGAAGAAGTGATATTACACTTTAAGAGACGAAGAATGAATTTTAAGATTAAATAAGGTATCCATGAAATATCAAAATATAAAAACATCTTGTGGTTACTTAATAGTATTCGCACCAGAATGCTAATTTAAAAACATTCTTTAAAGAAATATAAACAGTATGTGGTAATAGAACTGGAGTAATTTAAAAGTTCTTGTAATCTATTGGGAATGCATTGTAAGGTTGTCAATTTTGATAGATTACAAAATATTGAAAAGTACCACTGCAGCTGCACTTACATCAAATCATTTTGAGAAAGCCTATGACAGAAAACTGTTGTTTGTCTACTTTCTCTTTTGCTTTCGACGGTAGTTACTAAAATTGTATTTTTTTTTTGTGAGTTATTGGCGATTTGCAATCAGAATTAATTTATCTCGGAAAAAAACATTAAATTGGCGCCAATATCGGAAATAAAGTTCTCAATATGTTTCATATGTATATTTTGGTACGCCTCCAAATTTCAGTCAAATGAAAGATATCCCAATACAGCTTGTGTATGTATATTATATTTAGATATTTTTAAAAGAATTAGGTGAAATATCGATATAGGATGAACCATGTAATTATTGCCCCCCAACAGTGATTGGCCAAGAAAAACATTTTTAATGAAAATAAAACGTGTGTGCAATAACTGAATTGCCCAATAAACTATTTCAAATGGATATTGGACAATTCGTCAGTAATTGAGCGGGTTCAATACAATGAAATAGATTCTTTTTTTAGTTAAATAGATTGAGGAAATGTCATCAACAAGAAAATGTAACTAGGCAGCTTATATCTAACAGATGTTGCTACTAAATATGGTATTAAAACGACCCTGGTTTTTAAGAAGAAAAAACCCTAATCATAAAACATTATTTGGTCTATCAGCTGCTCTAAATGAAGAAACAAAACTGGTGCTAGTAAATTGAATAAATAAAATCAGTCGTATGGGGCTTACGAAAAATAAAGAAAACATTTCATCGAGTGTATCGAGTGAACATTTTAGAAAATAATTCACGTCCCAATCCTTTACTAGTCCTCTAGTTTCCGCGTTGGATATACGAAAATGGGTTTCAGAAGAGAATGACTATATAAGAACAAAAAAATAAGAAAATGTCACAAAAGATCCATTCAGGATCTAAGGCTCCAATTTAACTACTAGAGACCACATGCATATAATTTGACATTTTGAGCTTTTAAATCGACACCACCGCAAGCTAACGTCGACCTTATCTACTAATAATAATATCACTATAAATCCTTTGAAGGTCACACAATGCGCAAACTATGTATATAGTAAATGCAGTATTATTCTGTTCTGTTTTGCATAAAATTTATCTCCATTATTAATTATTTTTCGTAGGCATTATTTAACGTAATAGCAAATGTAAAGCAGTAAGAAAATAAAATCAGAAATCATAATAGAGAATACTGGTTATCTAAGAAACCGTAATAACATCTTACGTCTTGCCTATCTTGTTTTCTTTTTAAATATGAGACTACGTTTTATAATTTAATTCAGTGTCGATAGCAATCGTTTAATATGGATGGGTCTGACAGTGATGAATCAAATGTGAAAAATTATGAATACAACAAGAAAAAGAATATTTGGTAAATGATGTGAAGAATATTGGTTATACACCTTGCAATCAACGAGATAAACAGAAAATCACATAAAGCTTTTCCCAGGTCGAAACAGACATTCGAGCCCAAAAAACTCGAGTACAATTTATTTTGCAGAGATAGGCTGAGGTTACTCACAAGAATCGCATGGGCATAGTGAACTCTCTTCCGTGTAGAAACTGTTTGCGAAGAAAACTCCAGTCCATCTCCTTGCTCGCTGTCCAACAGCGGGACTCTGGGAGAGGTGGATATACCTTCGTATCGATCGATTAGATGATCCCAGAGTAAGTAAATTGCAGTGCAATTAAAGTGCAACCTGGTTGAGAGGACTAAAACGGCATGGGAGCACAATATATCTCTCTTTTGGCAGAGTTTGCTTTTGGAGGTAGTCTCGCCCGTTCAGTTGGAAAAGAGATCTTTCGAAAGATCTCAATATTAGAGAAATGTTTAGCCAAAAGTATTCACAAATTACTTTATCTTATAAAGCAGAAAAATTTTTAATAACGAATTTAATCAACTGTTTGGATGTCCTAGAATCTTTATTTGTTGCACATCTAATAAATACTTGATTGATAAGTTAACAAAAAGGAAAATAATAGTTTGACAGAACAATCTGAAACAAAAATGAGACGACTACTAACAACGCAAGAATTACACTTTAACTTTGGCTAATTTTTTGCTTTGCGAGTCAAGAGACAACACATTTATAGGATGTTCTACAAGATGACAATTTTACAGTAAAATTTCCAAATTTTCCGATCAAAAACCTTGAGAATCTACAATAATTTAATAACGCACGAATCCGTGAGTTTGGAACACAGTAAGAAGACTGCTTAAAACAAACATGTGCTAGGTAATGGAAAAAAAATCTTCCAGTGGTTTGATAAAATTATCGACCCAGGTTTCCAGAAGTAGTAAAATGAGAATAAAATTAATAAAAATCAAAATGTCCTAAACTCAGTTCTTTTCTTTGACGAGAAAACCTTTATGCTCAATGAAGGTGTCGGTAATCAAAACACTAGAGTATAGTCGAGGATATATCCTTATTTATTTCAAGAAACATGCCCAGTGTCCTTAAAAAGTGAACACGTCCCCATGGATTTTCTCCCCATAGTAAACATGGAATTCCAGAATTTGAAGCACTCACTTTCATCGTTAATAGATTAGGCGATTTGGACCTTTAAAATAGCTAGCTAGAAGCCTACATCTACCCTCCTTGGACTTTCCTTTAATATTATTAATTCCTTGAGATAATGCAGCTACTAAAATGATATTCCTCAAGATTTAGAGAAACTGAAAACTATAAAACTTCAAGGTTCTAATGGAATCAATATCAGACGACTTCAAAATATGAAAAAAAACATTTGCAAGATAGACTGTATCACTATTAATTCCGCAGTTCCCTGCACAGAGTTTCTACATTTTGTTTGGACTTTTTTCTAGATGGTAATTTATTGTTAGCTTTATTGTAGGTAGTAATATTGTTGAAAAAAAAAACAATAAAGATGAATGAACGAAGGTTAACTAGAATTTCCTTATTATCCTTTTTTATTTAAAAGATTAGAGATTCAAAAGTTTTGAAATTTGTAAAATATTGTTCACAAAGTTACTAAGTACAAGTGAACCAAAAACCAATCTGAAATCTGCTTTAGGATAGCCATTAAAAGAAGATGAAGTTTCTACCATGTCATTTCCCATAGATATGAAGAACCTATTTTGTGTTGGTGTAAGGATTTCCCTTTATGAATGTTGTCCCTTTTGCCACAAGACCTATTAGGTACAAAATTAATAAAGATGGGATATGGGTCTTCGTTGTTATAACGAGACGATATTTTTCAGACCTGCTTCCTATATTGTTAGAGAAATACTTAATAAGTTACAAAATTTAAACATATTTTTTGAGTCAGAAGATAATCAAGATTATTACTAATTTACATGTACATACATTTAGCATATCAATGTATAAATAGATAAATATTGTTACAAACAAAGCTCAGAATTTTGATATCAGCAGTTTATAAGTAGTACTAGTACACAGAGAAACTATATATCTAAATGCAAACAAAAAAATGGTTAGCCCATAGACTGAACGCCTTTTTATATTGTTTAGTTGATAATTGCTATTATCAAATCACATTTATTAGATAAATATTACTTGAACAATAATAAATTAGTATTACGGCTAATTTAATTGACAACCACTACAACATAATAAAAAACTTTTTGTTTGACAACGATGTTATATAGGATTTTATCCATTAAATTCCTCAGTATGTCGTAAAAGTTTAATTTAGTGACTGAACGCTTTTTCTCAACAAAAAAAGAAGATGATTCATATCAGAATTGTAATTTGTAGCATTAATTAAAATTAATTATTAACATCTAGAACGTATAGTTTATTTAACCAGTATTTCACACTAGAATGCCGTGGCTATTCCTTGAAATCAATTAATTTCTCGTTTAAACAATGAATTGCGTTTTGCAACAATAAATTAACAGTGTCTTGACGATTAGTTTCCCTTTTCAAAACTGCGTATTTTAAAATATATTTATAAACGTACTAGCGGAAGAATCATTGTTAACAAAGCAATTTACTTTAATCAAATTATATGTATTATATGTATACATAAATTTCAAAGCGATTAGATAAATTCTCCGTGCGCATAACTTTAAATGTAAATATACCGCAAAAATTGAAATAAAGCGCCGTTTTTAGTAATAAAATGATCGGGAGATGTCGTGTTCTTACGATTGCAATCGCGAAGAAGTGTGTGTGTGTCGTTGGTCAAAGAGACATTTTGTGCGAAAATACAGTCTTTCGTCTTGTTGTATACGTTATTCTTGCGAGAATCTTGGTAAATTTATTGTGAAACTGTGCTAATAATAACGCGACCGTTTTGTAATAGTGCTTGTTCAAATATCCTTACCTCGTAATTTATATACTGTTTTCTCCATTCCGGCGTTATATGAGCTGATAAGTGTTCTGCAAACTTCATTTTTCAACTGCAACCATACGGGAAAACCGATCGGCCTTTTCTCAGCCTGCCCCCTATTTCGTGTTTTTTTACCGGTAGCAATACTCTAAGAAGACTCAGAACATGATTCTCTGTACTACGGAGTTTTATTAGTTATCTGTATATTTATCTACAAGCGTATCATAACAAAAGCATTATGTTTATTGCTTTATTGGTTGTGTGTTATTAGTGAAGTGTGTATGCCTCCTGGAAGAACGATAGCGATGTGCGTATAGTTTATTTCCCGAATAAATATAAATAATACACTTGTGTACGTTTCGAGAAAAAGAAGATGGTGAAATAAACTTTAACTGTGCTACCGGAATCTCATTGTATTTTACGCACGCAATCATTCTTATAAATGTAATTTTTCATGTTCGCTGACACCGGTCTGCAGTAAATTTTCGTAAAAACCAACATTATAATCCACCCGTAATAAACTAATAAAATATATAGACAGCACTTTCGGTAAGAGTAAAAGTAAACGATTAATTATTCGTACGCCCAATCGCGTACTGTTTTAACAGAGGAGTCTGTATAAATACTATCGGAAGACGCGATGGTGTTAAAATTCCACTACGCGATAATTTCGTAATCGATATCTATTCAACAGTAAACGACACGTGTTTTAAACTATAATGTATATCCCTCTATCTCAAGGTAAAAACTGCACCTAGAGATTAAGACAAGTGCAATATTGCACTCGCTAACCATCGGGTTTTTTTGCGATGATTACGGCAAAATTAATAAATTATTACATATAACTTGTTCTAATTTAATTTCAACTGATGTTTGTTGTTTGTTTTGCAGTCACGCATCGAACATGTAACTGTCACAGTGAACGAATCTGATAAGCGTTTCAGGAAACATGATACCTTGTATATACAGGGATGTTTGGTAAAGTATTGAACGTTTCTATAAGCATGCAATTTTTACTCTCAAAAAGTAATAGTAACAAATAACGACAATTTTTTAACGTACTATACTTTCAGATGTTCCGAAGAGTGGTGTATATAAGGGCGTTATTTTTTCATTTTGCATTAAAAAATAGTTGCTTTGTTTTGAAGATCGTATATGTCAGATGTTATGATTTTAGATATTTAATACAGAAAAACTCTCCCTGTATGAACATGTCACGACTGGTATTGGGAATTTAATTTAATGACACGCCACCATGCAGTAATTTTGGAAACTAACATGCTTGCATTGTTTATTGGGTCATTGGGTTTTATCGTTCATTGAAGGAGTACATAAAGATGCGCAACCCATGACAGTTGACAGAAATTTCAGATCCCATCAAATGCAATTTTCCATTTGATGCGATCTAAATTTCTGTCAACTGTTCTAGGTTGCACATATTTATATATTCCTACAATCAACGATTGTGTGTCCATATTTTCCTTTGCATTTCATATTTTCGTTGCCGTTTAGTAACAAATTTGTCTTCGTAAAGACTGCTAACATTCCTCTTTCATAAAGTAAGTATTTTGAACAATATAGAAGACTTTTTATAACCTTCAATTTCGTTTGAATATGAACTGCTTACACCCAACAATTGATTGTAACATTCATAGTTAAACTAATTTATTATACTCTCTAGAAGACACACATAATGCATAATACATACATATAGCCAATACAATATACATGATAAACACGACATCTATATGTTATATTCCGCATTCGAAATCTTCTGATTAGACACGGCCATGTGTTTTAATGGTTGGGATGCAGGTAATCGTCATCATCTGTATCTTCCCCGACTGTGTTTCCACAGGACGAGTTTTTTGCTTTTTTTCTTTTCATTTTGTCGTTTTCTAATTTCTTGTCTTTCTTTCATATTCAGTGCATTGACCAAAAATAGGATTGTTTCTTCGTTTTTTCTCTTTTGTGCTCCAACTCATTTTTGAATCTTTAAATGTGGTCGTGTCTCCTTTGATGAAACGAATAATTTTGATTTTTGGAAGCTTCAGTCTCTACGGAGTATACAAGCTGATTCAAATTAAGTGCGTATCATTGCTATCTGTGTTATTATTGATTCTAGAAAGTAGGTTAAATTAGCAAAGTATTCGTGTTTTTAACATTGATTAGCATGCAGTTCATGAAAAATAATTGAATAACGCATTTTCGAGAAATTTGGAAATTTATAATTTTTTTAATGGAACAGCCTGTAAAGTTACAATATACCTACTATTGTCCTAAAACGAACAATAAAGTAGTTACGGTGTATTTTAGTTGATGTCAAAGATACTCTTTTATTCTGTAAAATAAGTAGTAGGCTTTTTTCACTTTAAACAGAACACAGACCCTTTGTAAATGTCAATAACGTACTGAATATAAATCTTTCGCACGTTTAGTTATTAAAAATAGATTTTTTTTTGATTTTGTGTTGTGTTCATTAGTTCTCTATTTTTCTAAACATTTTGAGTTTACTTTCGTTGCTTAGTGTTTGACAATACATATTTCACTATGGTATTTCCTCATTTGGAGAAATGCGATATCTTAGAAGCATACATTTTATGTCGTAAAAATTCAATAAGGACTAGCGAATATTATGCTGAACACTATCCTTTACGACAGCAGCCAGATCGACGTTACGTTCGAAAACTTTACAAACAGTTTAGACTGCATGATTGCTTATTTAGAAAGAAAAATATCGTCGTCAACGAAGAAGTAGAAATTACAGTGTTAGCATATTTTGAAGCCCATCGCGCCCATGCTACTAAGGAATTGGGATTAAGTTATTCATCAGTTCAAAGAATTTTGAAAAAGCATAAGTATGTCCCCTTTAAGTTCAGCATATTTCAAACATCACAGTCAGGAGATTAACTTTCTGTCATTGGTTTTGTAATTTTTGTGATAAAAATTTGAATGGAGCACAGTGTATTTTGTAGAGTGACGAAACACATTTTTCAAATAGAGGCATATTTAATAAGAAAAATAGTCACAAGAAATAGTCTCAAGAAAATTTATTAATAGTTTGTCTACATGCTGCACAAGTTCGATTTAGTTTTAACGTTTGGTGCAGATTAACTGGTTCGGTAGTCGTTGATCCAGTGTACTACAATGGTACGTTAACAGGAAGCAGATATCTGGAATTTATTCGTAACGTTCTAGACGATTTCCTTGATAACGCCAACTACCTGATGCACCAACATTTATACTTTCAGCAGGACGGTGCTCCTGAGCACAACTATCATCTAGTGCAAACCTACCTCGACACCAACTTTGCCGAGAAGTGAATTGGTACAAATTGGAAGTTTTTCGCCAATTAGATAAGAGGACAATCTTAAGAGCTACCCAGAGTGTACTGAAGCGGACACGAATGTATTCAGCAGGAAGGTGACACCTTTGAGCAGTATTTATAAATTATACATGTACTTTCTTTTTAATTGAATTTTGTAAGCTGTAATATGTTAAAATAAGCATTAAACACAAAATATGTATCTGTTTTGTCAAAAGTTAGTGGAGCAATGACCATTTTGAAGGAAATAGAAACTGCTATAACTACTTTATTATTTGTTTTAGAACAATAGTATATTTAAACTTTTATATTATAAAGAACATTAGCATTCAGAATTTTAAAAAATATACAGGGTGTGTTTCCATTCAAAAAAATTATAAATTTCGAAATTTCTCGAAAATGCGTTATTCAATTTTATTCATGAACTGCATGCTAATCAATGTTAAAAACACTAATACTTTGCTAATTTAACCCATTTTCTAGAATCTATAATAACAGAGATAGCAATGGTGCGCACTTAATTTGAAGCAGCCTGTATATTTGTTCGTAAATTAAATTGATTGGATGTGATTTGTTGGGATTTTTGTTGTCGTTGATCCTGCTTCATTTGCATCTTTATCAATTTATATATCAGTATTTGGTATATATATGTAACATAGGTACTTAGACAATCGTTCTATGTAAAGACTCTTGGATTGTAAAAAGATATTCCAGTACATGCTAAATGTTTTATGATATTGGATGGTACATAAGCTTTAGGAAATGTCTGCACTATTAATTTAGCAATGTTTTAAATGCTGAGCGGTAATTCTGGATGGTTTAAGAGTAAGCTTTTGCCCTATTATAGTGTACTTTAAATGGTTTTAAACAGGATATTTTAAGTTGCTGTAGCTAATGACTCGTGGGGTGGTAGCATTAATAAAACCACACCAGTTTGTTTACAATAGTTTAATATGTTAATATGTATATTACAATGACTCTGATAATTCTAAAGAAAAACAAAATTTATACTATCAACACTGTACATCTTTTATTTGCTGTTATGGTGTAGAATTATTATTCGATAACGTAGTGTATAAAACTAAAAATACAGCATATTACGTTATTTGATCGAAGAAAATCGGTATTTTGTTCAGGCCTGTACCGGAGCGCTCGCGTGCAAAGCCGATTTTATCGGAATGGGAAATAAAATTAAATAACGTTTGCATAACATTCTCTTCATCCCTTAATAAAATTAACCGGGCGTGTCTTCTAGAGTCTCAGAATCGAAGGAATTTGTACGTTTGGCCTTTCAATACACTGGAACATCGCACCCTCATTTATCTCTAGCGCTCATTTATATCCGCTCGACATATAGTATTCACATCGTAGCACGGCCTTTCCTCTCTGCTAACGGGATAAAAGTGGGACCTCCTTTTGCACCTAGACGAGGTTCCATGAGCGCGTAGCACGGCCTTTCCTCTCCGCTAACGGGATAAAAGTGGGAACCCCCTTGAGCGAATGTAAGTGAATGTTTACGTTTGCCGACCGCGGATATAGACGAGGTTCCAGTGTATTTTAGAATACGCAAAAAGTAAACATAAATTCGATTTTTGTTATTCCCTTTATTTAGATACAGAAAATATATTTAAAAAAGTGAATAGTAACATGATAGAAGAGAATCAAAAATGTGCGTTTCCATTGATGATCTTGTTAGATAAGAATTCTATTGTAATTTATTTTTTGTTTTGGCAGTCAATTTTCTCTTAGTATTTCTAATTAGCAATACCAACCTCTACACTCTAGAGATTTATAGGTTTGTTAGATTTGACGTAGAGCTTTAGTTAGTGTAGTTTTTTGCGCAATGAATTCAAAATTTAATGTACTCAAAAATTTAATTATTTTTTTGTAAGTTGCGAGTTTTGCAGCGACCTCCGAGCGACCGAAAGAATGAAGCATGTCATCGATTATAATTCCCTTGCTTATATAAAATGTGCGATGCAGTTTGCAACAAATGTTTGATGAAAGGCACGTATCGGAGCTAGTTTGTCATGTACCTTTCTTAAGTTCGAGTTAGAATCAAATTTTAAAGAACGAAGTAAGAAAAGAAAGCGCAAACGATGTCATCTTTTCTAATAAAAAAACCTTTTTCCTAAAACTTGTTCATATTTTTCGGCTTCGTATAGTTTATCGCCGATTGTTCAGAATCACTACTGTATCCATCCTTTGAAATTGTTTCCACCTCTGCTTCTGAATTGCTTTCCTGTTAGTCACGTCCCTATATGTTCTTCCCTTATACCTTTGTTCAACTCCACGGAGCTTAATCTGCTTTGTGTCCGACAGGCAATAGCATACTGTAGACTGCTGTAAAAAGTAATTATAAAATGCAAGAAAAGGACAATGTGGTAATGTAATTATGACAATTGCTGTATTCGATGAAAGATCTGACAAAGGCGTAGACCGTATACATCTTTGTGTTCATTTTCTAGAAAATAACGAATTAATTTCGTTGTATTTGCAACAAATCGATAATCCCTTCGATGTCTTACTTATCTCGATCATCATCTTTAAGTTTAAGGTTTAGATCTGTTAAAATTTAATTAACTCGAAAAACGCAAACAAATCCAAATGCTTCTAGTTGTTCGAATTGGTTTTCCAAAGATGTTACTATTTTGTAATTAATTTTTAGATTCAATATAATTACATAATCAAGTAATTAGATATACTCTTCTTGCCACTCAGCATTGTAAATTTTCCAATATTGAAAACTTCTATAACGTTTTATATTTTTCAATAGTAGAAAACTTTGAATGTTAGTCTTCTTTTTGTAGAAAAGTATTAATGGATGAAAAGTTTGGTTCAACATGGAGTTCGTCGTAGATTGATTCTTGACAGATTCTTGTGGGGTTTTATCGAAATGTTCAATGTCAATTTTTATAGTAAATTTACACGTAGTTGATTATTTATTTCAGGATTTTCTGGCAGAGATTTAAAACATCAAACCAAATGATTATGGAGCAAATATTAAAATAAAATTTTAGAAATATTAGTTTTTTAGATATTTACAATATTGAAACATTACCATATTTTCAACTGTGATAAATTGATACATTTTGGTTAATGTTATTCTATTTATTTTGATTATAATTTATAACTTGTAATTTTATAAACATAATTTTATTATCTATAAACTAATAAATACATAAAAATGTTACTGTGTTTCATTTAAATTCAACAGTTCCTCATACATACACATGCTATAAAGATTCATGGTTATAAAATCATTAATAAAATTGAATAGGTACATTATAAAGTATTAGCAGAAATTAAAAGAACTACGTAAGACTTGTATGATATGACTATTTTAAACTAGGTCAACAAACAAAGCAAAAATTACCACCACTGCTAATATTTGTGAAACGCGGTTATAGTTGTGTTAATATCACTTAATCCTTATAATACTATATATATTACCCTTAATCCCAGTCATTAGCAAATTACATCATAGAAAGTTCAATATTTACTTCTTAAATAATCAGCGGAATAATTTGGAAACTCCCATATAATTATTTTTATATTTTCAGTTAGTACAATTATTTCGCTTGAGCATTTATAAATTCATAATAATTCATTATAAGCTAATGATTTCGGAAATTGAAATCCATATTCAGTATGTACTTCATTTTCTCATTTAGAACATTGTTTGCTTGGTTCAATATTTGTTTTTCAGTTTTTTATAAATATTATTATGTATTTCTTGTTTCAAGAAATAAATTTGTATTGAAATTTAACATTAAACTAAACGAACGGAGACTGATGCGTATCACTTTCGATATTACAAAAATTAGCGCCAGGACATCTGTGCTATATTTACACATAGCCGAAATGCCACTAAATTTGGTGTTTCAAGAAATAAAACGCAAAAACATAGCTAAAGTATTCCATGTACGAGGATGTATTGATATCTAGTTTCCTAAAATGGTTCCGTGGATAAAAGAAAATAATGCGACATCATAGTTTCACGTCAAAAAGTCTAACCGAAGTTGCCCAATAAAATTTGAAAAAAAAGATGTCAACCGAAATTGTGAAAATCGAAAAATTGGAGTATTAAGCCATCATTAAGACCATTAAGTAAAATGATTCCACTTTGTTTTGAAAATGTCAATATAGGTAATTAATTTTAAGTTATACGAGTTGCCCTACATTTTTTGCAACCTAGTGTATATTAGGTAAATTACCGCTCAAACAAACTATCCCACTCATTTTTTTTTGTATTGTAAAATGATTCTTGATCTATTACATGGATTGTCAATCATCGCTGCCACATTAAAGCATTTTCCTAATTCAAGATAGACAATATATCATCGAGATACTGAGTGATCAATTTCAAACGAAGGTGGCAGAATTCATATTCAGTTAATAACTCTTAAGTAGTTGGTAATAAATAGTTAGTTGATTGAATAGCAAACAAACGTTAATCCTAACGTAATCTAATAGTGTTTTAAACGTTTATTCAAAAACTTGTGCCAAAGCAGTGATTTCAGTGCCTGTAGGTCTTGATGGATTTGCGCATTACTAACAGACCAAGACGCCGCAACAATCATGTGCAGCACCCTGCACTGCGAGTCGTCGAGGCGCTTCATTTATGAAGTACTGGCTCTGGACTAGGTCAACGCCGTCACAGAATAAATAAAAAGGACAAAAGCCTTAAAACTGATGTCATGGTTTTTGTGCGCATGTCTGGCAGACGCCATTTCTAAAATATGTCATTTATGAATTTATTTTTATTTCCGTTTTCTTTACAAAAATCTTGAGTGTACATAGATCTAAGAACACGTTTCTGAACGGTCCATTGCAGTTATAGAATGCTTCATTTTGTAAATGTTAACTTAATATTTAGTTTTAACATATTACAATATAACATTTTTAAGAAAATTATATTAAAAAAGGGATTAAACAAAACGTAAAAATCATTATAAGTTTCTGTTATAGTTACCTTGAAATCTGACACATTAACGGAAAGTACGAAATGTACACGTTTCTGAACGTACTCTTATGACATAACCGCCTTTTGTACTTGCCAAAAAATACCAAAGATAGTCTTTAGAATCTCATTTTAACTAAATTAAATATTATAATAATGTCTGCGTGGCGAGCGGCTGGTTTAAAGTAAGTTAATTATTTGATTATTTAATATAATTCAAACGAAAAAGAAATCGAATGCATTAACATTTCGCTCTAGTTACATCAACTATTCCAACATTGCGGCTAGAGCATTAAGACAAGCTTTAAAACCTGAAGCAAGGGCAGAAGCAGCTAGAAGAAACGATTCTCATATCAAATTTACCAAATGGGCAGATGGCAAGCCAGCAGGTACGTAACAGTATGAAAAATTCACGGTTTATAGATACGAATGTATTTGACATCTCTGAGTTAACTATTTCTTGTTATCATTGCAAATTAAATGTTAATTATGAATTTTATATGCAGGTCGTAAGGAATAGTCGTATTATTTTAAGGTAACGAGATTTCATGTAATGTGTGGTGTAATTCTAACAGATTTGTTTTGTAATTTATTTTTAATAACAATTTATCAGATGCATGCATATTTTCAGACTAAGTTTGCATCCACTACAATAAAGCATGCTATGTGATTGAAATGGGCATAATTATATTATACGAATAATAATCTGCAGCTTGATTTCTTTTAGGTCGGATAGATCCTGACAAGCGATTGGTACCATCAACACCGACATAGTTTTGTTAATATGTTATAACCCTATTCCTTACTTCTTATGAATAATAAATAATTTTAATATCCAAACATCTCTTTATTTTAATACAAAATAAAATAATATCTGCATATATACAATAAAAACAGTATTAATTGGAGTAATATTTAATGATTTTTCTTTCAACGGTTAATCATTTAGGTAGTCCATTGTTATCTAAAAGATGTTCTGAAGAATCTAACAATACTTGGGGTCCTTCTCCAACTTTTGTTACGATTATGTATTTTAATAGGTCAGATGAATTTTTGAGAGTAGAGAATTTCTGGTGTACATCCTACAAAAAAAATATCCATCAACTATTTATAAATTGTAATTCTAAATATAGCAGTGTTCTCAATACTAGATTAATTAAATATATTCTGAAACAAAAGTTTTATTTTATTGGTTTCCTTTCGGATAAAGGATCATAAAACAGACCCAATTGTTTTATCTCCTATGACAATGGACTCGAAAATCGGTTCTGGGTCATCTGCACGTCTGTTTAAAAAACTAGTTTACATGTTCGATTCGATATTCACGCTGGAAAGCAGATATCAGACTACTACCTGTGCTCCTACTATATCTTCGACAAGTGAAATTGGTTAAGGCGTTAACACTTCAATTGGCTTATCTTCAAGGGGTTCTTTACGCAAATGGAACCATATTGCCCATTTTTTTAGAATAGAAATATGAAATAGATAAATCACTGTACGTATTAATATATAAGTAAAAAGAATGTACTTTTGAGCAGTATATGTATGTAATGTAATCAGAAACAATGAACATAAGACAATAAAATACTAAGTTAAAGTGTTTTAAACGGATATAACATCGGTATCACCAAACGCCACAACTTTGATTGATTAATCGGGACACGTGTTTCGAGAACGCATGGGTTCTCATCATCAACCGAATACTGAATGAATAAATAAAATTAAAACTATCACTATAAACATCCCGCTCTTCTAGTATAAACAAGCATATAGCATGCGATTCTTTACCTAAACCGAACTAGTCGCTAATACATGTTGAAAAGGGACCGTCCTTTCTTAAATTATCGAACAAGACCGATTTTCCAAGAATCGATGGTTTCTGATTCATGTCTGTATTTGTAAATATAAATACTCATATGCGTCTAATTCTCGTGGCTTATCAACGGCTTTTAATAGTAATGAGACTGTCTATTTCAATATGATGTCTCTTTTCAATTAAATGTTGCGCTACTGCGGATGATTCCTTCCAAGGAATATCTTGACTTGTCTCAAACCAGCCAAATTCTTCCAGAGCAATGCTCTGAGGCTCCCTTCTCTATCTTTAAGATTTTTTTGTAGATATTCATTCTTAGCCGCAAAACTTCTCCGGTCCCACAAACGAAGTTGTAGCGGCCTTCCTTGCTAATAGGTTAACTTCTTTACTGATCGTTGATTCCAGTGTGTTTTGATACCCAGCACAGTATAACTCTGGTTTCGTTCTCTAGGTTGTTTAGTGTACCACTAAGGCACTTAATTATCATAATAAATTTTATAAAACATACGACGGTGTGGAATTATTTTTTAATTTCGAAAATGTCTATAATATACACCATTCCTTTTGAGTCAAACATAACAGAAGCTTTTAGCCTACTTCTTGGGTTTGGACTTTAGATATTGTTTGCATCTATTACGTTCTTTGAAAGGTTTCGTTTGTTCAATATGTATTTTTTCAATGATCGATGTTTTATTAAATTTTTGTACTACACTACGCAAGAAAGGTCTTACTTTGAATAATGTGTCTGTTTTATTATTTAAATTTGATATTATTGTTGAATATCCGATGCTCATTTTTTCATCATTCAGATTTTGTAAAATTTTCGTCAAAATAATTAGAGTATTTATTGATGAAACCCATCTTATGTAACAATTTCCTTAATGATATGAATATATAATTTTTATTTTGAAGAACTTACCACTAGAATATATGGAATAATCTAAGCGGCATTACACTTTATGTATATATGTAAGAAATCCCAATAAAGAACGACTGTGGTACATGTATAATAATTTCCATATTGTTGGTTGAGAGTAATAGTGGATAATCAATGGAAAATGTTTGTAAAAAATAAACTAAACCTCCAATCTTATGTTCAGGTAACACGGGGTAATACACAAGGTTAATTAGTTAAATTACAGTCGCCACTAAGAATGAGGATATCAGAAAATTACAAAGGCCAAGTTAATCTAAGTGGCACAAGCACAGCAAATATGTATCATTGAAAAAAATGCATTGATATTGTTATACCTGACTTAGCTCGGTTGTCTTAACTCGAATTCCTTTTATATATTCTTCTCGAGATGCACTTGTCGGAAATACTTCATTTATAATTGATATAAGTTCGCTTACATTATTCTCAAGAGTATATAGACAGGCGTTCGGTCCTGCATCATAAGTATAAGCAACCTGAAATATATAAAGTATAAATTAAAACCTTATAAGCCTTATAAGTGGACTTTACCTGAGTACTTTTTTTGAAATCATTATATGCGTGAACGAACTCTATAATCGAATGAGATACTTCATTTAAGTAAAAACAAGGTGGGTAAGTATCCAAACAGATTGCGTGAAACTGATTCGAATCACGCATTGTAAGTTCGGCGAACTTAGCGAAGTCTTTTGTTTTGATTGCAATTTCCATATTGTTAATTCGAGCGGGTACAATTGTTTCGGCTCTCGTAGCTAATAAAGTAGAAGTAGACATGCTCGTCTTCATCGCATTGGTTGAACTATGTTTTTTGCGAGATTCATTAACGACTAGGATGATTATTCTCATATCGGGCCAATGAGAGGTCGGAGCTAACTGTACAGCTAAAGAATCAGACCCATCCAGAGACTCACCTTTACACCATTTCACCTGAAAAATTGAAAGTTTAGAGGACGTAATAATGAATGTTCGATTTCATTTATGATTTTAGTTCCTTATATTTTTAGAATATAGATAGAATCTAAATAAACATTAAATTGCTTGACTTGTGTGATTGTAGTTTATCAATGGCGAGCTGCAGTCACTACAAATTTAAAAAAAAAAGGTAAATAGAAAATGGGCGGAATATTTTACGAGATCCGTTCAAACGAAAAGGTTCAAAAGTAGCTATTTATCTTCATAGTGTAGAGTTCTATTGGCGAGTCGAGTTTATATGTTGAGTGAGTGCTAAAATTTGTATCTCAAACTCAGGAACTAACGCGTTATCAGAAGTAGCCACAATGAGGGCACCGTCACCTGTGGCTTCTCTATGACTTTCTGATAAACTTTTCGATACCACGATATGATACTACTAAAGGAAGTCGAAGAGAAACTAATTGATAGACATCTGAGGGACGTATTGGCAAAGCTGCCTCTAAACGGGAACCAAACTGGAAAATCCTGTGAGCAGGCTATTCATGAGCTTGCCCGGCGAGCAGAAATTGCCTTAAGCAACAAAGAAGTCGCGCTGGCCACCTTCCTTGATATAGAGGGCGCCTTTGACAGGCCGTCCTTTCTGTCGATGCGTAGGGAATTGCAAAGACGTGGAGTCGAGCCAACGGTGACAAGGTGGATCGACGCCATGATAAGAAACAGAACCGTTCATGTGTCACAGAACCTCTGCACTATAAAGGCGACCGTGGCAGCTGGCTGCCTACAAGGTGGAGTGCTGTCACCCTTGCTGTGGTGCCTGGTGGTGGATGTCCTGTTTTCCCATCTTCGGACGGCGGACTTCCAAGCACAGGGCTATGCCGATGACATCACCATCATGATCTGCGGCAAGTTCGAGGGCGTGATATCCGAGAGGATGCAAGTCGCACTCGAACTCGTGGAAAGATGGTGTAAAAGAGAAGGGTTAACTGTTAACTCTAGAAAAACGACTATGGTCGCGTTCACTCGAAGAAGGAAGCTTTCCAGACTTCAGTGTTCGACCATTTTCGGCTCAAATTGAAGTACAAACCACACCTGGAACAGGTAACTAACAAAGTCACGAGTGCCTTTTGGGCTTGTAGAGGAATAATAATAATAATAAAGAAATAAATGTTTGGTAAAACGTGGGGGCTGAAACCTATGATGGTACACTGGCTGTACACGGAAGTTAGTATCTTCTATAACTTATGCATCGTTAGTCTGCATAAATCTTCTTCTTTTTCTTAATCGTTTGCCTTCTACCGTTAGGTGTAGGCCTAGGAGTTGCGTTGTTGTTTATTTCTACATATCTCTCTCTCTTTTTAGATCTATCTTTCGCAAGTTTTCTTATGTCCTTCCACATGATGTCCCTTTTTCTGCTTCCTCTCTTATTTGCTCCTCCCGAGGAAAACATTTTCCTCGGATTTCTTCCTTGAGCTTTTGTTTCCATAATTCTTTTTGTCATTCTGTCGTCTTTCAATCGGTGCACATGCCCTAGCCATCTTAGTTGACCGTCCCCTCCCCATCTTTTCTAGCACCGGCTTAATTTTAAGTTCTTCTCTAAACACAGCATTTCTTATTCTGTCTCTCCTATTTTTGCCCTGTATCTTTCTCAGAAATCTCATATCTACGGCATTTATTCTAGATTTGTACTGATTTATTAATGTCCAAGATTCACTGCCATACAGCATCACCGGTCTTACAATCCTCTTGATCACTTCGGTTTTTATTTCCTTTCCTATTTCCCGTTTTCCCAGGAATGATGTCTTTAGTGAATTAAACATTTTTTCTACTCATTTTCACTCTTTCATTCATTTCTTTGTCGTTTCCCATTCTTTTCGATGAACGTTCCCAAATATATGTATCCCTCTACTTGTTCTATATTTTCTCCATTCAGATGTATCCCATGCCTTCTTTTTTCTTTTGCTATGATCATCCTTTTAGCTTTCTTTATATTAATTTTCATGTTTATTTTGTGTAGTGCATCATTCAGTATCTCTAGGTTACATTGAAGGGCCTGTTTCGATTCCGCCAAAAATCATCAGTGAACATCAGTTCCGATATTTTCACCTCTTCCAGTGTCCAATTTTTAATTTCGTAGACATTTCTTTTATCACCTCCACCGTTTCCATATCCACACCTCTCTTTGTTAACGTTTTCCATATATCTTCTCTCTGTACTCTATCGAAAGCCTTTTTTAAGTCTATGAAGTATATATGTATTTCTCTATTTTCATTGATTATTTTCTCCGTTATTTGTCATATTGTAATAATTTGATCCTGTGTGCTAAATATAAAAAATAGTAATTCTCATATCTTATCTGAAATCAACAATTAAAAAAGCAAATACTATACCCATCCTCCATAGATACTTCTGCATGCACTCCCAGAACCTCTTCTTGCTAATCCTGATATATCACCTTCGATATTGTATAATTTTGCTAATGCAAAAACGAGACATGCATATCCTGCAGCAGAAGAAGCTAATCCTGCAGCGGTGGGGAAATTATTTTCTGAGCAAATATGTATATTCCAATTAATAATATCTTCCTTATTTCCGATAGGATTAATTCTTTTCTTTACTAAAAATAGAAAAATTACATATGTATCACGTTAACCATCTAACATTTATTCTTATGTAAAGCAAGTACACTTACATACCACAAAAAGCAATAATTAGCATTTCAACTACCAAAATATATAAATATATCAATGTTACAAACCTATGACCCGGATTTTAGGTGTAATATACTAACTTTCTTTTAAACAATTTTGTAGCCGAACCGCATCGAAATTTTCTTCTTTTCCATTTAACCAAAGTTTATTATCTTTGAAATTTGGACTTGCCATGATAGTAGTTTTGGCACACATCTAAAATTTACTTTTTTAATATAAAAGTATTAAAACACTTACATTTGCACCTGATTTCGCATCTAACGTACTGCTAATTGAATCGTTTATAGGTAAAATGAGTTCGTCATCTCTTTTTCCCCCTGAAATAAATATAATATTTAGTAGCAAGCAAATGAACAATATCAGAGTACTTACAGTATTTTATTACTGCTATATTAACTGGTGCGATGCAAGTTACAATCTTCATGTTTTAAACAGTAGAGTTAAATATAGTAAAAGCACAATAATTATTTGTTCGAACTATAACTCTTAAGTTGAAGCTGAGTAACTCTTAAACTGTACAAATTCTAAAATGTGAGTTTATGCAGGTTCTGTTATTTATAAGGAAGTTCTACAAACTCCCCAGTTGGATTAGGAAAAGCAGTTTTGAATGATTGTAATTGTAAATATGAGCTTTGCAGACAAAGTTGCCTAATTCTAAGGACAATCTATATACATTTAAATATGAAAGCCGTCGATATTTTTACACTACTATTAAAAAGTTTGTACCACATATATCATACCAGGTTGGTCAAAATTTGGAAGACACAGACTTTTTTTTTAATATTTTATTTATAACTATACTGTACTGTATTTATAACTATACTGTAAAGAACAGCCTATGGATGTCGATGACACTGGGTAGGAGCCCAAAACTTGTTCAGGCAAAAGTATATGCCATCGAACAATGTGCTCAGGAATGTCTAAAAAGACACTACCAAGGTGCACGCATATATATGTTCTCAAACAGTCAGTCAGCAGTAGAGGGTTTAAGGGGCTATTGATTTAATTTAATTGCTATCAAGGCAGGGCAGTCTCTAATTATCCCTAACACTGGGGCCCACTGGGCCTATTGTGTTATTCCTACCTTGATTCCATTTTACTCAAACAGGTTAGTTCTCTCGATCAGGTTTAGAAGCGTTAGCGCTTTGCATAGCAATCCTACGCTGACTTGCTGGTATGAAAGCCTGTTTCCTCCTTCTCATTACAGAGTCTGCATAAGGGTTCATCTTTATAGATTCCCATCTTGTGCAGGTGACCTCTTAGGCAGCCGTGTCCTGTTAATAGACATGTTACTGCCCTAAGTTGAATCCTGTTGAGCTAAGCTGAGTCCACCACGTACTGCACTCTTTGTAACACCTAGACCAGGCTCCGGTTCGGTAAATTTTATTTGGGAACCTTCCCTCGCTAATTGGTTTGCAGTTTCATTGTCTGCTATACCCCTGTGTCCCGGCACCCACACCAAGGTGACCTTGTTGTTTCTGGCCATAACAGTTAGATTTTGCAGACATTCCAATACTAGTTTGTAGGCTATGTAATAAGGTGCTAGAGCCTTTAAGGCTGCCTGACTATCAGAGACAATGAAGATCGCCTGCCCTAGCGGTTGGCGACGCAGACTCTCCAATGCACAGGTTTGTATAGAATATATTTCTGTTTGAAATACCGTTGGGTATCGGCCAAGTGGTTCACACACCTTGTAACCCTGGTTTTCCTCATAGTTTAAGGGCCTATAATTTTAAATCTAAACTAAGCCGAGACTGTCTTCTCACTCTCAGTGCTCTGGCTCAAAGAAACACAGATACTTCAGTACCATCACGACTTTACTCACTAGCCACTGCCCTCTGTGGTATCACCTGAAGAACATAGGTAAGGTGAACTGTGATAAATGCCGGTTCTGTTTGATACATAGCGAGACGATGGAACACATTATGTGCAAATGTGAGGCAAAGGCATGACTGCCGCGAACGTAGAACTGGCTGACATTAGAACCGTAGCCAAAACCCTAGACTTCTGCAGAAGCTTGGAGATCAATTGGGACTAAAAGATTACGGGTACTTACAATGGATGTTATAGATCGCAGTGAAGAGAGGCAGAATTGCCTACACAACTCATTATTAATCGAATCTACTGTGGTAACGTCAAACAATTTCTATGCCAGTTATTGTTGTATTTTTATGAGGTAGTTTTATATGTGTGGTGGGTTGTACTATTAACTGCTTTGTTCCCAATAGCGAATGCTACATTGATCGGAATATCTAAGAAAATTTCATCGTTCTCTTGAAGAAATGAACCTCCAGTTCCCAGCGTTCTGTCACAAGGGTAAGCAGCCGCCTAATAACTGCAGTTATTGATGTTTTAACGTCGGTAGTACTTACCTAAAACTTGCCAAAAATATTACATCTTATGTCAGTTATGTTTCAGAATATTTACTTTATTGACTAAAGATATCTATGTAGATTCATTTCACAGTGAAGGTACCTAGATATGCGGAACCAGTGGCATCACAGCAGAAGGTCGGGCCTGTGTTCCAGGGTCTATTGGGCTCTCCTGTATGGTTATAAAGTAATACCTATACCATGCATTTCAGACCTGTATGATACAATTCTTACTAAAAACTTTAAGAATGTCCCGTGATCCACAGAACACGTGGAACACAGACACTAGGACATCCTTCGGACATTTAAATATTTGTCTTATGGATGTCCATAAGATATCCTCGGTAGTTACTTTAGATTATTATTATTCAAATACTTTTTTCTCTTTATTTATTTATCCTAAAATGTCCATAGCCCTATCGATTTTATAAAATCAAATTTAATACATTTACAATTTTTAATTTCACGGGCGTTTGAAGATGGTACTTTATAAAAGAAAATAACTAAATACCGTGCCAGTATACTGCTATTTACAGTGGAATAGTACCGAATTTTTTACTTTTGGTTGCACCAAATACGTCCTGGTTTGCACCAGAAGGAACTCTTCATTTTTATGGTAGTATAAGGGTTTACAAAGCAGATAAAGTTTAACCAATTGTTTAATTTGACTTCCTATTATTTAGATATTTGAAAAACTACGTCCGAAGACGTCATTTTAGAGACTATGGACAATTGAATGAGGAGATTTGATGCCTATTTTGATAATTATAAAAGATATATTTTTTTGGTGGACCCAAGTGATTGCAGAAATTAGTGTCGTAAAAAATTGGCTAGTTCCTTTGGTTATTAGTAAAAAAGTACATTTTTTATTATATGTACTTATTTAATATATAAGAAAATGCAATTTTTAGATGTATAATATGTGCAAAGGTTATTTATAAAAATAAATGCTATCTTTATTGCTTTTATTAGATCTGTCAATAAACTAATTTAAAGCAATGAATTTTACACACAATCAACTGTAGTGCTAATGCTGTTAACTTTAGAATTTAGGCAATCATTTAATTAAAATCGCTATTGTGAGTTATGTAGGTATAATAATGCAAAAGAGTTAATTGGATAAAATTTTAGCTTCCTGTCACAAATATGTGCATTCTTCTTCAAGTTGATACGTCCCATGCAACTATAAAATACGTACGATGAACTTTCTTTTATATTTCTTTGTACGTGGATACATATTAGGTATACCTACATACCTATACAATGACATATATTACATACAGTACATTTTATTAAAAATTTATACCTTTTCGTTGTTTGAAAGATCGTTTTCAATTTTTAAACATTTTTTCAGTGGGCGTTAATCATTCAAAATATGCAGTTTTCGGAAAAAATAATCAGTAATATGGTATAATTAAAATAATTAATTATTTGTGTAGGTTTATTATAAAAATGTTATACGTTTGTAATTATCGTGAATATACATATGGCAGGCAGAGGTATATATTTATGTAATAGTCTGTTAATAATGATATTTTATTATTATTGTTTAAGTATTTTTCTGTTTGACGACGGAAAATCATATTTAACAAAATATTATTAACAATTTATGTACATGTGGCTCAATGGTCTAGGGGTATGATTCTCGCTTTGGGTGCGAGAGGTCCCGGGTTCAAATCCCGGTTGAGCCCATTTTTTCCCAAAATTTATTCATCTAGAAACGATAAGTGTTATATTTTAGATTTTATTATAATTAAAATCGAATGATGCTTACTACACGTTCGCATCATTAAATTTATTAAAAAATTATTTATGGTGCCATTTAGAGCTATGATTTAGAGCACCCAGATGTGTTACAAAATTAAGCGTTTCAACCATATAATAAAAATGGTTGAAAACATTCTGTGTTCTTCAAGCTCTACTGAACATTTTTCAAGAACATTAGGAAGATGTACGTCTATTTTATAAATTAAGAAGAGTTTTTGTTAATCTAAGTAAATTGTTTAGTTTTATTATACAAGGTGTTGGTTAGGGTACATGATGTACAGATGAAAATAAGTAAAAACTTTAGTAAATCCAATAATCTAATAAACGTTAGTTTTCGAGATCCGGTTTCATTAAACAAGTTTTTGGATTTGTTTGGTAAGTATCTACTGACTGTGAGATGCATTACTAACACTTTATGGTATGTGAGGAATGTGCAGCTGTATCGGGATCTCCAGATTTCAATCTTCCATCAATATGCTGCTAGACTGGTAAAGAAACTGGTTAGAGAACTGCTTCATCTTGATCTTGACAGGCCCCCTTCCTTGGTCAAAATCTCCCAAATTTCCACAAACTCTGAGAAAACCTGACGAACTTGCTCTTGTAACAGATAATGGTTCAAGCTGGGCAAATGATTTATTTCAAAGCTAATAATTAGTAAATATATTAGTTCGGCAAAACCAAAAGTTGAATTTTGGTGACCAGTGACACTTGTTTTATATTACCTCAAGCTTTGAGTTTGTACAAGGAGAAAGCTTTTTAATAAGAGAACATATAGTACCTATATAAACACTTTATTGTCAATATGTCTGTTTCTACACTTGAAGTCAATTCAAAATCTTGCGTGATATTAGTTGACGACCATTTCCATCTTTCTTCATTAACATGTCTATTGTAACTACTTGCAATTATTTCACAATCCACTCCAAACTGTCTACCAATATCTTATGCAGATTATTCTGATTGTTTCGCTCGTACAGTTGACAATTTAATATCTGTAGGTAATTGATCCTCATGTAATATTGAGCGGATTATAATCCAAATTGGTTAAAGTAATAATATCAAAAATAGATAATCTTCCGCTTTATTTTTTTCTTTGGAATGGGTATATTAGCTTTATGGTAGCTAAAATCGAGTTTATTGTTTTACATACCTATACATATAAATATAATGATAACCAAGGATTTTTTAATATGTACTGCAGTACGGTACTGTATTGCATAATTATAATCAGAAATATGTAGGTTATCTAATGTAGTTGCTTAAAATTTTAAAACGAAACTCCAAACTAAAATTGTAACTATTATATTATAGTTATTTGAATAATGAGAATGAAAAAATGTCAAGTTTCCATTTTTGCTTAGTATTTTGGATCGGTCTACTTTTATTTTGATAAGAAAATTGAGTTAATTTCATATATAATAGTCATAGAGTGATTCGAAATTATTCTAAACCTGAACAATAACATTGACTGACATTATTGGCTAATTTTTATTCTATCGGCGCGAAAGATGCTGCTCAGAAAACTGATCGCAATTTTTCTAGTTGCTGAAATTTATGGGATCTCTTTTCCCCACGGACAATTATTTTGCACATGTTGGATTTAATTTACACCCAACAAGAATGTCTTTCTAAGAAGATTATCTAGCAGAATGGCTTGGACCACAATATGATATAAATAAGCTGGTTTACCTTTGACTGAATGTTGTTCAACCACTTACTATAAATATATATATATATATATTGAGCAGATAAAAGAATTCTGCCTTTTTAAATATATATTTTTTACTTCTCCACAAGAGGCTGAAATGTACTTTAAGACTAAGACTTTTTGGTCTTATAATGAAAGATCATTAGCCCACCAATTAGCGGAGCAAAATGGAGTAAGCTACAAATTTAAGGGTGACACTTTGATATGACAAGTCAGGCCTAGATTAAAGGATTTCTGGTAAGACATCGTATATTGACCGTTTGAATCTAAGAAGATCCTTGTCTACGGTACTGTCTTTGGTGTTTCCCTCCTCCTATGGCTATATTTCCGACGAAGAAGTTGCAATAAGACTATGAGCTTTGTCTATTTCCAAACAGCTGCATCGAGTTCACTCATCAGGATTGGTAAATTTTCTTAAGTTTTCTAAATCAACAAACATAAAAAATCGATCTATATCACCAGAGAAAATGGTATGGTGTGTTTATTAGCACACTAGATCTTTCATCTACTTACTCAGGTGCAATCTAGCAAAGGTTGTTATTCGTTTTTACGTATCTTCGCTCACTGGGAAAGTATTTTTATACGGTGATACAATGACAAATGTAATCAATAGTTTCCAGTTGTTACAATATAGTCTATATTCAGTCCTATTAGTAAAACATTTACAACATATCTGGTCATTAAGACTGCCTGTTTTAACTGTGCCTGAATCTTCTGTGGAGAGGAATGAAAAATGTAAAGAAAGATCTGAAGAAAATGTAAACGAAAAGATTGCCAGCGATAGTGAGTGTGTCAAGCCAACTTTCTCTGAAGTGGAGCCATAACTGTTGTAGTACTATTGACTGTGAAGATGACGAAGGAGTCTATGTAAGTGAATATTGAAGTGGCCAGTTTCTAGTATAAATTCTTTCTATTTTCTGTATTAATTCTTTGCTGAATTACAAAAAGCTAATACTGCTATTCCAGCCAGAGATCCCTTATCAAGATTTTAGAGTCTAACAAAACTGTCAAACTAAAGCTAAGTTTGAACCAAGATCAGAGTTACTCTTTGAATATTCTTGAGATTGCAGAGCTTCATCGAGATGCTTTCACAGTTAAAACTTTGCTTTGAAAGAGAGCTAGATCTACTATACTTATATTTTGTAATAAAAACAAACACATTTTTTTTAACGAGTTACTTTTACGAGAGTCTCAATGGAGACTTAATTAATAATAGTAACTGGGAGTTAATGCAGATTATCTTACGGGATTAAAATTACATCTGCAAATATTGCGAAATAGTTGGGTTTTACCATTAATGACAGGGGAATTTTCAAAAAACATAGCGAAACTGCAGCGGCTAAAGTCAAGGAGAAGGTAATCAAAATTATGTATAATATGGTGGTCTTAAGAGCGATAAAAGAACGGTTATCAGCAGCGTATTGCCCATAATATAATGATTTATGGCATTTCGATGTTCCAAGGGACATTTAACCAACAAAAATACACATAATTATTAGGGAGAGAGCAGGGAAACATTCTGCTTTAGGTGGCTTCTGCCTGCAAAAGTATTTCAGCAATGGTTTTACAGGTGATGACGGAGAGGGTTCCTATCAATCTCCTGGATCTGGGAAATAGTTGCACTGTGAGGGGTAAAGGGAGGGGGAAAGGGGAGATGATACCAGGGAAAATCGAGTCAAGGCAAAAGAAATCTCGCTAAGGTGTTGGCCGGCCAGATAGAAAGTCGAGAAAGAAAAGGCAGGACACGAAATTTTGACCAGCGGATGAACTAAAAGTACTCTTTTCTCTACCAACAAGATGCATGCTGTTTTTTCCAAGCAAGTCCAAATCTGCTACTGGAGTTACTTAAGCCAGATTTTTAGCAAAATAATGCTATTGTATTCTTTAATTTGGACTTCATATAAATTTTCTTTTTAAAGTTACAAAATGTATGAGTAAGATTAAGCAGATTTCTCGGTAGTCACATTACAATCTCTTCACACTTTTGTAGAATAGTATTTACTCAATTACCATAATCTATTAGAACGTTAAGAGTAGTGTTTATTACAAAATTACTGTGTATTCGCTAACAAATGGTAAAAATAATAAAATTTCTGTGAAATATGTAAATTTTAAATTCAATATATACAATTTATTTTTAATCATACTGTGATAGTACCTTAGCAGCAGTATAAAGAAAAAAAAAGAGTTAAAATAATCACATTATCACCACATTATAAGGATCATAGTTCAAAGAAATAAACATCCAGTTCCCAGAGACATTTTAAAGAACTATAATGATGCATTAGCGTATGATAATTGTGTGTACGTTATGAAAAGTTTATTTACGAACTAATTACATTATCAAACTTGAAAATTCATCCGAAAGCAATTATCCTATCTTTAATTCGAATTCGATAAGTGTCATTCATCTCTGCATGGCTGCATAATATGTATATATGTAAATCTACTATCTATCTTTCATTGTTTGATCTCAATGTTTACTTGCAGACGAACGAATAAATGAAAGAGGGAGAAACAATGTTGAAAATTTTTTGAAGTGATATGTAACAATTTTGTTTGTCGTCGACGATGTCGTATATCAATTATGGTATAAAGTAATGCACTAGAAGATACAATTATTGTGCAGAGTAGATAACACACGCGTTCAGTTTATTCCAAAGTTTACACATTTTGTCACTCAAGATTTCGTTATCGATGAATAGCTAAGCCTAATTATTAATCTAATCGGTTAGCATCAGCGAACGCGCACAGTTTTTTCGATAGTTTCGGTTTGTGGATTGGCGAGCTTGGACAGTGTGCGGGTGTTTTTAAAAGTGCGGAATTTTTGCCGCCTTTCGCGTAAATTGTCGAAATATGTAAGTGAGAAAGTAGGAGTTAGTTTGTCGGGAATTAGTTCTGAACAGATAGGATAAAATGAGTCAAGGTAAATCTTTTACTTCCTGGCATTAAAAAGACTTTATAAAATAATCAATTTAGAAATGCAACGATTATTTCTGATTAATCTCATTAATATAGTAGATGTATAATTATTTTATCTAACGTATCGTGATACTAAAAATAAATAAAAATGCTGACGATATTTGAAATCGACTTGGAAGATATCGATTCTCCCCTTAAATTTGATATGTAGTGGACATCCCAAAATAGCGATGCTCTATCAAAACTCCTCATTCACATTTTGGTTAGATTGCTAATAAAAACAAACACATTTTTTGTAACGAGTTCCGCACGAAGTCTCAATGGTTACTTGATTAATTTAGTTATTATCTTACGGGATTAAAATTACATCTGCAAATATTGCGAAATAGTTGGGTTTTACCATTAATGACAGGGGAATTTTCAAAAAACATTATATTAAATTTGATTTTTAAAATCAATAACATTTTATATTAAATTTGTTTTAGGAAAATACTAATAACAGTGAGAAATCACGTTAGGATGTCCAATTGATTTCTTCTGTAAGTTTATACCTTTTTAAACAAATTATAAATTTTTTATTCCTATTTAACAGTGTCAAATAATATTAAAACATCTAGGCATACTTCTCAACAAACCATTGACATATAGGATCACGTTTACAATGTCACCAAGAACACCAAAACAATTACATACTACTGTAATTTTAATATAATTATTTAAATAAATGGAATTATTATCAATCCCTACACCTCAGCTATGTACCTCAACTAAAAAAACGTAGCAATCCCTCCCCTATTGGTGATACATCATTGGAAAGCGAAATTTGTAACAATGATAAGCTTTATCTTTTACGATTAAACAACTATTTAAAAATAATATTGCATATTTATAACGTTTGGAAATGCTTCTTTAATCCTTTATTTCAATTCCTCAATTAAGTTGGGTTTGATATATGTACTATTGATTTGAGATATCCCTATCAGAAAAAAAATCGGGCTATCAAGGTGGCCATCCAGTAGTACCAGTTTGAACAGTATAATAAGAAGGTGCTCCGTCTTGGTAGAAATGTAACAGGCTTTTAATTAAAACCAGATTTCTATCAATATCTCTTTGATTTTCTAATTTCGCAAAAATGAACTCTTAATAAAGGGTTCATTTTTTCCATTATGTCGACGTAAAGTGCACCCCCAAATGTATTAACCCAAACATTCATTTTGTTAAGCTGCTGTGTCTGGCCTTTTTTAAATAGATGTAGCTTCACATCGCTCCAGTAACGACAGCTTTATTGATTAATATTTGTGTTTGTTTTGTGGTATTTTTTAATTTAAATATGGTCTTAAATCCAACAGACACTTCCAGAACAATAGCTTTAATACAAGATGGACAATAACAATATTCATAATGTGACTCAAGTCTTAGGTACTTTTAGATGTTTTGCTGAAATAGTAGTAAGGCGGTTTCGTGTAATTGGTGGCTAAACCAGATAAGTTGGTTCTGGCAGAAAAAGATGTACAAGTGGAGTGGTGGGATGACAGCTGTCTTACATTGAGAGCGCTAAGAAACAAGGACATTGCAATAGTTTGTGTCAAAAACGATTTAGAAGAGGTACTTTGGTAGTAGTTAGTTATTGAAAGAACATAAGAAGGAAATGGAATATTGAGTGTTAGAAACGGCCAACAGTTGATTAGAGAACATCGCGTAAAGCTTTGATCGTGAACATCAGAACTTGGTTAATATGACGTAAAGCTAGCGAAAGCTTTGCCTAAAACAAAACTATTCCAAAGCTTAGTTTCAACGGTAGATCAGTTATGGTTTGGAGGGTAATTTATAATATGGAAGCTTGCACGGATTTATCGGTGGTAACTGGAGGAGCTCTAAATGCACACATATACATATTCTAGAACCATACGTGGTACCGTTTGCTTCATCGTGGCGACAATATTATGCTAATGCATAATAACGCTTACCCTCCCGCTGCTCTAGCATTTGGAAGAAGTAGTACGATTTAGTCACCCAGAAGTCCAGATCTAATTCTGATTGAACATGTGTGGGACGTGGTCGGAAAGTGATTTTGCGTTCAAATTCCAACATGAAGAAATAAACAAGAGAAACAATAACCTCATTAAGTAACCTAGGTTTTCATTTTTATTTGCAACTGAACTAAATTTTTAATATAAACATGATTTACATTGCGGTCGTGATATTTGTGGTAAAAAATTTGGTTTGATGTTCGTTAAAAGCAACAATTCTCAGAACAAAATATAAATATTATTTCTACACGTTCAGCTAGAGTGAAAACCATTATTGTAAAACTAATATTTAACGATGTAATTAAATAATGTTAAACTACACTTATGACAGAATTTTCACAAACTAACAGTTACGCTAAATGTCTGAATTATTTAAATTAATACTTTGTAAAACAAGCAAGCATTTGTTAAAAATAATCTGTAAAGCAAAAAGTAAATTGTAAAGAAACAATTTATTTTATAGTTGACGAAGCATTTTTAATAACTAAATATTTTTTGTTTAGGTAGGCGGGAGAGGGAGGGAGGGGGGGGGGGGAGAGAATTGCTGTTTGATATTTTTGGAGCAATAATTTCGTGCCACGTGCTCTCGAATTAAAATAATTTTAGATTTCTGCTTTTTCTGGTTACACCGGAAATGCGTAATAAGTTCCTTTATTCAAATAGAAATATCTAATTTTATTGATTTGATTTAGCGCTGAGACATTTCTAAAGCTATTTTATCTGATAAATCTTGTCTGTTAGCAGCAAAATCGACAACTGCGGGTTATTACAAACAACTGTGTATGTACATTTATAAAAAATGAGTGTATGTGCAGATTAAAAATTTCAGTATTATAATTATTTTTAAATAGCAACTAATATGTTGTTCATAATTCTCTTGGACAGATTTACTGTTAAATTGCTTGAGGCTAGTTTTATCCGCAATTAGTATAAGACCATTTGTATTACATCAATTATTTTATTAACTATTGATATTGACGTAGAAAGACTAGTGATATCAGTACTTGAGATAATATAAGTCGTATCGTATGTGTATTGCAAAAGTGTGCAAGACAGAAAAATGGAGGTCGTTGACATATATCTAAACAGCGTGGATCCAGAATTGGGCCCTAAAGAACATCACAACTCATTTCGATAACTGAGGAATGAATATTTTGCCGCCGATAGAACCATTTTTGTTTTTCCACCTGTTCAAGTAAATTCCCAATGCTTACATCTTACTTACTAACACAGAATGATTAATTAGCAACATAAAAAAATGTGCTCACAGCAGCATCGTTCTTATCTAATCTCTAGGGAAATACTAAAGGCAGAAAATATTGGTCTATAATTAGCTGTGTCCTGTTCGTCTCTGCTCTTATGAACTGGGATAGTTTTATTAATTTTTAAAGTACTAGAAACTGGAACTAGACTCATTGGATGAACAACGATTAATAATAGTGGATCTACTATACAGATACATTAAAACATGCTTTATGGGAAAGCAGTAAAGAGTAAAATAATTTCTGAATAATTCCTGCCTAACTTTATCAAATATCCGGATTATGCCCAGAAAAAAATTGTCTTGTTATATATGGATGCTTGCTCAGAAAATATCCGGCAGAAAAGTCGTGTCTTGGAACGGCTGGCTACAGCTTCGACCTCTATCCTATTGCAAAGATATGAGCGTTAATATAAAAGCATAACGACATTTTTTTTTAGAGACCGATTTAGTAATGTTAAATAATATAAAATATTTCTTATATTACTTCACTATGATAGATTTTTATTACAGCAAGAGCCCATACTTTCGCCATCAGTATTCGGGAAATGCACAACGTATCACTCACCAGTTAATCACACTTCACTGTAATCAGCTAATGTGAACGATAGCAGTAATGGTAATATATCTTCAGAGTTGTGTAAACACGCAAAAAACATAAAATACGTGACGTGATGTATCTGTAATGCAGAGTTGGTGTTATGTAATCATAATTAACTCCCATTATGTTCTACACACGTTCTTGTGTTTCCACATAAATTTTATACTTTTTTCATAATATTCCCCACTGCTATTATTCATAAATAACGTACTTTATAGATATGCTTCAATCTTGTGACAGTAAATAACAAAACGATCGGAGCAGTTGATAATCGGCTGAGCATTAAAAAATTATATGTTTATATATAGAAAATGTTAAATATTATGATATTAGCAATAAAACCTTATTTATGATGGGTTTATCATATCTAAAGAAGTTAAAATAAACTTAGAGTAAATTTGTATATTATTAATAATTTAGGGTTGTGAAACAATTCGTATGCCTTTGATCACAACATGCCACAATAATTTACAGAATTTATAACAATATATACAACGATTTTATTTATTTACAATATAAACATAGTGAATTGTTATTTAAAATAATAAGCTTTCAAGTAAACAATAGATAAGCATCATCTAAGCTAACCAAAAAAATATGCTCAAGAATGAGATGGAAAATACCACAGTATAATATTTATGGTATTTTTAACTAAATTTGAATTGTAGTTAGGAATACTTAGAGCTAAATAATTATACCATTTCCTTTGCTTCTATTATTCTCGCATTAATTTATCATGAAATACAAGAGAGATTATTTCTATTACTCTTACAAAACATTCCATAGTTCTTTGAGAAATGATGGAGATTGATCTATGATTTTTTTAATACACAAAATCCCACTGATACTTGATTACATTGTAAGATGGGTTTCTGAGATATTAGTTATACTCATCATCATCATCGAGCCTGCGCATTATGGCTAACATACAAATCCGCTAAATTTTGGGGTGGATTAATCCCCGATTTCCGTTGGTCCTCTCCTCGTTATGTGTCGAGCCCATTTCAGTCTTATTGCCTTTATATGTCTTACTATATTTTCGTTTTTCAATTCCTGCTCTATTTCTTTATTTTTCTTTGTTCTCTTTACTCCTTCTTTTGTTGTGTCTGGTCCTAATATTATTCTGAGTATTTTTCGTTCAATTATGTTCAAGTCTTCCTCTTCTCTTTTGTTCAAAACTGCTGTTTCCAGAGCCTACGTAATGACAGGCCTTATTAAAGTTTTATATATTTTTATTTTGTTTGCTTTACTGATGTTTTTGCTTTTCAATAACATTTTCTTTTTACCCAATGCTTGGTAACCTTCTTGGATTCTTTCTTTTATTCTATGCTTATACGTTTGCCCTAATGATACACCCAGGTAGTTGAACGTTGTAACCTTCTGAAATTTATACGATTGTGTTCTTAGGTGGTTCATATTTTCTTCTATTTCATTTCCAATTTTCATATATTTTGTGTTTTTTTCATTAATCTCTAATCCGTATTTCCCTGCTTCTTTTTCTAATCTATTAATTGTGTTTATTAACTCTTTCTGGCTCTTTGCTATTATCGTTACATCATCGGCGTATGCTACTATTTGTACTTCATCTGCAATGATATTTTTATTGTGTAGTTTGGTCTTTCTTATGATACTTTCAACAGTTAAACAAGTTAAATTAAATAGCGTTGGAGAGATTAGGTCACCTTGCTTCACTCCTTTGTTTATGTTTGTCTTTTCCGTAGTTGTTCCTTGGACTTTTACTTTTATGTTTGTGTTTTCTAGTAGCACTTCTATTAATTTTTTTCTATTAGTTTTTTTGGTACTTTTAGATTGCAAAATTTGAAAAAGATCGAACATACTTTGAAAATTTACCAACAAATTATTCTTTCCACTAATAAAGTGCTTTTTCTGCAGGAGATACGATAAAATGTTGTTAAGAAAGTTATTCAGATTAATAATTTATATAAGTGTACAACATTTTTGCAGAAAAAGCGCTTGATTAGTGGAAAGAATAACTTTTTTGTGAATTTCAAAGTATGTTCGATCTTTTTCAAATTTTGCATACTTGCATAGTTTATTATTCTGAATTACTTTTCTTAATAACATTTTGTCGTATTTCCTACAAAACAGGTACTTTATTAGTGATAAGAACTGCCTTTTTGTAAATTTCCAAGGCATGCGTCATTTTTGAAAATTAAAAGTATGGCACAAATTACTTTCTACACAAGCAGGGTGGAACCCCAGAAGATGAAATTTCAACAAAAAAATTTACAGACTCTTATACCTATTCATGCGTCGATCCGGGGACACACTGTATGTGATCTCATATGGAAATGAACTTATACAGAACTGTATTTCTTTGGATGTTGAAATCGTTGCAGTATAAAGCTCCAACCTATTTGTTTCAGCTCTTCTCTTATATGTATGTTTTATTTTATCTTCTAACATAATTGATATAAGTAATTTCTCATGTTCAAGTCGTAGTAGGTATTACTATTAAACGTAGCACCTACTCAGATTGGTTCCATAATAGATTGAAACAAATCAAACGACCTAAATAAATCTATAAAAGCTTCCGATGTCTCTCCTCTTGTAATGATAAGATTGAGGTTGAACTCACCAAACAATACAATGGAGTATTTATTTGGAGATAGTTTTAATGAGAGTCGGATTTTACTCTCTTATATTAATGTATCATAGTCTTCGAAAAGTGACTGAGATCTATTCAATACTATGAACTTGTGTTTAGTTAGGATTACTAATCAAGATTCTATTTATTACAACTTTTCTGTATCAAATCGTTCAATAATATGCCTCAACATTTTCTTAAACAAAGAAGCACAATTCTCCATTTTTGGAAAATTAACTATAGAATTTTGACGTTAATTTTATTGATTTTGAATCTTAATATAAAATAAATGATTAGATACGAGCCAATGTTTGGTGAATGCTAATATGAAGAACAGAAAGTTTTTTTACATGAACGAATTTAAGATATTTTGCGACACTTTGTAGCAGCATTCAAAGCTATTCAATCTTTCAATGTCATCACACAGTTTAAAATCCTTCTGTTTGACAGAGTTTCGACAATGTCGTAGATTACTGAAACTCAGGCGCAGTATGTGCTATGACAAAATCCTAATAAATGCCCACGAAGACATTTAGGTTGAAGAAATAGTTTAAAGTAAACTATTCAGGGTTTCAGCAAAAGAATGTTGATTTTTCAGTAAGAATGCGGCTTTTGAGGAACATAATATAGCGCCGCCGAATCGCAAATTCAGTGGCTCGACGTTCTTCAGAACAGGATGCTGCGAACAATTCTCGCAACTTCCTGGTTCATAAGCAACGCTCAGATATACCGCGATCTAAGTACGCCTAGATTGAACGAATATGCGATGGCGCTGGCCGCAGAAGTACCCTTGTAAGGGTTACACAGCCGGAGAAACCATTGGTTTGGCATCTCGAGGAGCTGTACCCAGACAGGCCACCACCTCGCGTGGCCGCGAGGCGTATATCCTAGATCCTTGATGAGGACGAAGGACTACATAGATTGAGAATCCTGTGGTCAGACGTAAGCCACTTCAAAGAAAGTAAAAGGCTAAAGGACCTGAAGGTTCAGTCTTAGCGCAGCAGATGCTCTCTGAAAAACATAATATTGGTTGGACTTTGGGAGCTATGTGCTGTTCCTAATGGCGGAGCAAATCTTGCCGCCCTGCGAAATTCTCCAAAAATTTGAACAATGTTGCGTTTCTTACAAAATAATAAATAATAATTTACCCGACTTCTTTAAGTACGACACTGATCTGAATGCTAAATTGCAAGTAGATAATGAAAATTGTTTCGACATGGAAAACAATTGAAACAAGAGATTACAGAAGAACCTAACAAATGTATATTATAGAATGAGATAAAATAATTAGATTAATAAGTGACATACTAAATAGTTATTTACATTACAAGAAACGTTGCCAGTCAATCGAATATCGAATGATGATGACGACCCATAAGTTTTTGTCCGGAGTTAATGAATTAAAAGTTGTGGTGTTGTTGGTGTTACCGATTTCTTATCTGTATCCACAAGCCCACAGTCCTCGATATCACATTGCTACTGCAGGAATTAGAAATGAAAGAACTCGTCCTCTTATTTTAAGTTTTTCAACAATTTTTAATTTGTAATTGTAATTTATATTATCAAAACAAATAACTCGAAACAATTGAAGAACTGAAAAAGAATAGGTACGATGATTGTAATAACTAAATAAAGAAAAGCAAGACGTCACTTTCTACTTCAATTTTGCACATGATACTTTTTGTTTACTGCATTATTTCTAGGGAAATAATAATAATAAAAACTTCAGCAATTGTTGTTTTTAGTGTTCTACTGTTATAATTATTTTTTCAATTAAAACATACTTATATGTATATCTCAATTTAATTCAAAATATAATTTATGCTATCTGTAGATGTAACCGAATAGTATATAGAAAACATATGCACTTGTAATTTTATCTGTATGCGTTATGCATGTATGTTGCATTGATGTAATCACGGGACTATAACAATTCTATATTGCTACAGTCGAACATAAATATTCACATATGTATATTGTTTCTAACTTAGTTTTGACAAAAAAATTATTTTACAGATACAACGCAAAATGGAAAGGTGGAACTTAAACGAGAGCTGGGTCTATTTTCCGCCATAAACCTAATCTTGGCGGTTATGATAGGTTCCGGAATATTTATATCCCCAGCATCTGCTTTACTACATTCCGGTTCCGTCGCAATGTGTATAATTATTTGGACAGTTTGTGGAGTTATATCATTGTTAGGTAAATCTGTGTTGTTTATTAGATACTTGAGCAAAACTTCTTTATAAATGTTTAAAATCGATTCTGTAAATAACATAAGTTCTGTATAATTTATGCAAAAAATCTTACGTCAAGTTTTAATTTTAAATTCAATTATGTAGTAATTATGACGTTGCTGTGATGTTACAAGGATATTAGTAGACACTAGTAGACGGAAACACCATCAACCAGAAAGCAATAAGCATTTATAAACATATTAAGGAAGAAGAACCTTATATATCAGCGCAGTAAAGTCATTTTCTGCAAGTGCAGGTTGGTTAATTAGATGTCATCATAGACATGCACTTCATAGTACAGAATTTATGCAGATGAGAAGGCTGCCAAAGAATTTCTTGATAAATTTGCAAAAATAATCGCTGACGGATCGGCTACTTACACCCCTGCTTGCCAATCGTGTATTCAAGCCTTGAGCACCGAAAGGTGTTAATTTTAATAGGTTACCGGTGTATTGAATGAAGAATTAAAAGCATTGGTAACGACTAATATTTTTACAGAATGGTTGAATAAATATTTTGTCCCAGAAACTAGATGATATATGAATGAAAATGACCTAGAATTTAAAGTTCTTTTAATAACAGAAAGATTGCATAAGAAATGCTACTTTAGCATTAGTTGAATTATAGTACCTAGTACGTAAACCTTAAATGCGTGTTGTGGATCAATTTTCCAGAATGTGTTAAAAGTAATAATTATGTTGTTATAAATACGAAAGAGAATCCCTTCATAATCGCCTTGGAAGTTGGCGGAGTAGGCTGTTGAAGACATTGATGAACTGCTGAATGACAAAGGTCTTAGCAAATACAAAATCATACTGGTTGCTCTAGAGAATATTTTTTTAAGGAGGATGAGGGGGAGGGGCTGGATTGCCATACGTTCTTCTCAGAGAAACATTTACCTGTCCTGGTGTCCTGCGTCAAGAGTAGGCTCTGATGCTAGGTGTTGTTTAGGACAATGAAAGGAGAGGAACCGGAAGACAATTGGTATTAATTTATTCATCTCCATGCACTTAAGCTACTAAGAACTAACCAACGCAGATAAGAGCCAGAAGCAGTGAACAAAATAACATGCTGCCCAGTCCTTACCCCCTATATGTTTAAGCAATACAATATAATACAATAGGGGAGAGTACTGTACGTTGGGACACTTTTTTTGAAACTTTTTTTAAATGTATTTTTTTTCAATAAATTAATTATCTATTGACGCATAGCTGTTCGCTATAAAGCCTAGTACACAATCATAGAAATTTGAATTTTTATTTTTATTATGAATACTTGAGAAATTAATTTTTTTAACACTTGGTTTCTGTCCCAAGGTACAATACCGTCCCTTACCTTGGGACACATAGTCATGTACCTTAGGACGAGACAATAAAATACCAGAATAAAGAAACATTAGTAGAAAAAAGAATTTTTATTGTTATTATAGGCATAAGGTGTACTTATTCGACATTATATTTTGCGAATTCTTTCAAAAAGCATGAAGTTTGTTTGCCTTGAGGTGGACCCAACAGGGACTGGTGCAGGCAGTTTTTTAATAACATCATTAATTGAAAGTTCATAAATTTGAGCTGAGCTATAAACAAATTTATTTCCTAAAAAAACTATTTACTTTCTTAAGATAACGTACTTCTAAAATAGAACCTCTTACTTTTTGAATTTCCACGATATAAAAATGTTCTGTCCTTTTACCGGCAACGCGCGCTAATGCGTAATCGCCGTCTCTTATGTTTTCTATTTTGACGTCATTTTGTTCTTCTATGTCCACTGATTCTGCGGCCTCAAGTTCATCGTCTTCTGAATCGTTGCTTGAATATGATGCTTCATCTTCCTCTAAACTGCTTGAGTCATCGTTTTGGAACACTTTTCGTTTTATTACCTGTACTTTTTTGGTGACTTTGCATTTATTTTTCATATTCCTCGCTGCTTCTTCGTTTTCTAAGTGTCAGTCAATACCCGACACCTACCAGGCTTAGGTCCACCACGGCTTACCTTTCTAGCTTCAGCTTTCGGAAACGGTCGTACCTGTTCAGGACTAACAAATTTTGCCAAAGTAAAAGATCCAGACTGCTGTGGTTGCACAGAAGACTCAGCAGTTGAGATGGTGGAAGTATTATCTGTAAGGGCGATCAGTTACTGAAGAGCTTAAGAATTCATAATCTTGGAATATATGTTCGTTGAACGGATATATTCCGCAGACCCTAAATCCCGCCAAGATGTTATGAGGGGTATGTGCTAAGGGATAAGCATTTCCCACGCACTCACAGATATCATAAATTGTCATTGGTTTAGGACTATTTTTCAACAACCACTCGCCACAAGCCGAATTATAATATTTTTTAAGCGGTCCGAAAACTCCTCTATCCAGAGGTTGGAGTTTATGGCTTGTGTGCAGTGAAACGTCAAAAGGACTACTCCGGATTTCTTGGCCAAATTTAAAACATCCACTGTAATATGGCTTTTATGGTTGTCAATTATTAACAACACCTTTTGGTTCATTGTGGGTCTGGAGTGGTTAATAAAATGTTTAAGGAAGTCGTAGAAGATTACCGGAGTTTGACCATCCTGAAGGGTGAGCAAAACCGGTACTTGGCGGTGCTCCCTTCAGCATGTGCTCCTTAAAAAATACTCTGGGGAACACAAAAGCCGGTGGAATTGAATTACCTATTGCATTTACGCCTGCGATCATTGTAACATTGATGCCCCTTTCCCCTGACGTCATGTGTCCTACTTGTTTGGCTCCTTTTGTGGCTATGACGTTGCAAGGATTATGAACTGTTGACAATCCAGTTTCATCAACGTTATAGATCCTCTCAGGAGCAAAATGCTCTCTTTCCATCAAACCCTTTAGTTTGGTGAAAAAGGTGGACACATTATGTCTGTTGAAGCTTGTGGAACGCGATAAACTTGTTGCCTGTGGTTTGCGTAAAGAAAGGGCATCCTTATGACGATTCATGAATTCATAGTACCAGTTTTTCCCTGCTAAGCCATTTGTAATCCAGGATTCAGGAATTTTCTTTTTATTTACTTGAGCAAAATCAAGTGCCAAAATTCTAAATTGTTTTCTTGTGAGCCCATAGTGTATCTGTGATGCTTGTTTCAGATAGTTTGCTAGCTTTTCTTCTTCTTCAGGAGAAAAAACACGATTTATATCACATCTCGCATTATATTGGAATTCTTCGTTTCGCTTGCTTTGTGTATCTTCAAGTGCCTTGCTAATGTAGATTTAGAAACTTTAAACTCCAAAGCAGCTTGTCGGATTGACCAACTATTTTTCAATACCAAAACTGCTGCCCTTTCAACATCAGTACTCTCGACTTTAACTCTTTTGGCCCCTTTTTTACTCCTCGGCATCTATAAATAATAAATCAAATTCAGTATTGTACCTTGGGACAGTCCCAAGGTACAGTACATCATCGTGTCCAAAGGTACAAGACACTACATCTTTTTAAAAACATGTCAATCATAATTTTTAGGTTAGAATTAGATCAGTTTTTATTTAACACATTCATACTTTACATACATACACTTGATATACAGATAATAATCATACTGAAAGCTACTCACTTTATTCTCCAGGTAATGAGCAACTTTTAAAACTATTTTACTTTTCACTAGCAAAATAACGGCCTATTAATAACAACGATAATTGACTGACATCTGGGGGAAACTGGTGACACGTATACTATAGACCAAAACGGTTATAGAGAGGTTTATTATAAGTTTTGTCTTAACGCCGATAGGTGTCCTTTGATGAGTGTCCTAACGTATATGCCGTCCCAAGGTACAGTACTCTCCCCTACATATTGAAGTTAAATAAAGAATTGATAGTGATAAACCGGTTCAAATCACTGTAAGTTGAATTGACGAAGATCTTCCGACTTTATTTGCAAGCATCAATTAAGAAACCTTCCCTTCAAAAACGATCCCAAAACGGAAAGCACAGCACAATTCTACCGTGAATTGAAGTTGTGTATGGCTTAAAGAGTCATCAAAAACTAAGTTGCAATAAGCCAAAACAGATTTTTTGTTATCAAAGATATCGAACCCGTACGAGAAAGTTATGTTTTTGTTGAAGATATCACAGACTTCGATTATTGCAAAGTACTAATGACACACAAAAAAATTCGACAAATGATTCTGGTTTTCAAACCATTCTCCACAAACTAATGCATTTTTGTTTGATAATGACAGCGAATAAAGTTTGTCAGGGTTTTTGCGTAAATTATACAGAAAAGCGGATTTTTGTTGTAGCTTCTTATATAAATATTCAAACAATATTCATTTTCAATATATTTTAGGAGCTTTAGCTTTCGCCGAATTAGGTACAGTCGTCCCAAGATCTGGAGCAGAATACGCTTATTTTATGGACTCTTTCGGGCCTTTACATCGATTTTGGGGCAATTTACCAGCGTTTTTAGCTTCTTGGATCTATGTCGTGGTACTAAGGCCTGCCGAAGTAGCTGTGATAGTATTAACGTTTGCGGAATATTTTTGCCAACCTATCTTTGATGCTCTTTGTATGAAGGATCTAGTTTTAGGTGATCATGTTAAGAAATTAGTTGGAATACTAGCATTAGGTAGTTATTTTTTATGTTTTTTTTTGATCATAATCATCATAATTCTTTATTTCGTTTTAGGAATAATTACGTATATTAACGTAATAAGTGTGAAATTATATATAAAAATACAGAACATTTTCAGTTCCTTTAAAGTACTTGCATGTTTAATAGTTATTTTCGGTGGTATCTACGAACTAGCTATAGGTAAGTTGATTAATAGTTTTCTCAAGTAGTTTATATACGTTTTTGTCTATCAGGGAACACTGCCAATTTAAATAAAGGATTTGAAGGAACAAACTTTCATCCCGGAAGCATGGCTTTAGCATTTTATAGCGGTTTGTGGGCATACGATGGATGGTAAGTATTATTGAAATAATTGTATGTTCTTTTGTCACATATAAAAAAGTAATTTCGAAATAAAAATTAAACATATAAAATAATCGAACGCACTTCGGACGTAAAAATATTTATAATTACACAAACATTACACCAATATTCATATTTATGTGTTGTATCAGATATTTTTAACTCTCAGTTTGATAAATATACATGATGTAGGTACTGTATATGTTATGCAATAATAAAAACGATAATTGTTATGTCAAAATAATGAACGTCATTAAATTGATTTAAAGAGAAATGCGTTATCTAATTTTATCTTCTCTTGATTCATATTTCATACTAAATGTGTGGTCTGTTTTTAAATAACTAATATCACTTTTTCACTTTTTTATTATAATAAAATAATATGTTTTTATAGAAAAAAGGTTGTTTCTATCGTAAAAAATATAGTATGCAACTGTCCTAGTTTCTGTTCAATACAAGTCCGTATTTAATAAATATATCCTGGAAAGTCTAATGTTTTCTACAATCGAGCAAAGATAGATAGGAAGTTTGGTCTACATATTATAGTTTCTTACTATAGATTCCCGGACCTGACTATTAAAATTTTTCTATGGAGTCTCTTAAAATAATTTATTATGATATGCTACATGATCAGAAAGTTTGAGTTTAACAATTTGCGTCATGCTTGAGATTATAAAATATTCTTCATTATAAATATACTTCTTGACTTACTTCGATTGAAATTCATTTTTAATAGTTTCTTTTTCACATTTTAGGTCTTCTATCACAACAGTAACCGAAGAAGTAAAACGACCAGAAGTAAACATTCCAAGAAGTATAGCTATAAGTGTACCAATAGTTACAGTACTGTATGTCTTCATGAACATTGCGTACATGACTGTGCTAAGCATTCCGGAAATGATCAGTTCGCCAGCTGTAGCTGTTGCTTTTGGCGAACGAGTTCTAGGACCATTTTCTTTTGTGATTCCATTAGGAGTTGCTTTAAGTACATTTGGTTGTGCTTTGAGTATTCAATTTGGTGTGACACGGTATAAGCAATACTACTCGAATAAACGTAAAATATATTATTACAATTAAAATATTTTCCAAATTATATATAAATATATCAGCTCAACAGGCCTAGTATTTAATCTTTACTCTTCTTTTCCACTTTTCTCTATTGCGACTGTTCTAGTCCTTTAGTCCCACTGTCTTCAACTCTCTGATGATTTCATCCAACCATTTCTTTCGCGGTCTTCCTCTTCTCCTCTTTCCCCCTTCACCAGTCTTCAACACTCTTCACCCATCTGTCCTCCGTCATCCTACCTATATGCCCCAACCATCTCGCTCTTTGCATTTTGACTAGCTGGGTGATACTTGACTGTTTGAACAATTCTGTAAGTTCTTTGTTTGTTCTTCTTCTGAAGCCTTCACCCTCGTTGACACCTCCGTATATTTTTCTAAGAAGCTCCCATATTTCTAATTTATGTTGTTCTTTCTTACAGCCGTATGTAACTGTCGGTCTTATTATTGTCTGATACACTTTATTTTCGCTGCTCTCGATATATCTTTCGATTTTAGCACTTTTGCCAACATTCCTGCCGTTCTGCTTCCTTTTGCTATTCTTTTATTTATTTCTTTTTCCTCTTCTCCCCTATTAGTTGTAACTCCCAAGTACTCAATTTGGTCTAATTTTAATTTTCTATTTCCACCACCGCTTATTATTATATCATCTCTGTTCCTATCCTTCATTACCATGTATTTCGTTTTTTGCTCGTTGAATAAGGCCGTAATGCTTTTTCCTCAATCGCTTGAACACATGTATTAGTTCTTATTGGATCTAGCCAAAAACCATATCGTCCGCATAAGATGTTTCATCCGTAATTAGACCCTTATAGTGTAAGTTGAAGAGCGTTGGACAATGGATTTTCGCAACCCTGTTTCTACTGCGAATTCCCTTGATGTCCTTCCTTCCAGTGTTACCTTATTCAGTGTTTTTTATCGTCATTTACCAGCTTCCTTAACTTCTTTGGTATTCGGAGTTTTTCCATCGCGTGTACAACTTGCTTCTCTTGATATATACGCTTGTTTATAATCTATAAACATCATGTGTAGGCTTAAATTTTGTTCATAAGCATTTTCTTGGAGTTGTTTCATAATAAAAATTTGATCTATTGTCGACCTTCCTGCTTTAAACCCTCCTTGATTTTCCAAATTAGAAATGTAAAATATATTTAATTATTGCAGATTATGTTATGTTGCTAGTCAAGATGGTAATATGTTACGGAGTATGTCTTTCGTACATGTTAAAAGACTGACACCTGCACCTGCTGTTGTAACACAGGTAAAACAAAATATAGTATATATTGTTTTTTTTTACTTACTAAACGGTTTGTAGGGTATCATTGCATTTATATTTATTGTAATAGGAAATATAATGGCTTTAATCGAATTTGCAAGCTTCTTCATATGGGTTTTCTACGGAACAGCAATGGTTTCACTGTTAATATTGAGGAAAACCATGAAAGATGTCCCAAGACCTTATAGTGTAAGTAGGTTGTAATGATTTTAATAATAGCTATACCTATATTACTTACATAGATCTTGAACTGTATCTATAGGTATGTGAGTATATAACTTATATTTATTTATACTCCACAGGTACCTATCTGGATTCCTATTTTTATAGCTTTAGTTGCTGTTTTCCTGAGTGTTGTGCCTGTTGTAACAGAACCATCAATCAAATATTTATTTTCGATAGGTTTTATAGTCTTAGGAACATTAGTTTACTATTGGTTTGTATATAAAAGAAGAAGACCAAGAATCATGAGTAAGTATCCGTGGAAGAATTTTTTTAATGATATAAATATTTGAGAAGAGTTTATAATTCGATTTTCATATACTACACTACATCGATATTACATACAGTGTGGCCATAATTATAGCAACAGATTAAATATCGGCACTATTATCTTATCTATAAGAAACAATCGGAAATCGCAAAAAGTTATCAAATTAATAGGTCAATTGTGTCTCGTATTATTAAAAGATATAAAAACACTTATAACAGTAACCGACTAAAAAATACAGGACGACCTAAGAAAACTCTAACGATTTATCGAATCTTTAAAGCTGATCCCTTTCTATCATCCCGAAGAATAAACGAACAATTGAAAGAAAATGGAGGAATTGAAATTGCTGCTAGAACAATACGAAGGAGACTTGTCCATGATGGTTTGTTTGCTAGGCGTCCCATTAAAAAACCGTTATTTCCGAAGAAAAACAGGCCGACTACAGTTTGCAAGAGATCACCTACAGTGGACATTTGACATGTGGAAACGACTACTTTTCAGCGAGGAGTCGAAATTCAATTTTCTTTTAAATTGATGGTGCAGGCTGTGCGACGTCAAGATTGAATAAAAATACGTTTGCTCTACGGTTAAACATGGAGGTGGCAGCGTCATCGTGTGGGAGTGTTTCTCCAGATATGGAATGGGTCCTCTACCCCGTATTATTGATACAACTGACTGCTTTATGCATTGAGATATTGTAAGGGATCACTTTGTTCCATATAATGAAGAAATCATGCCACTAAGATATCAATTTCAACATGATAATGATCCGAAACACTCCTCCAAGTTTGTAAGAGAGTAGTTTGGGAACGAAAAAATTGTTGTTAGTAATGGCCTTCGCAATTTTCCGACCTCAACCCAATAGAGAATTTATGGGAGTTTGTTGATCGCAAAATTCGTTATCGAACGTATGCAAATGTTAATGATTTGTATACGTACCCGTAGTAGGAGTGCAGAGGTAATTAAGGTTAATGGATACTTCACAAAATATTAGACTTCTGTGTTACTTTGGCAGTTGTGTCAATTGTTTGTTTTTTTTGTATGTTGCTATAATTTTGTCCAATCAAAAAAACTATTTTTCGAAACAAATCCTTTTGCGTTTTCCAATTATCCGTATCTATATTCAAATAAAGTTTTCTATCAGCACGAATATATTGCTTAATTTAGGTAATGTGTTTTTAATGAGCGTAGCCAAATATAGTGGATTAATGTTAATATTAGCATTGTTACAATAATTATAGTCACTACTGTATATGGTGGGTCCAAGATAAGAACAAAATTTAACAAACGGTCACTGCTAGTAACTTACTTAAATAGATCGAAAATTTTATTATTAAGGGGTGCAATTTATGATGTTCACAAACATTGACACTTTTTTTAAATTGAATTATAGGTAGGTACACTATACACGTAAGGTTATTAAGGATGACGGGTTTGCAACCGACGCGTTTGGAGATATGAAACATTTTGTATTTAAACCAATTTTGTATAATGTCCTGACAAATATACCAACAATGTAATTTATGAGCAAATAGCGAAGTAATTATAAAGTCGAATGAGATGCTTTTCCTCTATTTCATAGCGGTCACGAGACATTTGCCGTGAAAATCTTTGAAAAACTTCTCTATATTAGCTCAGATTCGAAGTCATTTTTGATCCAGTTAAGACAGAAAAATCAGTCTTAACACCATGTCATGATGGATCTACATTTATGTTTTTCATTTAAAAGAAAGTACCATTTGTTAAGGGGTTTCGTAACACACACAGACCTAGTTAGGTTGCTCAAAATGTTTATTCAATTGAATGAAAAATTTACCTGATAATGTCTGGATGAAGTAAAGTATAGAGAATTTAGTTGTTTTACTATGCGTGCTGTAGAAATAAAATACTCTACTTCGTGTGAACGCGGAATCAATAATAAATAGAAAATTGGCAATAAAATTGGCGTCCTTAGCAACATTAGAAAAATAGGGACGAAATGTAGTTGAAAGACACCGGGTATGCGGTCTGTAATTGTGGTCTGTTTGGGGGGAGAGGAGGAGCAGCTTATGGAAGAAAATCGGCGGTTTGTTTGTAAAAATTATTATTAAAACTAAAAAAGGAATTATTGAGACCAAAGCGAAGTAATTATAAAAAGGATAATTGATTTAAAGTAGTGTGGTCACCGATAGTGTCCCACTTATGTTTAACTATCTCAACAACCAACCTCGAAGGGATATTTGTGAATAACGACATTACAAACCCTTGGCACGCCGATGGGATCTCCCATAAGCTCTGTTCTGGCCCTCATGGTAATGGATCATCTGCTCGATGTTGTTATTTCCAAATTACAATTCCATTTACCATTTATATCCAAGTATGTCGACGACATAATATGTGCCATCTGTTCTCGATGTTTTTAATTCTTTTAATTTACCATCGAATTAGAGGAGGGGGGTTGTATACAGTTTCTGGACACTAAGGTCATACGAACGGAAACCAGCAATATTATTTTGGACTGATATCAGAAACCCACTGCATCAGGCAGGTTTATTAATTATTTTTCCAATCACCTTACAGTCAAAAACTTAACACCATCATTATCACATATCTGATGACAGATTTTTAGAAAAAAAACCTTCGGATGTTGGTAAACATTTTCATTAAGAATTGTTATCCGAGATCTTTGGTCAATAAGCTGGTATTTAAATCTAACATATCGGATGGTTAGGTAGAGGATGGCACGGACTTTCGATTCAAAAGATTGCCCTACGTAAAAAACCTAACCGATAATGTTGTTAAATTATTTACATTTTTTATATTTGCGTCGCCAAACATAATTTCAGCTCTATCCAGAAATGTTTTTATCAGCATAAGACAGGACTCAATAATTTGCTTTCAACATGAACACCATCTATCGCATTCCTTGTACTGGCTGTCATAAAACTTATATAGGACAGACCAGTCGATGGTTAAAACATAGAATCAGTCAACACAAAAGTGACTGCAGAATTGAAAAACGAAGTTGTGCACTTGCCAATCATTGTAAAGAACATAATCACCAATTTGATTTTGATAATGTTGAGATCTTGGATATTGAGAACAGATATGTAAATAGACTCTTTCTCTTTTATAAATTGGTATTATTAATTTGATTTTGATGTTAACTTTACATCCTACTGTGATGTGGTTCCGGATTCAGGTTATAAATCTTTAATTAATTCCATATATTAGTTCAATTTTTCTTTTTATTTACTGTACACAGTTGCTCCTGGAGATGTTCTCAATAAAGAACGAAAGCTTGAGAATATAAATAAGAGTTTACTTACGTTCTGTATAGACCGCATACCCGGTGTCTTTCAACTACATTTTTTCCCTAACGTAGTACGGTCCATACTTCCCCTCAGTATTAGAAAAGTAGATAAAGTGATAAAATTGGTATTGATCTTTGAATTGGAATTATTATTGGAATTATATTATTAATTGCCGATTCTTTCGCTTCTTTAACCTCTGAGCGTTAGCTAATTTTCAATCAAATTGAATATTGAGTCAAGTAGCACACTCACGTCAATATGGCGTCATATTTTCGTGATTTTTATAACGGATATGACATTACGAAAGACGTCTGAAGTAGTACAAACTGACGTCAATTTCTCACAGCCAGATGATTTTGTACACATATTCATAATACAATAAATTCTCTATCAAAGAACAAATAACTGCACACAATGAACGGGTAAACACAATCAAACGAATTGGCGTGTTTTTCCTATCGGACGCGCGTGGTATTTTTGTAAGAATGCAGGAAAATATTCTTCATATATACAGTGATTTCAAGAACTGTGGACTCGTAATATACAGATAAAAACATCGGCATCACCTATACCACAACTTTTGATTAATTACTCGGGACACGTGTTTCGAGAACGCATGGGTTCTCATCATCAACCGAATACCGAAATTAAAATTATCAATATAAACATCCCTCTCTTCTAGTATAAACAACACATGTTGAAAAGGGACTGTCCTTTCTTAAATTATCGAACAAAACCGATTTTCCAAGAATCGATGATTCTCTATTCATGAAATTTTCGTATTTGTAAATATAAATACTTTTGTACGCGTCTAGTTCACGTGAATTATCAACGGCTTTTAATAATTTGAGACTGTCTATTTCCATATGATGTCTCTTTTCAATTAAATATTGTACTGTCTCATATCAGGTTTGTCTTTCGGGTTGCCTAAGAGATTTTTTAACGTTTTATACTAGAAGAGAGGGATGTTTATATTGACAGTTTTAATTACATTTATTCATTCGGTATTCGGTTGATGATGAGAGCCCATGCATTCTCGAAACACGTGTCCCGAGTAATTAATCAAAAGTTGTGGTGTTGGTGATAGCGATGTTTTTGTTTGTATATTTATATCATAGGTACACGACTAATTTTATTAATTTTTTTTATTTATTAACTTTGAAAATAAAAAAAAACAATATCGTATATGGACAGTATGTGGGAGGGAGTAGAGGGGGAAGCGAGAGGAAGGGGACGGGAAGGGAAGAGGGAGGAGAGACTATATTGCAATTCACAACTAGTGTGTAGATTAGAAAACGGTTTAATAACGAAGTTTTACTGTTATTTACATACATATGTATTAATATAGATCAACTGCTATGAAACTAAGTTTTTATTTTATTTTAGATAAACTGACATACTACATACAAGTGATATTCGAAGCACTTCCACCGCACGAAGACTAAGGGACCTACAAACTTTTTTGAGAATTTTTTATATACTTTAGATCATTTTTGTATTGTTTCTCTAGTACTGCTTTTAAATATATTTTTGTTAAATAAAGTTTTTATTAATACAAAATATTGTTAAATTACAATTTAAATTTATCTGAATTCATTGTAAATTGTTATGTCCTGAGTATTTTTATTTTAATCACTCCAATATTTTATAATTATTAAACGTATTATTGATTAATATTAGATTTAGTTTTCAAGATCATTTCAATTTCATTTTTCACCTTTTTGTCTTGTAATCAAAAATTAAAATTCAAATCGGCGCATTTGGAAAATACCTGTACACTCCACTTGGGATATCAATCTATAGAGTGGTACATAAAAATTATATTCGAAGCAACTACTTACTTAAATGCACAGTAATCTTTGCTGCTATTTGCGACAGATTTAGAAGGCGCATTGTATAACAGGATTACATAATAACACGACAATAGTAAAGAATGTGTTTATTTTTTCGTAGACTTATAAAAATAATAACTATAGTAACATGATTAAGCGTCAAAACGACAATTTGTAAATGTAAAAATGAAAATTACGTTTCGTCTAGAAACAAATTCGAATGTAAATAGTTATATGCAATATTATCAACCTGAGAATTATATATTTGTTCCTGTTCTTCCGATGTATCTTCCTGTTTAATGTAATAATCGTGATTGTTTTCGTAATGTATACTGGTGTCTGTATACTCCGTTTTAATAGCCCTTTCTTCTTCCATTTCATTCTCCTGGCTTACCGACATCGACAGTTCTTCGTTGACGTAATCTTCGAAATCATCACTATCTAATTCACTAGATCCTAAGTCTTTGTTCGAATCCTCCACTTCCATACTGCCAGAGATCGATTCACTAGAGGAGTCAGTAGATATTATGGTTTTATCATCGCGTATTATTAGAAACTTATGCGTTAAAGGATGTTTATTGTCCGTATACATTTGAGACAGCATACAATCCGTACAGAAGTCTATAGATTTTGGATCACAAGTTGCACAGTGCCATCTGCTACCGGAAATTGGTTCTTCATCACAGTAATCGCACTAGAGTGTAAGTATGAAAGTAAATTTGATAAAATAAGTGTAATAACAACAAGAAAAAGGCGAAACAACAAAAGAAAAATAGAGCAAGATTTTGCTAATTTTAAGTTTCTGATGACTATAAATTTGTTTCCTCTAATCTAGTATAGTTCTTTCAAAATTAAGCTTATTTTCACTCAAAATAACATTTCAAACTTCCAACAATAACTTTCTTTATAATGGTACTTAATTTTACCCGCCACTGTAATAAATATCAAATATTTCTCCATTGAATTTGTTTTGAAAATATCAGTTTGGAATGTAGTATTCCCATATCTCTAGCTATATTCTATACTGGGTGCCACAATATAATGGCCCAAGAAATCATCAACTTTCGACTTCCAAATGAAACACTCTATATATCACTCTTGATACTTAAATAACTGGTTTTACAAAATTAACATTTTAACCTAAAGGGCTTTGAAATACATAAAATTGAAAAATATAAATTGGAAGTGAAGGTGGTTCATTCTATTCATTAAATTGTCTGATTCCTATATCATAAAATTTCGTAGAGTTAATCCATAAGAAACAAGCAAACGAAGGTAGTGAGTATTCCAAAATAAAATAAGTCGATTTATCTCGTATACTGTCTAATCTAACTGCCAGATAATACTGTTTTATTTTTATCAGTGGCCTGGTGCCCAATTTTAAATATGGGTTAATACAAAATGATCAAAAGGACATGGTTCTTATTTACGAAGAAGTAGAAAGAAAAATGGAACGGGTATAAATGTTTTAGTAATTATTAATTATGGCCGAATAGCATCCCTGAAATGACTTTCAGAAGATTTGATTAGTGATTCCAGCAAAATTAGTGAGTGATCAGGTCTAACAATTTGCAGAAATATCTTGGCATCAAAGTACAGACGGGAATCTATGGAAACAAAATTGACCGGCCTAGTTTGTTCCAAGGAAAGTTAAGACATAGGTATCCCGAATTAGAAACTTGGACAAACTGGAGAATCGAATAGGAGTCGGTCTTAACAGTTATACGCTAGAAATGTTGAAACACATCAGACAACCTAGAATAAACTGGCTACAGGAATGCATAGCGTAGACAAATAATTGGCCCTATGAATACGTCGTATGATCGAAAACGACGAACGCTGCCAAACACAGTAAACCAAAAATGCCTGTTATAGGAGCTTATGGTATAATTGCAGGAATGACGACGAAAACAAGTTGATAACGGCAGATACTAATTCAACTCGGACAATTCGTATTTAGTAGTGATTTCACAGAGAAGCGTACCATGACGTAACAATTAAAAAGGTCGAGCGTTGACAAACACATTAAACCAAAAATGTCTACAGTAGGCCTTTATGGTATAATTGCAAGAATCACACCGTAGAGGGAATGAGTTTAGAATTAGTTTGCCATCTGAACTGTTGTATAATACAGGGGGCGGCAAAAAATCTGACGGTTTTAAAGTAAACACAATATAAAAATGAAAAGTGATAAAAATTGTTTTATTGCTTATTACAGAATGGAATACATGTAAATTAATGAAAATGACATCAGAACAATCGATTTCGTCCGCTTGGGTATGGCATAGGGATGAGCACCTACAAAAAAGAACTTAAAGATACAGAAGAGAGGCTCAGAGCATCCCTCTGGGAGAATCTCCCCGGTCTGAGACACTCCAAAATCTTTCTTGGAAACTACAACAAGCACAGAGCACCAACTCAGCTAGAACTTAGGAATAGATTACGCATCCTCACAGGTTTTCTTACAGGGCATTGTCACCTTGGTGAACACACGACAATGATAGGTCTAAAGCAGAATAGCCATTGCGGGTTCTGCGGGGTTTAGGATGAAAATCCGAAACACCTACCATCTTACTGCACCGCCATCATGGAAATCCGAGTTAACTATCTCGGCAAAGACGTCATAGACGAAGAAGAAATACCTTCTCTGAAACCATCACAGCTAATGCAGTTTATTAAAGCTCTTAGATTGGATGGGGAGCTTTGAGAGCGGGCATACCCCAACAGATTACAGCTCATGCAATGCAATATCACCCTTATTTAAATCTAATCTAATCTAACTCGCAATATTTTCGTCTAGACTAGTTTCTATACTAGACTAAACAAATATTACAAAGACGACACGATATTTGACATCAAGAAAAGTCTTATCTGTTTTGCTTTCTTCTCTAAATTGTACGAAGGAAGATTCCTCAATTTATTCTTACCTTAAAACCGACATGTTGAAAAAGCGTGACAGATTCATTATTTTCTATTTGTTTTTCGTTTCTAATACTTCGTAGTAAGTACAATTGTAGGTCCATTTCAGTTCTACCTGTTAATAATTTCCTATCTTCGTGATAACTACTCGTTAGTAAATAATTGGAAGAGTAACAATCATGCGTTGATTCTGATAATTTGGAAGTTTGACTAGGTCCTGGTACTTCATCGTCATCATTCATAACTACAGGAATGTCTAGATGAGGGAAAAATGTCGATGGCTTGAATAAAAGATGGTTCAAACGCTGGTGCTTATGAGAACGCTGAAAACGGAATATAAATATCCTTATTTGCTTAATTTAAAAAGAATACCTTTCGTTCGAACATTTTTGGTATCCTTCCGGGTATTGGTAAACCCGCTTGTCTTAATTTTAAGAAATATTTTTGCACCCTACTACAGACTTGCTTCACGGTTCTTGTTCCTAAAGCGGCAGCTATTTTCTTAAATCTGCGTAATTCTATTGCTTCTGGCGGGTATTCGATTAATAACTCCTGAAGACGTTTTTGTTCTTCAACCGTCCACGGCTAAAATGATCCAACGCTTTTGTAGTTAAAGTTAATAACTAAGTAAGAATTAGCGAACTTACCTTACTACGTGTATTCGAAGAATTTTTTTGTTTTAAATCGTCCGATTTTAATCTCGCTATTGTGTCTTCATCGTCTTTGTTGATCTCCGTGATAACTTGTTCTGGAACAGTAACATTAAATTTGGACCAAGTGATTTTAGGCACATCGATTATATGTTGCATATCGGGAATACCCAAGCTTTCTCCAGTCTTTAATTTTTTTACTAGCAACATTGGATCTTTCTCGAATTCTTTTTGTAGTTGAATTACTTTATTATAGTCCTACAGGAAAAAAAAGTATTTAATTCGTTTTAAAAATATATTTATAAGTACTTACATCTATTGCTCGTCTTCTTTGTGCTTCCAACACAAATAATGTTTTCATTAAATCACTATATTCTATATTTCCCTTTAAAGCTAAATGATCTGATTCGAAATAGAATAAATCATCTTCTTCATTTTTGAAGGATTCATCGGTCATTCTAAAAAGTTTCTATATGAAATAAATACAATTTCTAGTGTTTACAATATATTTCCATTACATACACATTAATTATATTTCTATTATTCCAACTGCTTTTTTTCAGTATTCAACAGATTAACGTTAATAAAAATTAAACAATTATTTAATAAATAATTATTATAAAGATACATGCTCTTTTTAAAATATTGCAGATTTGATTTTATATAAACAAGAGTGTATGCAGCTCAAAATACACCAATTTAAAAGCTTTCTGTTTACAGGAATAATTTAGAATTAAATTCTAATACTGCCGTTGAAAACAAATTTTTGGAAAAATTTTATAATTTTGAACACATAGAACATTTTTAGAACTGTTTCTAATTAGTGGTATAATCCAATTTTTATAAACAAACAGCAAACAACCGGATGATACTGCTATCCTTTTCTAACACACGCTGTTCTAGTATACAGTATCTCCAGAGCAATACATAGATACATCCAATCTTAATCTGTGAAAATCCAAGTAAAATTAAAACGATCCTTACATTTTCGCATTTTTACAATACGAAGGAAACTTCGAAAGTTTCCTTTTTCGTTATATAAGGTGTCTTAAAAGTTAAAACTGTAGCAATAAAATGATTAAAACACGTGAAAGTGACAGTTGAACCGACATAACCTATAGAAGTGCGTCCGAAGAAACTTAATTTTCCATATCCAGAGTAACGTAAATTAACAATAAAGTTTTATCATCGTGAACAACTTACATTCCACACAATTCTTGAAATGTTACACATTTATTTTTAGCATTTATTTACGTAAATGCTGTAATAAAACTGTGTTGTAGTGTTTTTTGTGACCGGCATAAAACATAAACTGATGGCGGGAAATTGAAATCGGAAAGAAATGAACGTCATAAAACAAATTAGTATCAAAACTTTAAAACTTAATGAAACTCTTCTAAATTCTCTAAAGTGTAATTACGTGCATAGTTCTGCTCTATTTAGGAACAGTAAAAAAGATGATGCGGACGACAAAAACAAACACGAATCGTCGGGTGAAAAACAGCGGGAATCCCCGCTAAAAAAGTTGTTGGAGGACGCGGCTTCTTTTGAAGATGTAAAAACGAAGAATTTAGAACAAAAATGGGCGACATTACCTTACGGTGAAAGTGCGAGGATCCAGAAACAGGGTGAATTTGTTAAGGACAAGAAAGATCCCAGGGATTCCACAATCATTCTTTTTCCTGGTCAAGGCAGCCAATATGTGGGCATGGCGAATAATTTGCTAAAATTTCCACTTGTTAAAGATCTTTTCGATTTAGCTAGCTATATACTTCAGTATGATCTGTTAAAATTATGCTTAGAAGGGCCTAAAGATCAGCTAGAGCAGACGAAGTATTGTCAACCTGCCGTTATGGTTGCTTCTTTAGCAGCGCTCGAACGATTAAAAGAAGAAAGGCCAAATGCTATAGATAATTGCGTAGCTACAGCTGGATTCAGTTTAGGAGAGCTTACTGCGTTAGTATTTGCCGGGGCGATAGGATTTGAACAAGCATTGCAGCTAGTGAAGGTACGCGCAGAAGCCATGCAACTTGCCGGTGAAGTACATAAAGGAGGGATGGCTAGAGTTCTATACGGTCCAGACAGTGAATTAAAACAGGCTTGTCAGAAAGCAAAGGATTGGGCAAGAGAAAGAGGCGATGATATGCCAGAATGTCGTATAGCAAATTTTCTTTATCCCGATTGTAAGGTTGTCGCTGGTAGTATCGCTGCGTTAGAATTTTTAGAGAAGAATGTTAAAGAATTTAAGTTAAAAAAAGTTAGTCGTTTACCTGTCTCCGGCGCCTTTCATAGCGATTTAATGATACCGGCAATAAAACCGTTTAAAACAGCTTTGGAAAAGATCAAAATAGTCGATCCGGTTATCAGCGTGTATTCAAATGTTGATGGAAAGAGATATAAAAACGCGGATCATATTAGAAGACAGTTACCTAAACAGGTAACTATTTTATTATCGTTTTTTAATTTCAGATACTTTATATTTATCAGAGCTTGAAAGGAGATTAATAATTTTCTTTTTCTAGATAGTAAAACCAGTCAAGTGGGAACAAACTATGCATGTTATATACGAAAGAGATGTTGGTGAATATTTTCCAAGAACATTTGAGTGTGGTCCTGGAGTTGCATTGAGGACTATCCTGAAGCAAGTGAACGCCAAAGCTTGGGATTATTGTATAAGTGTACCAGCTTGATTGTGTAATCTCAATAATCACAGAAAATAAACTTTTATATAGTTTTGTATTATTTACTAAGAAATCCCAAAAAATGCACCTTAATTTTTTTTGCAACCGTTTAATCCACCATTTTCGAAATACGCAATCCAAGTTATCTTTCTAAATTTATTATATTGAAACGCGTAAAAATATTTTTATTTCGTTATTTACTTAATCCATTTCTTACATAACTGTATAAACTTAATTTAATGTCGAAAATAAAAAAAAACTTAAATATTTTCTGAATCGTCTTGTAGTAGGTATAGTTGGTTGCCTAGTTCCGTGCCAATTTGACTGCTAACAGAAGTCCAGGGAATTATTGCAAATATTAAAGAAAATTTAATTAATAAATAAGTTTATGAACCTCCCCTGAAATAATGATAAACATTATTAAGTAATTATACAGGGTGACCCAGCTGACGCGGTTTCTTTGATAATTTGTTCATTTTACAATGTAGAGCAAAAAGTTTCAAATAAAAGTTGTCTCTATTTAAACGACGCATAGCTAGAAAATATTTTCAAATATACAGAGTGTTCCAATTATAGAAAAAGCATATGTAACTTTATTATTTTAAATTGTTCATTGTATATATTATATTTTTGTTAGATTCTACATAATATTTTATACTTTTTTAAGACCTTTAGATTGTTTTCGAGAAAATAAATATTTTATCAAAAATTTTAATTATTCGTTAATGAGCTGTAGGATCAAAACTAAAAAAAGTAGACAATTTTGATTTTATTGAAGAATTGGTCTATTTTTTCATGTAAGGATCCTTTTGTTGACATACAGTTACTGGCGTCAACATAAACATTTAAATTCCAATAACTCGTTTTTCTTTAAATGGGACATCCTATATCTGTTTACAGGGTTGGATGTAAAATTAAATTTTCTTTCTTTTCTTATTACAATGTACCCATTTATCTTCAACCGTTTTAGAGAAAAATGTATATTTCTTCTGCTACTGTCGACAAAGACCATTTCAATTTGCACGAAGTAGGCTACGTAACAATAATATTATGGCAGATATTATATTTAATAACCATTTGTACCATTTATAATTATGCACAAGTAATAAGCGTAATTTAAATTTTGTATTATAAAGCAATTTCTAAGATGATAACATTTGTTCACAATCCTTTTATAAAAAATGTAATAACTTTCTATTTTGTGACAAATATTCAGCTGAGAAGATATGTGTCACAGAATTATCTTGGCGTTTTAAGAAATCAGCCCAATCATGCTGAGAAATGCTGAACAATTATTCATCATCAACCAAAACGGAAGACATTTCGAGAAATACATTAATGAATTTAATAACACTAGATATATAATGTGTATTTCCTAGTTCACGCATTTCTTATGTCTTTTTAAAACTCTTTTTGTTGCGTTTTTTATGTTCTTCTTTGTTGAAAGATCCGGTTCTGTTAAAATTGTTTACAATACAAATTTAAATTGATCTTATTCAAATGGTTATTAAATATATTGCCATGAATATTATTGTTAAAGCAATTCAAGACATTTGTATCGGTTGAAATATGCGCAAATCAAACAAAATTGTCTATCCCATTAAGAAAAAGAGAGTTATTGGAATTTAAATGTTTCCAATAAATTTTGACGCTCGTAACTGTATGTCGACAAAAGGATCCGTACATCTTAATATTGGAAATTAAGCAAGTATTCAAAGAGACGTATCAATATGCGCAAACCAAAATTTTCTGTCTTTTTTAGTTTTGATTCTACAGCTCATTAATGAGCGCTGCAATTGCAAAATTTTTGATAAAATATTTATTTTCTCGAAAACAAAAGCACATAGGTCTAGGAAGGTCTTAATAAAAGTTACTTAAAATATCATGTAGAATCTAAAAAAAATATATATAGGGTTACATATGCTTTTCTATAATTGGGACACTTTGTATATTTGAAAATATTTTCTAGCTATGCGTCGTTTAAATAGGGACAACTTTTATTTGAAACGTTTTTCTCTATACTGTAAAATAAACAAATTATCAAAGAAACCGCATTAGCTGTGACACCCTGTATAGATGTTCTATATGTAAAATAGCAACAATTTAACAATAACTTTATTAATGCTATTTCAGTGTTGCATCATGATTTCGATAAAAATCAAATATGTAGTTTGCCATTTTATTTGTTAAAAATAATATTCGCTAATATATATTTAAAGTTGCATTAGCAAACCTTTTTCTCAATGTTCTTGTTTGTCTGCATTGACCAAATATTTAAAATTTACGCTTTCTAATTATATGCTTTTGGGAAAATAGCCAGTTTGTGTGAAATAGATAAAATACACTTTCAGAATAGGAATGTTCACTTAAATCGGCATTAGCAGACCTTGTTTTTTTATTATTATTAGATGTTGCCTTTAATTGTATAGTTATATCTTTAGATACGAACAAAATTTGATTTTATGTATCCGTGAAGTTTCTTTATTACTTCGAACGAGTTTAAAATCTCCGATTATTGTAAGATGTTTACGCCGTATTTTATGTAAATATAATAATAAAATTTAATGAAAATGTTATTAATTGAATATGGGAAAAACACTTAATAATAATCAAACACCTACAGGACGAAAAAAGTTTTTGTTAAAGTAATTATTGAAATGCAGTTTTGGCAAAGGAAATAATTAGAGGAGAGAGTTTAAACTGTCGCAAAATTATTTAGTTCTTTGTGGAATGTAACGGCATCCTTGGAAAACTAGACGAGTGGATTCTGCATGTTTTCGATGCAGTTCATGATATCCTTTTAGCGTAATAAAACGGGGAGTATCACTTCATACGGATGTGTCAATGAGAAAGATTTCTGCAGAATGGGTGCTTAAATATTTGAATATTGATCGCAGGCGATGACGCTGATGGATGTGGTAAATGTTCATTTCTTAAGCGACATTAATGTCGAGTTCATAGAGGTAATGCTCCAGAAATAGTACAAGAACAAGAGAGTTTAAAAGAAATAACCAGTTCAGAAATGCTCCAGAAATAGTACAAGAACAAGAGAGTTTAAAAGAAATAAACAAACAGAAAAACAAACAGAGAACTTTGGATGTAAAACAAGATAAGGATAAAAAACACTTCTTCAACAGTAGTTATCGAAAGAGACGAGGAGGATTGGTTTTTAATTTAATTTTACTCATTTGTAATATATCTATGCGCCAATTTGGGTAGGTATTTATTTTGTATAGATATACCTCAATTTAGAATAGTAGATTCCCAAATCGTATCATTTGTTGGTTCTCAGAAAATGAGACATGAATTTAAACAGTCGTACCTACAAATTAACAGAAAAATTAATGCATGACATGCAATAGTCAGTTGCGCAAAGTTTCAATTATGTTTGGGGATAAAAAATAAAACTGGAAAGTGGTACGATTTGGATAACTTTACCCTATCGTAAAAAAATAAAATTGTTCACATTTGGTCGGACTCTTGCCAGATCTAAAGTACTCCCTAATATTAAAATACGTGTTAACGCTGATGTTCTGCCCATTTCCGACAGTGTGCGGTCTCTAGGGCTCACCTTTGATACACAGCTTCGATTTTAACAGCACATCTTACACCTTGTCAGCTCTGCCTTCTTCAAAGTAAAAATTCTTAGCAAGTTATTGTGTCAATTATTAGTAGTGTCTCGGTTTAATTTTTGTATTAATGTATACTATCCCTGTTTGGACAGTACTGATAGGCTACGGGTGCAGCGTGTGCAAAATGCCTGTCTAACATGATATATGGGATCCTCCGGCGCGAATATATTTCCCATACACTCGAATGGGCAAAATGGCTGAATATGGAGCGTAGGGCTGACTTCCTCTCTACCCTGTTCTGCTTCAAAATAATCTTCTTCAAGAAGCCTAGTTATTGGCACCAAAAGTTGCTATTTCGCTCTCAGGGCCAAGGGTCTTTTAACGGCACCAGTTCATCACCTTGAGCTTTTTAAGAGATATAATGTTTTTAGATTGTAGAATGCTATTCCAACTACACTAAAGGGTTTGAATCTGCCATCACACATCGCCAACTTAGGAAGCTGTATCACTCATCGTTGGGCCCGTTATGATCGCGAGCACGTGGGATACAAGTTCTGTCTTCTGCTTCTTTTCGTTCTGCTTTTCTTTTCTTCTGTTTCTACATACAACTCTTTTTTTGCGCATATAAAAAATATCTAGGCATGAATTTAGGTTAGGTTTTCTTTTAGTTTTAGTTTCAAAATGAATTTTGTAGTTCTTTTTTTTGGACCCGAGAATAAAAGCAGCTCCTGGTGATGGAGTTGATCTCGGATCCTTTGACGGCGTAGTACATTAATCAATAATTAATTGTTGTATATGTTATTGTAATGAAATGTCGTCAATAAACAACTACTATTATTACTATTATTATTAATATTTTTGAAAATAACTGAAAAATTGAGGCAAACTTCATTGTTGATCAGATTTTTTCATTGCAGATATGGGGCATTTCATCAGAAAATTAAGATTTTGTAACTCATGTTGAAATACTTTCAAGTTCAAATTTTCTATTACATTCTCAATAGAAGTTGCGATTTTTTTCCAAAACTTCATAAAGTTATCAATAGTTTAAAACCGGGAAAGCCTAATAAGACATTTAATTCCAGAGATTAGAAAATAAACTATGTATGCCTCGGAATACATATTATATATAATTTTTTACAATAAGTTTAAATAACTATCTCCTGTTGTTATGCTAGTAGGTGGAGTATTGATTTAGCATAAAAACAAAAAATTCTGATTTATCAGATGCCTGATATGAATATGATATGTCAGTCGTATTCATTCATTTTTTGAACGATGATATTAAGTAACCAGTCATATTTAGGTCAGAAGTTCCCTGAAAGCTGCAAACTTCAAATCTTTACTCGGCTAACGGCAACATCAATTTTTGGGTCTATTAGGGGAGACTCAATTATGTACAACGTCTAGTACATATCTGGTCAAACTTGAAAGTAACTGGATTGTTTATTCCAACACTACAGACTCAAAATAATTTGTTTCAGATTAACTGCATTGTAAATCATGTATTTTCATGTGCTGGATGCAATCTATAATGCCAAGAAAACTAGGATATCATGTCATACAAACCACTAGGTTCCAGAAACGTTAAACAATTTGGCACAAAAACATATGGTCAAAGACGGAAGACAGTTACGATTGTCTGCTGCTTCCTTCTGGTGTCGGTTTTGTGCTTTCAATTTTTATATTTATTCGGCCTAGAATAATAAATACTTTAAGAAACAGTGATTAGCTTTCTTTTAAGTGGTTAGTATATTTTAAGAATACTCTGAAGCTATCAAATAGTCAACTAGCTTCACTTCATCTCTAATCTCTATTACTATTCCAATCATATTCCTCCATCAATTTTTGATTATTACAAGATTCATGGTCTTATTCTTTTCACAATATTCTTGTTTATACATATACTATAAATAAGAATGGAGATATAATATTTATGGTTTACAATCATCACTTAAGCAGCATGACTTGTATTTAATGGTTATGGAAGGAATGGCACGCAATATGATTTTGCAGAATGATTGAACAAAACTCTTGCTATTTTGTTAAAAAAAAAACGTCCCTTCAAGTCAAAATTAAACATATGCATATGTTTTAAAAGTTGTAATGTTTTTTAAGTGAAAAATGAGAGAGAGATTTGTAAATCAGCAGTCTACTACTTTAAACATGTAATAATAATAGCACAATCTTATAGGTTCATATCTATACATATATAACAAAATTCTTAGTTTCTACTTGTATCAAAAATATTGAATAATATACCACGTTACTAATTCACTTTCAGATAATAAATTTCAAGCGCTGAGTTATGCCGATTGACAAATACATTATTATTCTGACATTAATTGCTTATAAGATACCTCGGAGCAAGTTTTTTTCTATGGCTTAGAGTATTGTATTTGCTTTTGTAGCAATTCAAGTCGTCTAATTGGATATGTAAACCAGTTTGTCACCTAATTAAGAAAATGAAGCTTTCGGTTTCATTTTTGTAGAAGTTATTCGCTACTGGCAACTTGTTAGTCTGGTTATGAACGATGAAAGTCTGCTTTTTTTGTAAGTGCAATTTATTATATTAACTATCTACTTACAATATATCGGTCATGAAATTGTGGTCACATAAAAAAAATTGCAAAATAAAGCAATAAAAGAAATAAATCTGCGCAATATAAAATGTCTTATTTACAAGTTCATACATATATATAAAAACAAAATCGAAAACAAAAAAAGAATTCCGAATTTGCAAGTGAATAGTTAATAACATTGAATTAAAGTTTTGTTTTTCCTTTAAGGACTTCTGCTTTCTAAGTAAGAACTGTCTATATGTGACGCATGATTTTTTGAGCATCGAAGGAAAGTTTTAAAGAGGTCATATTTGATATTTTTAGTAGGCATGCACCTACTGACAAAATTATTTATACTAACTTTAATACAAATTTACTTTGATGTAAATCATATTTTCAGGATATATTATTGTTATAAAACATTTATATGACACAACCTCCGGTAAGAAACATATTAAAATGCAGACGTAGCAGCAGCAGCAGACGTAGAATTATCATCAATTGAATATGTAAATAATATAATAAATAAATGTTTAATATAAACATAGTTTTCTTACGTTATCTACATAACTGTGAATTTTTGTTTTTCATGACGTTTCAGCGTCATCTTGAATCTTTTAAAGAAGTGAAAATGAGTAATTTGAAACTTGAACAAAGTGTCATGATATTTTTATCACAAGAATGCAGTCGTCCGAAAAATATCCATGAGAGAATGGTGAGAGTGTACGTAGAAAATAGTTCTCCTTATTGTCAAGTCAAATTTTGGTGTAAGCAGCTTAAATGGGGCAGCGTATCAATTCATGATGACCTAAATCTTGAAGACCTCTAGAAACATGAAAGGAAGAAATCATCATCAAGTTGCTTAAAGATTTGGTGTTGATTGATCTTCGATTAAGAGTTTCAGTTATTGTTAGAGAAATAAGAATAGGTATCAGAAACGAAATTCTACACGAAGATTTAGGAATGAGCAAACTATCAGCGCGATGTATGTTCAGGCATGATGAATAAATGGAATTATAACTAGGGATGTATACCCTGGGACCCTCCCACGAAATAAGAGTCAATGCAATGAGTTTATAAGGACTCTTCACCGCCCAAGAAGGTAAAAATGCAATTTTTTGCGGAAAAATTGATGATCACAATTTTCTGGGACGTGAAAGGGCTTTTCTTGATTGAGTATTGGGCCAAAAGGGACTGCAATAACGGAAAATGTCTATAGAAACGTAATTATGACAATAAACACGGTTATATGTGAAAAAATACCTATCAAAAACAAACGCTGTTTGGTCGTATTTTGCGGAATTGCCAAAAGAATTTTTTTCAAAGGCAAAGTGTTATTTAAAAAACGTTGCAATAATAATAATACGAGGGAGCGTTTTTATATTCGCGGAATGAGCGGGTTGTAGGGGGGTGATTAGGCGCATTGGGGGCGTGGTCTATGCAGCGACTCATAATTAGTATAAATACGAAGTTTCATTGTTATTAGACAGTTAGTCTTTGAGCTATCGTCAACCAAGTAACATAATTAAGAGTGAAAAGTGAAATATGGAAAAAATCGAATATCGTGCCGTTATAAAGTTCCTTACCAGGCAAGGAAAATCAGTCGCGACCATAATGAATGCGATGTCATTGGTTTACGGCGACTCTTGTCCAGGAAAAACCATGGTGTACAAGTGGCATAGTTTATTTAAACAAGGAAGGGAATCCCTTGAAGACGACCCGAGGCCGGGCAGGAGCATTGAGGTGACCACCAAAATTGTACTCGAAGATGCTCGACTAAAGAAGAAACAACTCGCAGAAATGGTTGGAGTATCCGATACAACAATTTTTAAAATCCTACACGATCATCTCGGCATGTCTCAGGTCAGCGCAAGATGGGTGCCGAGAATGCTCACGCCGCCGCAAAAACAACAGCGCGTAGAGTGTTCGCGTGCATTTTTGGACCTCTGTAATGAAGACAAGGATGGTGTATTGAGTCGAATTGTTACTGGAGACGAAACTTGGGTTCATCATTATGAACCTGAGTCCAAACAAGACTCCATGCAGTGGCATAAAAAAGGCACAGCACCTCCCAAGAAATTTAATTTTAAGTGTCACAATCAGCTGGGAAACTCATGGCAACGGTATTTTGGGACTCGGACGGAATATTGTTGATTGATTATAAAGATAAAAGTGTTTCTATAACCGGAGAATATTACGCTTCAATATTAGAGCGACTAAAAGAAGCCATTAAAGAGAAAAGACGGGGAAAATTGACGAAAGGTGTGCTGTTTTTGCACGACAACGCGCCCGTCTACAAGAGCCGCGTTGCGTTAGCTGCCCTGCATAAGGTGGGCTTCGAAATTGTGAATCACCCACCCTACAGCTCAGACCTGGCCCCGAGTGATTATTACCTGTTTCCGAAAATGAAAAAAGAGCTGCGGGGTAAAAAATTTACTGCCGATGATGAAGTCAAGGAGGCAGTTTCGGCGTATTTTGCAGATAAAGAGAAATCATTTTTTTTATGAGGGTATAAATAAATTAATTGAAAGATGTGAAAAATGTATCCGTCTTGCAGGTGAATATATTGAAAAAGAAAAATAATTTGGTTTTTCATTTCCACCCTTTATCCCCCATTCCGCGAATATAAAAACGCTCCCTCGTAGTTTCTTTCGTAGCTAAATAGATAACATAACTTTTCGCGCTTAAAACATAATCTTTAGAAGAACGGAAACTATGGATTATTGCTCATTAGCAATAATCCATAGCATTCCATTGAATACTACAATGAGACTAAAACGTCTACTTACCATACCTACTACCTAAACGGGGAAATTAGATAGGAAATAACTCGAGAACAAGTATTTATTGTAATAAATTGTAACTCTATTTGTTGTTACACGCGAATTGTAATTGTGCTATATATTGAAAATAAAAATACCGCAAATGTAGAAGGCAACTTTTCTATCTCTTACTTTTAGGGTAATTTTAATCTAAGGGTAAGCTTTATACCTTGAAATGGACGTATAACTATTATCTGATAATTTTAAATTTTGCCTCCTTTTTGAAGTATCATTTCAGATTAAAACTACTTTAAAAATACAACGTAGAAAATTGCCTTCTATATTTGGGGTAATCTTCACCATCTGATTTTAATAATGGACAAAAAAGTGATACTATAAAAAGGTGTAAATTTGAAAATTAAAATTTTTATAACGTTCCTTAGTTGTTAGTTTGTTTTGTCCTCCAAAACATCAATAAGGAACTGTTATTGGTAAAATACATTCTTTTTTTATTTTCGTCTTAAATTGATTGCACTACACAAGTCGAATCCTTCAAATTTCATTCATTGATTCCGTGGAATGTGTTCTGTTATTCAGTTACGGTATTGACGTGTTTAAAGTTTTTGCTGTAGTTTTCGCCACACGGAAATGTCTTACGTACAATTACTTGTCCGTGAAAATTCTTTTCTTGTACCTCTTCGATAATCAACCATACTTAAAGAAATTGCGTATCGTATTTCACGATTTAATTGTGTGTCTATTTTGGGCGTATTTTCTTCCGTTTATTGATTAGTTGAATTTGTCGATAGTATGCTTGAGTTGGAATTTGAAATCAATTCAGTCACACTACGTTCTTGACACTTCCGGATTCCTGATGGCAACGAATAACATTATTTACTGTAAATTGAGATTCAGTTAATCTTGCACTAATTTGATGGTTTCTATGAATTTATTCGTACAATTTAATAAATAGTAGCAATAATTAAATAAATAAACAGTAATTGATTTCTTGAGCAGCATATTTCGCATATTAAGTTTAGTGAATTGAATGCTCAGTGAAGATACAAATACGACAAATTTGTTATGAAAAACGGTCGAGGTTATTATCTGTATTGTACAATATTGAATTTTAAAAATAGTTATTTGTTCCAAAAGAATAAGAATAAGAATGGATAAGAGATCTGAATTGGCAAAAGCATGTACTACCCCCGTCTCATGAAAAAATAACTTAAAAATCCATGAAACAAAAATATATTTCTTATGATTAAAAATTACGTTATTTTGCCATAATTTTTAGACATGCGAAAGTATGGTAACTTAACTACGAAAAAAACTAACTTTTTTGTTTAATTTATCATATACAGTGTGTCCGTAAAGTATGGAATAAATTCATTTTTTCCGAAACGAACAATTTTAACGAAATTTCCCGAAACAGGTCGATTTTTGATTTTAATTTGCTTTAATTTAGCGTTATAATTAAATATACAGAGTGAACCATATGTGAGAAATGACGTCATCGACAATTTTTTTAAATGGAACACCCTGTATATTGTTCGAGTTTTAGAATATACGGACCACCCTGAATCCAAAAAGGTATCGTACATGTCGTTTAGTTTTATCATAGCGCTATTGAAATCAGAGAAACATCTATTTACAGTTTCAATAGACTGTTTCTTTGTTGTCACATTTTTTGACATTCCTTTTGCACTTAACCGTTTAATGTTGTGTGCATTTATTTATAAAACAAGTAGGCGATTAGTTTTTGTGAAATGTCACTATTTTTACTGAAGTCAAATAACAGTTAAATAGTACAAGAATTGTAGTAATTCGTGAATGTTGTATTATTGCTTGGAATTAATTTAAAGTGAAAATGAAATTAAGTGTACAGCAAAAAATTGAAATACTGATGATGATTGGGCATGGAGACAGATCGCGAACTCAGATGGAAGTGCGTGATTTGTTTAACGACAAATATCCAGAAAGACCTATAACGCAATCAACAGTAAGTAAGGTTGAAAAGAAATTTCGGGAAACTGGTATACGGTTGAAAGTACACGCAAATCAGGTCGCCCCTTTATAAATTTTGATAGAAAATTAGATGTTCTACTTGCCGTTGAAGAAGTTCCGCACACTTCTGTTGGTAAGATTAGTCGTGATCTTGATGTTAGCAAAACAATGGTACACAAATTATTAAAACTGGAAAAATTGCATACCTTTAAAATAAAACTTGTACAGGAATTAAACGATGATGATCCAGATAGAAGAATAGAATTTTGTGAAGCAATGATGGATAACTACCACCGAGACCTTTCTTGATATCAAACATTATTTTCTCTGATGAAGCCACTTTCACATTAAATAGCGAAATCAATCGTCAGAATTGTAGGTACTGGGCAAAAGAAAATCCCAAATGGATGCGTGAGCATCATAATCAATACCTGTAAAAGATAAATGTAAGAAATTTGTAAGAAATAAAATCATTGGACCTTACTTTTTCGAAGGTAATTTAGACGGGCCAACATATCTTGGGTTTTTAAGGGGCTTTCTTGTACCTACTTTAATTAATTTATTCCCCAGTAGAATTAATCCTGAAAGTTTTGATGAAACTCTATGGTTCGGACAGAATGGTGCGCCTCCGCATTATGCTGTAGATGTTCGAAGGTACCTAGACGAAATTTCTCTGAACAGGTGGATTGGTAGACGTGGACATATTGAATGGCCAGCGAGGTCGCCAGACCTTGAACGTTTGGAGTTTTTTATGTGAGGCCATCTCAAGAATGTTGTTTATAAAACGAAACCAGCACGTATTGAAGAATTACAAGAGCGAATTCGAATAGAAATAAATAATATTTCTCAGGAAACCATAAACGAGGTTCAACAAGAATTTATTTATTGTTTAAGTTACTGTCAAATACAGCAAGGGCTACAGATCGAACATTTAACATATCATTTATCTGTTATCATTAGCTATCAATAAAATTGATAAATAAGATTAGTCGCCTACTTTTTTGCAATTGATAAGAAATAGTTGTTAGCTCGTATCTTTCAAATTCTGTCCGCTAGACCCCAAGTATCTACCTTTTTGCTTTAGAAAATATCGAATTTATTCCATACTTTATTTGACATTATTCGAAGCTAATCCCAATGCATGTAATTTATTAATTAAAAAATCCATGATTAATGGTGTCAAATGCTCTACTAAAATCAGTGTATATTACATAAACTTGACCTTGATTATCCAAAAATTGACAATAATATAATCATCAGAATTATTAAACGGGTCGATGGCCGAGTGGTTAGGCGGCTGACTATTGTTGTGAGAGAACGATAGGTGCCGGGGTTCAATTCTCTGGAGGGACGGTGACATTTTTTCAGAGAGTTTAATCCCGGATCGACTTGCCATTCGCTGTTGGGAGCAAAGTTTAAAACTCGGCATCATAAAGGCGATATGATTTCACAAAAATTTACACAATGACGTCATAAAACTACACCGCAAGAGTTGCAGTGATAGCCAGACAAGTAATACAGCTTACGGAGTCACTGCAATAAGCAACCACAATTAAAAAAAAAAAAAAAAAATCACAGAAATTCTCAAAAAAATTCGTTATTAAACTTTTTGATTGAATGGCAATTGTTCTCATAGTAAGATGAAATTGCGAGAATAGATTTTGTTCAAGGTCAATGCTTAATTCAAAATGAATGATGCGTGTTCTTTACAAGTATTTAATTCCAAAACTACACATACAAAGGGTTTTATCTCGACAACTAAAGACACAGAAGAGAATTGATTCCGAAGAATGTTTGCCTTTTAATTTTTTTCTTTTGAGAACCAAATGAAATAGTTGGCGGTTTACTTAAATTTTCGATAAAAATTTTTATGAAGAAATTGATTTTTGTTACAGATTGTTTCTAGTTTTGGCAGCATCTGTCAAATTACAATAGCTTATTCAGTGCTACTTCATTTTGGGATCTTATAATTTTGGTCATCAAACTATTATTTTTAGTAAATCTTGACACAAGTGACAGTTTAACGTCAATAATAAAGAAATCAAGTGATATCACAAGAATAGATGACTGCACTTGAAATGTTCGATAGTTGTTTGGATACATTTATAATAACTAAATTAAAATTTTAAAAATATACGATTAAATAAATTTAAGAACCTCTTTTTTTCTACAAAACAAATTTCCGTACTTTTGTTTAAATGGGTTTAAAAACAAAAACATGTTCGTAGCAAGAACGTGTTTAGACAAAACATTTCAAAGTATACTCCAAATTGAAAATTTTTCTACAAATCATTTCGTTAAATGTTTTGACGTCAGTAACCATTTTACATAATTGAACATAAAAAAGTATTTGTATGATTAGCATGCATTTCTTCCATAATTTTTGTTCCAAAAAAGATATTCAGAGAAAGATCAAAGCCTAAATGATTTCAACTTTTAATTAACAAGTTTGTTTTTATTTTACGATAAACATACATTTCACCACTTTGGTTGGAGATTAATAGTAGGAAGTCATAATTCATTTAATTATCATGTAACTAGATTACATTAACATAAGATACCACAAATTAAGTAGAGCTATCGACACCGTGGTATCCAGTGGTTATGTGTAAGCGCGGGCAAAACTCCGGATCCAGCTAACGGACTAACAAGCAACATTTTATTCAATTCTTAGAAAACATGGGCATATTCACAACTTGTTATTGTTATTCTAGATTCAGAAATGTAAGTTGACAATTTTAAATGTTACCTTAGAAGCAAAAGGTAATATGTTCATTTTTATAAAATTAAGTTTTATGCATTAATATTTCAAAACTTCAAGTTAAGGAAAATAGTTTAAAATTGTATTGTATGTAAAACAAACACAGGGATATACAGGGTGATTGGTGAGAATGGCATATTAAAAGTATTAGGTATACAAACGGAAAATAATGTTAAAACAAAATTTTGCAGTTGGATATGGTCGAACTATCACGTAAACATATCTTTGAATAAATATCATTTTCGGTTAACTGATGTGGGCATCAACTTCGATTTTTTAAATAGCATGCTATAAAATAAATTATAATAATAATAATAATAATAATAATATATTTGTCTTTGTACACATATATACATACAAACATATACATTAGTTACAAAGATAATGTCAGTGTATACATAAAACTACAAACAACCATTACATTTTAAAATCGGAGATCTTATAGTAGCACCCTCGAATCAAATGACTTTTAAGTCTTTTTTTAAATGGTATAAGTGGAAGCATCCGCAGAGAACTCGGCAATTTATTATATAATCTGATCCCAAGAAGGGTTCTATCTGTTGCGGCAAGTCGATGCGATGGCATACTTATATTCAATGCATTCCGGGTGTCGTAATCATGAAATTGAATATTTTTTTTAAATTTCGAGTTATTTTCGTGGATGAAAACTAGATTGTAAAATATCACTAAAGACGGGAACGTTAATATATTGAATTGTTGAAAATGGGCTCTACATGATTTGATTTGGGGGATATTTGCAATTGCACGTATAGCTCTTTTCTGTAGGATAAATAGTTGATCTGTATTAGCCGCTGTCCCCCAAGTAATAATACCGTATGTTAAACAACTTTGAAACATAGCGTAGTAGCTAGCAATAGCGGCATCCACCCCTACCGTCTGCCGTACTCGCCGGATAGCGTAAGTTATTGTGGATAACTTAACACACAGTTGCTCTATGTGCACCTTCCAGCTTAATTTTGAGTCGACATATACACCTAGAAATTTGGTGTGTTGCATATTATCTTTAACATTTTTTGAGAATTTTATAACGTTTGTTTTGTCTATATTTAATTGCAATTTATTTGCAACAAACCACTGATTAGCCGTCGACATAATCGTGCTTGCAACACTATCAGAGCATTCACCTTTTGTTATTTTTTTTACGAATGTTGTATCGTCTGCGAAAAGTATTGTGCGATAAGGTGAAAGTGCTGGAAGATCATTGATGTACATCAAAAATAATAGGGGACCCAATATACTACCCTGTGGTACACCTTTCTCGTTGCTAAGCGCGCCACTCAATTCTCCTTGATAAAAAACGCTTTGAGTTCTCCCTGACAAATACGTCTCAAAAATACTTAGGGAAGTTCCCCGAACACCGTAGTAATCTAGTTTATATAGTAAAATTGAATGCGACACACAATCAAACGCTTTACTCAGGTCCATAAACACCCCCAAAGAGCACACCCCGGTCTCGAAGTTACCCATGACTGTGTCCGTCAAATCAAGCAGCGCGTCTGCCGTGCTCTTACCTCTTCTAAACCCAAATTGACTGTTTGAGAGAATTTTATATTTTTCAATAAATGCAACCAATTGATTAAAAATAATTTTCTCAACTACCTTAGAAAAAACAGGCAAGATAGATACTGGCCTGTAGTTATTAATATTCTGATATTGTCCCTTTTTATGGAGAGGTATAATTTTTGCCTTTTTTAACTGAGACGGAAATATTCCTGTTTGGAGTGTAGTATTTATAATGTCACACAATGGCTTTGTGATCAACTCGGACGAATATTTTAAAGCAGCAGTACTCATATCGTATATATCTGTTGAGTGTTTCAGTTTAATTTGTTTGATTGCGTCCTCCACATCTCTGGGAGTGACAGGTGTAAAAAATATTGAATAATCGTTTCTACAGTTAGCGGCAATAAGAAAATCTTCGAAAGCTATATCAACCCGCGGCAACCGACATTCAAGCTCCGAAACCACATCAACAAAAAACGCATTGAATTGATCAGGAGTAATATCACTGCAAGTGTACGCTTTGCCGTTTCTTCCAATCTCCTCATTAACAACAGACCATACGGTTTTCGTTTTATTTTTTGAATTTATAATAATTGATTGGTTTGTAAATCTTTTGAAATTTTCGAGGTAACACTCATAAGTTTTTTTGTATTCTTTGTACTGTTCCTTTATTTCATCGTTGTTTGCCGACAGATCACGCAACAAACCTAAGTGGTTTCTCATTTTCATAATTTCATAATTTTTATAAATTCAGCTTCTATGATAAATCTTACACATATTTCGAACATACGATTAACAAAATGACAGACGTCAAAATAAGTTGCAAGCAAATATGTAAAACAAATGAGCTAAGCACCTTTGCTTCTATTCACTTTCCATTTTAGTTATACGAACATCTAATGCGGATTAAAAGAGAATCTTTTGTAGAATCAGAATATCTAATGTGTATACCTTTCCATTAAAAAAAATCTACTTTCCGCAGATTGAACTTATATATATATAAAAGTAACTAAGTTTTTAAATGCCCTGATAATGTTACAGAGAAGAACCCAGATAGCACGAAAACCCTTTTAAAAGGTTAAATAAAGGTTACTTGCAACGTTCAACGTTTATAGACGTTAGAAAAACGTTGTCTAAACGCTTTCCACTAAATATTGATGTAACGTTAAAAATATAACGTCATGTTAGGTTACTTTTATGGTGAAAATATAACGTGTTAACACATGTCTAATACTTACACACTTTTTAATAGGTACTGGATAATGATACTCAGTTTACTTTGAAGAAATTAGAAAATTAGCTTATAGCTACCTATTTATCTTCGTATTTTTTGATGGGCAAAGAATTTACTTCATATTCTTCATTTTATAGTTTCATCGTTATTAGAAACTAAGCTATCGCAATTAAGTGACGTCAAAATTCAATGTATTGTATTCGTTTATGAAAATATTTTTACCTTTTCGACTATATATAATTGAATTAGTGTTTTACCTTCTACAAACTGGCGCTTTTTTTGAACAAATATTTATTTTAAAACAGTTTCTAAAACATATATTTTATGTTTGTACTGTAACTCTTCCTTATTCTTATTATGTATGAGCACGTTTACTGAATTACGTGCTGAAATTAAGCATGCAAGTGTATTAGTCAAGTGGAGTTAATTGTGTGGAAATTTAGAGGCTTAACTTTCCTTTATTACGTTTCAGCTTACAAAACAAGAAAGAAAATTCTGCATTTTTCAATTTTCCAGTATCAACTCTATAAAACGTTTCTCATGTAACGTTTACAGAACGTTCAACTGTAACGTTTATAGAACATTAAATGGTAACGACTATGGAACGTTCAATTATAACGTTTTATTTTTGTGACATTAAGACGTTTCCAAAACGTTACATCAATGTTTTTAGTAACGCTTCAGAGAACCTTATTATAACGTTTTTAAAACGTTACATGCTACCTGGGTTAACTTCAAATTTTGTATAACTACATACTATCAGCTATGCGTATGCAAAATTTCATTCATCTCTTTTTCTTCTACGTGATGTAATATCACTATAAAGTAAGATCGGTATCTGTAACTTTTTTTTTTAATTATGAATAACTCAGAAGGAATGGTATTTAAGTATATAGGGTATGATATATGAAATATGTGTAAAATTTATCGTAGAAGCTGAATTTGTAATTTATTTTATAGCATGCTATTTAAAAAATCGATGTTGATGCCCACTTCCGGTTAACCCGAAGTAATATTTATTCAAAAAAATTTTCACGTGATAGTTCATATTCAACCATATGAAACTGCAAAATTTTGTTTTAAAATTCCGTTCCTATTTTTAATAGGCCATTCTCACCAATCACCCTCTGTTTGTGATTAGAAACATACTTACTAAGTTCAAAAACTTATGCTAAATTTTGAATATTTTGGGTGTTAGACAGAAGGTCGTATGTAACTTCTTTGGTATATGGTATATTATATTATGAGTGCTGAAAGTGTTTCATGTCCGTAATAATACTGTTTTTGTAGTTAATAAACCTGTTGATATACAGTCGTTTCCACGAGAGCGTAATCTTTATAATTACCTAATTATACCTAATCGTGTTTGGAAAAAGGGATATATTTCGTAATCCGCTAATCCACTTCATTACGCTTGAAAAGTTTCAGGTCAGTTTTGCTTGCGTGTTCGCAGAAGAACGCAATATAGCAAAATGAGTGCACCGTAAATTAACAGATTAGAAGCAATGATCACACCCTTAAAAGATGAATGAATGAAGATGAGTCTTCGTTGTGGACATTTAGTCCTGAACTAAAACCAGTCAACAATTAATGAAAAACCAATGTTGCAACAGAGTGTTAAGCGTTCCATGAAAGTGCATGTTTGGGATTGTTTCAGTGCATACGGTTTCCGTGCATTGTGGACATCTTCACATCTAATTTAAATGTTCAAGAAATTATCGGAATTTATAAAGAGTCGTTGAAACCACAGCTTCTGAAACAGCACACCACGTCTGAGTTTACTCCTGCTTTTTTCGTTGATGGAATCGCGCAGTTTTGAAATTAATCAGCATAATATTGCCCAGTTATAGTCTGATGATGTGGTAAAAATCTATAAGGATAATTCCTTTGGCGTCCCAACAAACTGTGGTGATGATCTCCCCCCAGATTCTGCTGCATGAAACTTTCGAAGGGGTGGTGAATTCTTTTGATTCAGGATCATAATAATGGCCAAATTCATCGCTGTGGCCTGTCGAATGCGCTTTTGCTCTGGCGTCAACATTTACGGTACCCACCATCTCTTTGATGCCTAACATTTTGTTTTAAATGGTTTCTACGCTACCTATTGAAAAGCTACAAGTCTGAGCTATGAATTTTACACTGTCATGGACAAAATCAATGTTTTCTTTGCAACAACAGTTACAACAGTTTTTAGCCGTTCAGAAACAACACCTTGCTCGCAGGTCTCTCTGTCAAATTTAAAATCCCTTGCCCAACTCTTCATCACCTGATATGAAGAGGCAGATTTCCCTTGTACTTGTACCATATATATATATATATACCATTTGACAACCACTCTGTGCTCAAATTTGGCGATTTCGGAAATTTCGGCAATACCAATCAACTAAAATTCATGTGACTTATCGCAATTAATTTACAATTAAGTAATATTAGTGACGACTATAAAAATTAGATCATCAGGGACAATAATATCTGAACTGCCCTAGTATCATAATACGTTCAATTTATTGTTATATGTTTATTATCATTTTTTTGTTAAATGCTATGTAATTTAGTATATATTTATTTTTATTTAACAAAATGATGTCTGCAGAAAAAAATCTCATATCTAAATTTTTTTTAATTCTGTTTCTTTCGCTTTATAACAACTCGTGCAATACTTCATACGAATAAGACATTTTTTGCTCTCGAAAACATTATAAACAACTTCTTTAGCTGGATTTTATACTTGATATATTACGTAGATATAAAATATGTGTACGTCTGTAGTTAATTTCATTGACTCAAGCTTCCACAAAGGACTAAACACCGCAAAGGTAACGACGAATGACCTCAAGAAGTACGTTACAAAGATAATAAAGAAGTGAAACAAAAACGTCCGCTTTGGTCATCTGATTAATATACTTATATTACGCATCAGTGATCCCCACCGATGGGGTCCTCTACTTCTGGTTTGCGGTTGGCACCGTACAAAAAGCCAATCGAAAGTGATCGGGTACGCCGATGACCGATCGCCAAACCGGACTTCTTGTCTCACAACAGTTTGTTCGTCATCATTGCGAATAGTCCGTTGCTATGGTTATTCGCGGCGTGTCAAACACTCGAAGTGGTTGTCCCGTGAAACGCTCCAGTGCCTATACAGCGGCGAGCATTTCGTAACCTGCAGTGTGTTCAGAGAGCGTGGGGATATCAAACTCGAACGCGGCTTTTTAAATGTTTTTTTTAATGTTAACAATGCAGCGAAACTTTTTTTACTTTTACAAGCACGTGTTAACGTATTAACTTCATAGAAATATCAGTTTAGTTTATTTAATATGACCGTTACCGATTATTGACGATAAATATTTTATTATTCATTACAATGTTACAAACTGTTTTGTTTATGCTTACGTAGGTGTTCTCTAGATTAAATAGATAATAAGAGATAACACACTAACCGTTCGATTTGATTCCTACTGATAAAATTGCAGGTATTCTGTTCAGTATACGGTTGTTTCTGGTTCAGTGTAAAACGTGTGCGTGTTTTTTTAGTAAGTGATTTCTGTGTTTTCTCGAAAATTTCGAGAGATGCGTCAGAAGTGGAATAAGACAGATGATGTTCCTGCGGATCCTGGAGAAGGACAACCGGTATGTACTGATTTTTTTAATGTATTTGTGGATAATAAGCGTTTAACGTATATTGAAAACGTAGAATATTCTAATGAAATGTGACAGGCTAAAATTAGCCTGTATCACCTGTTAATCTAATGTTTTTTTCCGCGATTTAATAAACCGAGGATATAAATAACGTTACCCTTTTGGTATTAAATTATATTGCTCAGATATATTGGAATAATACCATAGATTAGGTGTGTAATGTGAAAAAGCTATTAAAGTATAAGGAATTGTGTTTTATTGCAAAATGTTAAGAATGTGCTTCGGATGATGTTTAAGGAAACCTGTTAAATCTTTGGTATAATGTATATTGCAGAATGTCCTTCTAAGTACTAATAAAGTAATGTGTTAAAGCACGTTACTCATAAAATTAAACCATTGCCTCTTTATTATATAAGTTTTATTGTCCTTTTTATCAAACGTGATAAAAGTGATGACCTTTTTCTAAAAGTACTGCTCAACAGGACGAAATATATGTATAAATAGCGTAATTTTATTTACTCATTGCAATGGATCTCGTGTTACAACCTGCATGGTGCTATTCTTTTTAATGTAAGTCTCAATTTTTTACGAGCACCGTTAAAAATCTAATAATAGCCAAGGTGATTAAGATTTTTTTTTTTGAATATTGTCGATGACATTTGCGGTAATATTTCTAATTTTTTGGGGAATTCCTGCTTTTAGATCTTCTAAATTCGCTGGTCGAACGTAGGCTTTACTTTTTTAAGTTTACTTAAGATATAATCTAGAGAAGTTGCAGTTTGGGTGTCCAAATTCGGAAAAACTTTATCCAAATAAGTACGTAAGTGTGGCGACACTCCGTTCTGTTGGAAAAAGAGGTCACGTTGGTGCAGATTGGGTTCTTCTAAATTCGGATTTAAAATGATTAGACTAGTGATGAGTTCATTTTACAGAAAGTCCACATATGTCATACACTATGACTTTCTCTTTAAAGAAGTAAGGAACTTTTCTGTAAACTATACCGCATCATACGATTACTTTTTGAGGATTTTGTGTATGAAATTCTGTAAACCAATGAGGACTTTCGGTTTTCCAATAACAACAATATTGCTGCCTCATCAGAAAAAATGATTCTCTTCACAAAATTATCATTATCATTGCATAATTGTTGCATTTCATCCCAAAATTTATTTCGCCGATTGAAATCATCTTCCGACAGCTCGTAATGTAGATATATCTTGTAGAAACTTTTCTTGAACTCTGTTTATCATTAATAATAATAGGCAGTCGATCAGGGTGAGTTGTATTAAACAATTGCACCGCTTCTGTTTGAGTGTGCATCATATCTCCAAAACTCCAATAATGCACAAGATTTAAATTCTTTCACGTTCTGCTACTTTAAAATTCCTAATCACTGACTTCACTTCACTACAACTAAATACAATATTGCTTGAACTATGCTATGGAATGTAAGCATTTGGTCAAGCATTAATCTTAAATCTTTGAAGCCATTATCAGTTGTTTTGTATCTCTATCCAGATCATTAGCTGTGCATTTTTCTTGGATTAATAAATTTTGAATTAAGATACCTTGCATTCTTTCTCATGAAGACACCCTAATAAATTATGGACTTGAACTGTGGTGATAAATTATAATTACTGTTTGTTTTAATGATGTCATAGAGAACATAATTTCCTACACGTATGTAGTATTAAATTTATTCTTCCAGAATTTGAATTAATTTAAGGGTAGATTGATCGGATTATCTAATTGTAAGAAGAGATGTTGCTAATGGCAGTATTCATAGTCCTCCCTTATATGTGAGGAACATTTATACCATTGAATTACTATTGCGTAAGGATCTCTAATGCTTAAGAAAGCATTATGAACAGCACCGTTATGAGGTTTTTTGTCGGGCATTCTCAATATTGTGGTGACAATATACCTTTGCTAGTTTACGTATTTGCAGTTTCTGATCTCTCATGTAACTATAATCTCATAATAATAATGTATCAAACAAAAGCAAAATGCAAACAAAATGAAAATAAAAGCAAAAAGGTTCAAAAAAAACACTAGTTGAGGAATACTACAATCACAAACGCTGTTTTCAGTGAAGTTAGATCCGAAACAAAAGAAGCAAACATTTTTATACACTACACCTTGATCCTTGTTTATTACAAAAGAGGAAGGGGAGGGGAGTGGGTGAGATTATTTTCATTCCATACACATTATCTGTACAATAAAGATCTTTATTAAATCTACTTAACTTAGTAAAATTTCCAAATATAACTTTGTGAGGTGATCAAACGCTGAAAATGATATGACTTACTGTCTCGTGTCTATAAACCACAGAAAATTGAAAATCATCGTTTGACCACCTTCCGGTTAAATTTTATCCAATCTTGAAGTTACATACAACAGAGTTTTCAAAGTTTATCGCACTTTTCACAAACTTTGAGAGGTGATCAAACGCTGAAAATAATAGGACTTATTGTCTCGTGTCTCTAGACCACAAAAAGTCGGAGGTCGTTGGATAACTCTCCAGTTAAATTTTATCCGATTTTGAAGTTACATACATCGGATAAAAATTCAACGGGTGAGTGGTCAAACGATAATTTTCAATTTTCTATGGTTTAGAGACACGAGACAATAAGTCGTACCATTTTCAGAGTTTGACAACCTCTCAAAGTTTATGAATATTGCGATGAACTTTGAAAACTCTGTTTTATGTAACTTCGAGATCGAATAAAAATTAACCTGTGGGTGGTCAAACGAAGATTTGTGATTTGCTATGGTTAAGTAGTCTGGAGCAAGAGGTTGTGACATTTCCTGAGTTTGATGTCATTGCATTGGAGACATGAACTTGTTTTTTTTTTCATTTTTTCGACTGTTAAGTTTTCAAAAAATATTATTCGTAGTAAAAAAAAATTGAAAACGTGAAAGGTGGTCAAACATGGTCAAACGATGGTCAATCGTATCCGATGAACAATATATTTATATTGCCTAGTTTTAGCATTTTCGCCATTAGACCCCAAAATATGGGTATAGTGGCTTTAGCCTAAACAAAATGTGGTCAATCGAAATCGCTGATGGTCAATAAATGGTCAATTTTTTCTAGCATTTTTGTCGATTTTTGACCACTTTGTGGTGTCAACTTCGCGGATCTATGAGTGCCATGTTAATGTTAGGCTACCTGCTTAGGGTCTGGAAGCGTAGCATAGAAGTATCGTTCAATTTAGATTATATCTTGAATAATACACTTCTTTTTATTCATTTGTATGATTTTAATGAGTATTATTAATTTGCTGCGGCATTAGTTAGATGTGACTAATATTGATTCTGTTATCTTATTTAGGAATTTATTTTTTCCTTCTCCCATTTTTGGACTTTGCTGGGTCATTATTCCCATTGCCTCTATTGTCTTCTCATTTCTTTCTTTAGGTTTATATCGTCTTTGGTGTTGTACTTGGTTTTATCCTCATAATTTGTTTACACTCTGCTTTGAAACTTCATGCTAAATTTAGATAATTATAGAATCATGTAATCAAACTTCATTACTCATATACAAAGATAAAATATAGATTCGCAAATTATTGATTTTCCGTAAATTTATTTCGCAAAATTTGGCGCCAATAATTTGTCAACAGTTTTTGCTGTCGTATTCAATAGTAATACACCTACGATTGTTTTATATATCGTAATCTTTTGCATGAAACAATAGGATATTAATCATTAACAGGAATATGTAGTAGAATTTATAATAGGCAGTCGTACGGAAAAGAATTTAATTTAGAACTAAGAATTTTATTTATCTTTTGATATCAATTTTATCTCAAGTATGGCTTTTTATAACATCATATTTTATTTTACTAATACTTTTATCTTGAAATTTTTGGTTTTTGTTTATCTTGACCTCAATAACTTCAATTGTCTTACTCCTTATTGTCATTTTATTTTCTATTTTGTGTTAAGAATATCTTCGAAAGTTCCCATTTTACCATTCACACAGCCACTCATAAACTATTAAGAGCAAAATTATGTTTCTAAATACGCGATAAAAGCTTGTGAATATTGGAAAGTATGTACTACTATGTAATACATGGTAATCTGCTTTGTATTATTCCTAAAATTGGATGTTCGTGTTGGCTTAATGGAAGTATACGCAGTTCATATTTAATCGATTCAATTGTAGTTCGTTAAAAAAGTTTGGTTTAGGAAATGTATAAATTGTATATAATGTTTATACACATTGTATTCTGCTATTTGCATTTTAGTGGCGTTATATGTTTGTAATAACCGTTTTTATTCGACAAAGTTATGTTCAATTATGTTGATTGTTCGTATAGTTATAAAATTTTGATGGTGACAGCAATCATACGTAGTAAATTCAGTTTCTTATTTTAGTCTAGTTTAGAGCTGCAATAACGAAATCAAACATCAGGGTGTAGTGTGAATTATACGCTTTTTCTTAGCACTTTAAATAGGCGTCAATATATGAAGGTAGATTTTCTCAATCTCAAGTGGTTGTTTGTGTAAATTATATTCTGTACATATTTTCTATGCACATGTTGTCACCATATGTTAAATGTAATAAGACAGAAGTGTTTGAAAAGCAATAAGAGAAATTTGAAATATGTATGAGCAACTAACGTTTAGCGAATCATTGGGAATACCGATAATTTTGAATTTTTCTAGAGGTAGAAAGTAGCAATTTGTGCTTGCTACCATTTTACCACCCACCACCAAAAAGGCACCACTTCCTCAAGTTATTAGATATTCATTACAGGGCTAGTGACGCAATTGCTAGTACATTTCAAAATCCGTTTACGTTTGATCTATGCTCGGTTTGAAAATGGTGCAGACTTCTTAAGCCATATTGTTACTATTGTTACTTCTACGACCCATAAACAAAGTAAAAGTCGATGGAATGAAGACACTCTGGTTCTCCAAGGCCTAAGAAGTTTCGTGTTGAAAAATCTACTAGAAAAGTTATTGCTTCAGTTTTTTTTGGGATTACCATGGAGTAATCCTGATTAATTTTCTGGATAAGGGTGGAGCATTAACTGGGAATTATTACTCGACGTTACTACGAGAAAGAATTAGGGAGAGAAGACGGGGAAAGTTTTCCAAAGGTGTTTTGGTTTTGCAGGACAATCTCCCTGCACACAATTTGCAAATTTGATTTAGGTTTCGAATTACTCGAACACCTTGTTTTAATCACCAGATGTGGCTCTGTTCGACTATTTTGTCTTTTCTCAACTGAAAAAATGTTTAAAAGGTCGTAAATTTTCTTCCAACGAAGAGGTGATAGAAGCTGTGGAGCCCTGGTTTGCAGAGCAAGATAAAAATTTCTTTTTATATAAATGTATTTAATTAAGAGGAGAAGATGTTGAATAATAAAATATTTTGACTTTCAAATTTTCTTTGCCTCTATAGTAGGCTATCTCCTCGTATAAACGTTCTGTTTATATTTTAGTTCATTTAAACGAATTTTTAACTGAAAATACTACAATCTTTTTATCTTTTGCCCATTCTAAAGATTGTTTTTAGAGATTTAAAAAATGTATATTAATAGGAGAGGGATAACACTGCTATTTTTACTCTAATATCCGATTTCTTAAAATAAAGATCTTTATTTATCCACTTTATAAGATATGTATATACTCGGATATATATAATCTACAAGCATTATATGCATGTCGAACATTGAAAACAACGAAATGGGTGTTCTGCTAATAAGTACCGCCGACAAGAGTAGTACTTAAGTGGCATACATTTGTAAGTGGCTTAATTATTTGATCGGGGCTGTGAAATATTCCATTTATTAAGCCTTAACGTGTTGATTATGTCAGTAAACTTGATTGGAAGGCTTTACTTTTTAACAAACTAATACATGCGGAATGCAATGACTAATCAAAAGATTGATTGGAATCTGTATCACTTCCCATACAGAACAGATATTGAAATGAATTACATGTATGTACATATGTATATTTGAAATAGGTAGTTGCATCTAAGATTTAATGAAATAAAGTAATTTATTCGTTAGGATTTTATTATTATAATAAATATTATTTATTACAGACATAAACTTATCTTTTTCTGGACATAATACACATGCTAAATAAACAAATTAGTTGAAATAACTGTAAATATTATCCTAAGTAATAGAATAAACATCGCTAATACATACTAGAAATATACAATAACAATAGTTGTAACTGTCTTATTTTGAATTATAGGATCTACGGTTATTGGTTTTAATTACAGTTATAGTATAGTATACGACGGTTACTGTTACAATAACGATTATTATAGTCACAGCTTTTCAGAACAAGCAATTGATGCATAAGCTGTCCTCATTCCTTTATGTTTATCTCTTCATATTGAGAGACTTCTTCAACAGTAAATGAAATTAATATCAACTACAGCAAGATACAATGACGATTACACATTTCTTTCCCTCTTCAATCCTTCAATAGGTTGAGATATCGGATTTAGATTTGAAAGTATAGTTATAAAATCTTTGTATATTAAAACTATAAATAAATATTTTGTTTTTTACATGGCTGTAAATTATAGTGTTGTGACGGTTCAGAAAAAAAATCCGCTCTCAAATCTAATTAAATTAACAAGTACAGTCTTATTATTATGTTTTTTTTTACAATGTGTAAGTTAGAAACTTGCATTCTATTATTATCATCGTGGCTTTAAAATCATTTATTTTATTGTTAATTACACACAGATATTCAACCGAGTTAATTACAAATACTTTTCTGGACAAAGCTGTAGCGTTATATATATATGTATATTTTTTTTTTGTGGAAACATTGTATGTATGTGTATACCTATACATGTATAATCTTTTGTCTAAATCTTGTCTTGTAGTATGCGTCATATTTCTGGTAATCAAGTTAGGGTATTGTATGTTTTTAGGTAGGTTGTTTTACAGGTTGTTTTGTTGTGGTGTATGTTCTCTCTTTGTTTTTATATACTTGTTAGTAAATTTTATAGGATAAGCATTGTTTTGTAACAATAGATAACTTTATTTAGGTTTCTAAGTTCTAAGCCTTTTCTAACAATGTACAACAACGCTGAATTAAATTATTCAATGTGTGTTTGAACAAAGAAGAAGATATCTACCTGAATCTATAGGCTTCAAATATCATTCTGTTTGAATTTGATCCTTATTATGAGAAACAGAAATTTTTCATAATAATGTCATTATACAGTGATCAATATGTCTTTTATGGAAAGGAATTGCAATATTGGTTTCGTTTAAAATGATATAATTTTTACATAACAAAATTAGCAATACACGTAGAAATGGAAGATGCTATAGCCGGCACAAACTTTTGGCTTAACAGATTATTCATAAAATAAATATGATTCAATTTCATTCCATCTTTTCTCCACTGCTCGAATAGCTAATTCCTTGGATATCTTGGTATAAAGGGAGATAACATTAAGGTTTCTACCCTGGACTGCCAGCAGGACCTAAAACAAAAAGAGTAATTTTGTATATTATGCAGTCCTTCTAGCAAGAAAAAATTTTCATTCATTGCTTGAATGATTTTCTCAAAATGTATTTTATGAGGGCTACTTTTTGGTCAGTAACATATCTACTAAAAAAAAACAACTGAAATGCGTAGTGAATTTAAAGTAGATGCCAAAGTCTGTACAATAGTTACAAATTTCCATAAACGCAATAACAATTGGAGCTTTTCCATATACGATGCTATCTGTAGTATTTCTATATCTGTAGTAATTCGACAATGGTTCTATGGGATGTTGACAATGAAATGTGACAATTAACTTAAATTAGTTAAAAAATCTAAAATTAACCGAAGTACTTTTGAAGTATTGACTTAAAAAAACTATTAAAATGAGGTTTAATTTTCCGGAAGGGAGCTACAAAATGAACCCGAAGAAGTTATGCTATAGATCAATATGTTGAAACTGATGAAATTACTGTCCATAAAACAAAGCTTTTATTTACTAGATATACATTAAATGTGTGTGAATGTGATGTTTGCTTGGTACGGTAGCGAAAATCATCGCCTAAATGGCAAAACGGCAGCTGTAGAATAATTAAAAAACCTAAAGGAGTGAGATGTCAAATGGAAACCTGAGCTGACGTCCAAACAAATATGTCATTGCGGATGGAAATAAACGAAGGAAAAGGTAAAATGAGAAATAAAAAATCGCAAAGCGAGTTTGATGTTGGAATTATAACAATCTTGCGTTTATCTGAACTGTGGTTTGGACTATGAAAGATAGTGGTAGGAGATTCCCGAAGAAAGCAATAGAGCTTCAAAAAAAGGGGGCCCCTATTTTATCGGTATATCGAAGCTGCTACTAAGCAATTCCAAATAAAATCACTTGAAGAGGAATGTCGTCAGGAGCGAGGTAGCTTTGTATTTGCTAAAGCTATATTACAAAAGGCCGAGTTAGTTAGTACAGTCTGGCGCGATAAAGAAAATGTGCAGACATTTATTGGAAGTTGCGGTATTATATTAGAAGGCAGTCTGGCACTAAAGCTTCGCCTCAATCATGGAGGAAAGAAGTATAGAATTAATGGAGTTCCAGCTATTATAGATGTTCAAAACTATATTCGACAGTGTGGTTTAGCGTTAGATCAAGTACAGAACATCCAAAATTTGAAACATAGAATATATGCCTATTTAGCATATAATAAATATTTTAAACTGAATCAACAAGTGAACATGAACAAGTCCTACAACGTGGTAAAAAAAAGAAATTGCAATGTAGGAGAATTCGGCACAAGTACAATTTTATCAAAACGTACATATGTTAAGTTCTTTTTTGTTTCGAATTTCAACAAGTTCCTGCAATTTGAAGTATCAGGTATGCCTTTATGTAACAAGCCGTTGTTAATGCTTCTGTTAATCATTGAATATTTTATCGATAAATATGCGTCGTGAAGAAAAAATAGCGACATTACGAAATTGGTATTATTTCTTAATCTGTATTCAATAAAGATTTTGAAAATTCATATTTGCTATTGCCTTAATTTGACACCTGTACAGTAGAAAGAATTTAGAATACGAACCGTTTGATAAAGTCTGACTCATATTTCATTCATGCCATTGAAGTCTTAGTAACAAATGTGATGAAAGCGGCTAACAATTTTAGATAAAAGTACTACGGGTATTAGAGGTTATGTCATGTTATCAGAATTCAAGAAATATTCGACACCATCAACGCTGTACTTAGGACATTCTCAATCTATAATTAGTATATGATTTTATGCTTGGATTTTCCCAATAGTGCTACCTGACCACGGGTACATCCATATGTAAACATTTCTGTATAAGTTATGAATACACCGATCAAGTGCAAGGTCATACATTGTTTATAAAACCAGATTCCTTTGATAAATTACTGACTAATACATACTACCTGTTTAAATCGCAGGTGAGGGATGTCAGCAGTTTATCATGTTATCGAGAAGGTTGCAATCAAATTCTTCGCCGCTATTTAAAAGTTTAAATTTACAAGATTTATATTATACTTGCTAATTGATTTGCGCAATTTTGTTAGAAAAATGTAGATACGCTGTACACATATTTAGAAAGTGAAACTGACAAATAACTTTTATTTTTTTTTAGTCTTAGTTTTTTTTTCTGATGCAACGCTTTGTAATTATTCTATTTAAACGTTCCAAAATTGGATCCTTGTTTCTCTAGTCATTTTCATGTCGAATTTACAATTCACATAGCAAACAGGTTAATTGCTTGTTTTGAAATCTAAAGCCTCGTTTTGATAATTTAGACTCAGTAGTAAAATTTAAACTTGTAAGTGTAATGACGCAGCAACATGTCTAATTGCATTTGTGTATGTAAATTTATGAGTGAAATTGCTTTCTAACGTCTGTTGTTATACCCAATAGAACTATACATTTTATTTGTTTTTATACTGAAATTGTGTAAAGTGTAATATAGCGCAACGAATTATTTTGTTCTATTTCCGCGGCTATTGTATTTTCTTTATTTATTTTTGAGATTGCCACCGAATTTATTTAACAAAAATGATAAGATTCGGTAGCAGGTTTTGACTTTCTCCAACATTTTATTGCCAAGAATTAAAGTTTCTTCTTTATAATATTGTGTACAGTTTCAATTGCCTAACATTCGTAAATTGGCTGATTATAGTTGTAGGAATTTTGAAAACTCGCAAAAATATTGTTTAACTTATTTTTTTGCATTGTAAAATAGTTCTCAAACGGTCATATGGATTGTCGATCACCACTTCATGGATTGTCGATCACCATATTGAAGCATATTTCTTCATTGAATACAGATAATATACTACATTGATGGTATATGCATTATAATCACCTCAAAGACTGCTTTAATACGCGCAAGTTTACATCAGAGGTGCTTTTTTCACGAATACCTCTGAAAACTCTCTAAAATCAACTCTACATCTCTTCGAGTCCTTCTGAAATCCTTTGAAATGCCCATGAAATCTTTCGAAATTTTCAGAAATGTCTCATCAAAAAATTGATTTACATTTTTCAAAATTCTTAAATATTCTTTTTTCGTTGCTCAACAAGACATGCATTTCACACTTTCACTCCAAAAAACTTTTTTAATTCTGAAGGTGATTGTGAGAACTGAAATAGAACATAGAAACATATTATTTTTCAATTAGGTATATGCTTATATTGAAATAGAATGTAGAAAAGAAAAAAGACAGATTAGGAACATCAATTTTTTAATGATTACATTTATGTAAATACTCTCACTTAAAATTTATGAATCCAAGAAAAAGTCAGTAAATATTCTAAAGATAAAATGTTATTGGAACAATTATGTACCTCTATACCTAAAATATGCTATATTCACATGATTCAATGTTTGTGAAGTAAAGCACTCGTTGAAAACGCCTGATTTAGCAAGGTGCTGGCAGTGGTAATTGCATGGTAATATCTTTAAAGACAGTTAGAAATTGCTTGTTTAGAAACTGCTCGTCTTCAAAAGTTTTTTAACTTTGCAACATAGTTTCATACGGATTTCTTAGATTCATTAAATATCTTTCAAATAAATTTCAATTAATAGACTTCAAATTTCTCTTTTGATTGTTTAAAACATCTGTTTTATTATTTATCCTTTGTATATGTACAATCGATGCAATCATGGGTTCAGTTCGAAATTCGCTTGGAAAGCTTTGATGAAAATGATGTTTTTTTTGTGTTTCTGATTCTTCCTGGGCTCCTTCATTCTTTGCGAGAAAATGTGCCAAAGTGCATGTCCCACTGGGAATGGTATTGTTAGAACTAGTAAAGACACATATTCACTTTTGTGATCAATTAAATGTGCTATCATTACCGATTGTATTTCAGTGTTGTTGCTTGATCTTGAATTTCAGCCATTCCAAATTGTTTAGTATCAATTAAAATATATTTAACTTTGTAGCTGGATTTGGATTTTTATTGAGAGACACATCTTACACATCTCTAACGAGTACTCATTCAATTCAATATAAGTATAACAAGTTGTTGAAATAAATCTAGCCATTTGAGCTAAATTTTGGTGAAAAATAATATGCAATATTAAATGTTGTAAAGACGAGTCTTACACAATACATCGTAGAAATTAATGTAATTAAAAAGTTGATTAAAGATTTCTGTCACTTCGTGCCCTTCGGTTGTACAATCTTAAGCAAAAATATCCGAACAAAGTGAATTATTACAATATACAGTGAAATTCGTTTAACACGAACCTGACGGGACCGAAATATTTATTCGTGTTAAAAGATGTTCATGTTAAAGGATATTACGAAAAGTATATAGGTATATATGTATTTGTACATATAGGTACTCAACAACATTACGTTTAGTACATTTTATTTACATAGATATGTTTGCATGCCCTTAACAAAAATCAGTAATACAAAAATATTAACAAGAAGTTACTGAAATTTAATACATAATTTGCAATTAGAAAAAAACAAATAAAACGTTTATATTTTTGAAAAATAATCTGATATATTTTTTGTATTGTCCTTTTTAGATAAACAACATTGTCTCATTCTCTTTGATTTCAAACACCTTTTTATTCTCGCCGACGCGGCAGCTGTTTTCAGTATTTTGTTCATTCCGAGAAGCGATATCTGTTCGTGTTAAACGATTTTTGTTCGTATTAAGAGAAAAAAAAAATGCAAATACATAGTACTCTTTCGGGACCGCTTTATTGTTTCGTGTTAACCGATATTTCTTCTTAAGCGGGTTCGTGTTAAACGAATTTCATTGTATATGTGTATTTAAGGGTACAAATACAGTGTCAAAGTCAAAGTGTAATTTTTTAAAATATTGTGAAAGATATCTACAGGTAAAAAATTTTTAGGTGTATTTTTTACATTTACTTTGGAATAAAAATTTCAAAGAAACTTTTTGTATGAAAATATAAAGTTTTTAAAGTTAATGATTGATGATATCTAATGTAACCTTTTACTGGGTGTATTAAGTAATCATATTGACAGGATTGTGTTGCAGTATAAATAGGTACTGTAACGAATATATTCATACTTTTAATATCTTCAATATTTGAAATTCAATTCTTCAATGACAAAATATTACCTTGGTAAGTGTTTGAAGTTATCGCCACCAAAAGGTGGTCTATAGATATTTTCAGTTGTTTCATATTCTTTTTTGATAGTATTTCATTGATTTTTGCATTCGCCAAATGCCATGGTCCAGAAGTAACATTTTATACACTATTACTACTGTAGTTGTCATGTTTATTGGCGTTTTTCATAAATAATGTTTTTTCTTAATTTTAAGTGGGATTTCATAATAATTTCCATGTAACACAAGCTGGATTGATTCCATATACATACGGTGTCAAAACACCTTCTTCAATTTTTTCCATGTTTAATGCAACTAATTAATTTTGTACACTATCAAGGGATTCATTAATAAGATTCGACAATGGCTGGTTTAACACTTGAAGTGTTGATTGAAAATATATTTTAACAGTCGTCGAGGAACCTTGAGAATCTTTAATATAATTTTCGAAAAAAAAAACTGTCAGGATCATTAGTGGAATGACCACCGATTAGCTCAGTCAACGAAGCTTACTACTCCATGACTAGATTTGTAACCGATTTTATGTTGTATTGAGTGTTTAGATCACGTATTAAAAATACAATCAACTCTGTAAATAATTTGTGTAACTGATTAATTTATTGTTGCTTTGTTACTCTTATTATGCGATGTAGATATTTCTAGAAAATTTTAAAATTTACGTTAAAACATTAAGTACCACTAATAAATATTAAATTAACTTATTAGTTTTAAAAATTATTTTGCACTTAATTTTCAGCGCTCATTTAATTCGATATTTTTAATAAATAAAGGAACCGCTGACCTTTTCTGGACAGTCCATTAACATCTTGTCACGGAAGCCATCTGTCACGCAACACTTGACGATCTTAATAAATTCGTTAATCCTTACAGAACATTTGTGTCTGACGTCACCGAGAGTTTAAGGTATTAAATGAAATGGAACCTTTATCAAGATTAGTTTTTAAGCTCAACGCGATCAATTAATTCTTGGAGATATTTTATTGAATGCTTTAAGACACAAGTGGACAAAACTTTTTAATTTTACAGCCAAATATGTGTACAAGTATGACGAAATAAAACTCATTAAAATTGATACAAATCATGTCTTTAATATTGATGGAATCAAAAGCATGACTTGCTTCTAAACTGTGAATTGATAAACTCTGAGATAATTTTTTCATCGATACATCTTTGGAGTGTTGCTACGGATGCTTTTAAGTGTTTGACAAGTTTGACCTATATACAAACTTTCATAATCATTACATCTTATTGTGTATTAGGAGACATTCCTATGATATTCAAGTATATTTAAGATGTTAACTCACTATCTATCTGAAACAAATTGAGAGCATTTCTTAAATTGGAAAGAATTTTACATAGAAAGCGAGTAAATTGTAACAAGAGAGTTCAACAATTCATTTTATATATTATTTTGTTTTTCGCTAAAAATAAGCAATATCTGACAATTTTACTAAAAATAATCAAATCCTGCCAGTATGGTATTGACTTTGACAAGTTAAATGTTATTGATCAAAATAGCGTAGAATTTTGCAATGAAATCTCTTCGGCAATACTGTTACGCGAATTTTGACTATCGGAAGTAGTTGAACCTCCTGACCTATATATTATCCAGGTTTGGCGAGGCCCGCTCGATCGAAAGGTTAAGGAACTTCCTCTATGTGCGAAAGTGTCGCAAAAGCTGATTTTCTATTTGGAATGCAGGATTAAATTCTTTAGAATCTGCTCAACTTTTCATATTTATTACAACTAATAGTTGCATCTAAATATCCTAACTTGACTAACAATTCTATCAAGTTTCTTCTAATTTAAGAAGTATAAAATTATAATAAATGTTTGGAGTATAGTTATCTGACTGATGTTGCAAATTTTTTATACTGTTTAAGTAATGAATAAATAATGTAGTACCTTCCATAACATTTTTTTTCAAGAAAGCTACATATGCGGCCATTCAATTCTCTCTGTTGCCCAATTAATATTTCTGGAATTCTTTTATTATAAGATATTGACAAACCTCTGAGCTGCTTCATCTTGTTGAAAACGTATACTCTGACCAATAGTTTGATGTTTTTCAAAACAATATGGCCCTAAATAATGTCATTATATTATTTTCACCCAGATATTTCGCTTGATTTGGTGTCGACTGTGGACTTTTTGAGTTCTATGACAATTTTCTAATACCCAGAAGCTTGGGCAGTGGCGATGTACATGCCTATTTGAGCATAAGGTGACTTTATCGTAGAAAAATTGCAAGTATAAAATTCGCGATAATATTGCAACAAAATTGGAAACGTCGACCTTAATCATTTTCATTCAGTTGCACTTTCTATCAGTTATATTTTTCTCTTTTAAAATTTTACGGGAAAGATTGATTTGCATTGTTATTGCGCAGATAAAATTTCCGTGGTCCCTCACGACCATCCATGTAAAGAGCGTCCACATCAGTGTTAAATATTTTACTTTTTAAACGTGTAATCTACAGAGTTAACTACATCTGTTGTGGAGGCTGCCGTTTAGTAGATTACACAATGTGACAAGATAATACTGGATGGGCTTCTTTTTTTTTGAATCTGTACCATTTATATGTAAAGTAATTCCGTAAAACTACATCATATTCTTATATTTCCTTCCAAATAATTCGCTCTGTTCGTAGAACAAGTTTGATAGTTTGACTGTTGAAAACTATCAGAAACTGGATCTACGAACAGACCAGGCCTTAAAACTTAAAAAAAAATATTTTAGAATTACTGTCTAGATTTTGTTAAAACTAAATTAAATCTTTGGTAGTTGATAGAAGTAATATATTCAAAAATGTCCGACGGGCCTCATTGTTGTCCTTTTTAATAGGTAGTAAGATTTAGGTAGCTCAACTTTTTGGATCTTAAATTCTGTTACATCTTCTTTTTATTTTAATGGATCAAGGATTAAATATTAACTTAAAAGTTTAGACATTTCAAAAATTAAGTAAAGGAGTTTGTAGTTCAGATCGTTTCAAGATCTTTTACAATTAATCGTGTTTTAGAAGGATTCCCTGTATATTTAAATGAATATAAAAAGAAAATAAATCTTTGTAACTGTATAGACGTCATCTAGTGTACTAAATATAAAATATAAAATTGTGCATTCACAGAATTTTATTAACATTTATTTCGCTCATGTGTCCACAGCCTGTGTCAGTTTGTAGTCTATTAGACTTAAAGACAAATGTAATATTATCGAAGTTCAAAAATAATATTTGGATATTATTTTAAAGTAAGGTTGTTTTTATTATCTACATACTTTGTTTGAGAATTTGTAATTGATGCATCTCTAGAATGGTCTGCTGTAAATATAAGTGCCTTTAATTTTCTTTTCGAGAAGAGAAAAACCCGAATATCTTAATATTACCATACAAATTTACATTAAAATGCAATGGCAGAAATAAAATGAACTTTTATGAAACTGTCACATAACTAAATTTTTTTTGAGGCATTTTGCTTCTAGGATGCTGGGTTCTTACACAACCTTTATTATTATTAAATTACTTTTTATCGCTTCAGAATAACAACACATAAACAAGATTTGATATAATTTTGCTTTATTTTTTAAATGTTAAATAATTATAGTTTCGGGTTGTGTTTGTAAGAAATTTTGGCTCAATAGAAATAAGAATATGTTTTTGTAGTATTCTATATCTACTCAGTTTGCGAATTGTAAAGAGAGAACGAGGGTAATTGCATCTGAGAAAAGTTTAATTATGTTAAATATTGAATTAACGCTTACTTCCTTTGTAACAGGAAAGGATAAACAAGAAGAATGCCATGGCATAGAAATGAGCAATTACCTACTAAGTTCAACACATAAATCTTAAATAAACTTTAATTCCTAAAATTGTACATCAGAAACTGTTAGGAAATGGAATCTATACAAGCATATTCGGAAAAACAATTGAAAGAAGCTCACGAACAATGAACAATATGCAGTAATATAACGCTTTTAAGTCATTTACTAATTAAGTATTAATACCAGAATTGTGAATTCAATAGAAATATCGCAAGATTTTCTTTTGTTTAGTGGACATCGACTCGACCTACTAATAAATGGCGAAGTGTCGTAAAAAATTCCTTCTGACGTGTTTCTTAAGTAAAAAATTATCCCATTGACAACAATACAATGAAAGTGATACAAGGCGTGCGTGTCTTCCTACTTTTTTTTTTATTGTATTCAGGAAGTTTCCTGCGTACCGTTGTTAACACATCCGCAGTGGAGTGCGAAAGGCATTTAAATTTATCGCGGATGTAGGCCACAATTTGTTTTTCATTACGGTCGTTTTTTTTTTAAATCGTTTGCGAGATAGGTACCTATACAGCATTTAAAACGCTGCCCTTAAAAATTGCGTAATTAAATGTTTTTTGTATTTCATATTTGAAAAGGATGAGATATAGAAAGCAAAACTCAACAAAAAACATGGAATAGTCCCATTGTTCTGTATTACAATGATATAATGAATGGTATTACAGATCATAAACGAAGATGAAAATGTAATAAATACTTTTAAAAGTGAAACTTAATTTTTGAATATACAAATGGACACCTTTGTTCGTGGAATTGATAAAAAATTCAATGTGACAGAAGCATCCTTAGAGTCGGCATCTATGAAAGAAGCGATGAAAATTTTCTTTAAGTCTTCGAAAAAACACTCCAGTGCTTTGATCTTAACTTAATTAATCTCGATGATTGTATACAAATATGCTGTGACTGTTGTCATCATTATTTAGGGAAAGTGAATCATAGTTAAGTTTGGTTTTTGTTGAATTTTTGAACTCGGCCATGTGCGTTTATTAGAGATAAGGTTCACACCTAACTTATTAAAATAAAATAGTTCATGAAAATCAAGGGAGAGCTGGTATTTAAAGGTAGAAAATAAGTGCCTTTGCCAGGAATATCTCATCACACATGGATATCTAAATAGACAATTTGATCACATCAACACTTGTTAAGTGAAAGATTGGATAGAGAAGTTAGACATTCTTCTATATTATATGGCTCAATTTCCAACAATAAACTATATACATGTGTTTTAAATACAGACAAGTTCCTAACAGTTTTAATGTGTGATGGCAATTTATTATAGTACCTCAGGCAATTATATTCTAAATTGTTCTCACTTAAGGTGAGTTGATGTTTAGGGTAACGGAAATCGGTTTTGAACCTTGTAGAATACTCATGTTGTAATTCACTGTCCTCGAATAAACTTTTGTTTTTCCATAAGAACATCAGCAATTCAAATATGTAAATACCATATACAGTTAAAATATTCCTTAGTTTGAAGAATCCTCTGCAGGACTGATTGTACTCATTAATTACACGCAAAATCTGTATCAGAAAAACTCTGTTTAGGTCACTACCGCCACCCCAAACAACGATCCCATATTATATGTTTGAGTTGCAGCAACTATGATACATAATGCGAAGGACACAGGATAGACAATAATGATGAAAACATAAGAGAAGAACTTGTTGATGTCTTAGTTAAAATATGTAAGTATTCATCCTATAAGAACTTAAAGCGTAGTGTAATGTAAGCTTGTTATAAAAACTGTCAAGTCTAGAATATTAGAGAAATGACTTTCATCTATGTCTCCTTGCGCCCGAAATAATCGCCATCCAGACTTGTGGAGATAATATTTGAAACTGCCTGCTTCAAAATGGATCAGTAAAAATATCAAATTCGATTCCGACGTGGGATTAGGCACCATAGGAAGATAATAAGATAACTGATGAAACATCGCAGTATTACGTTGAGATGGGTGCCAAGCCACTCTGGGATCAGAAGCAACACAATAGCTGACATGTTAGCAAGGGATGCCTGCAAACGAACATTCGTAGATCTAGAATTGGCATGTGGGAGTTCGTATGGCAGCATCAAAATTGGAATTGAACTCCCTGCTAAGCATTGCTCCTACAGGAATGGACTTGCCGCCATGAGATACTGTAAAACCTCGGGATTCATCCAAACGAGGAAAGACAAAGCAGTCTTTTTGACCACAGGCTGAGATTACTCGCAGGAATCTTGACTAGTCAATGAGCAGGGGGAGCGGATTTTTTTTTGGAATCAATCGATGCACCTAGAGTAAGAAAATTAACTCTCGATCAAGTTGTGGATTTTTTTGTACAGGCACAACAAGGCCCAAATGGGCTAAAATGGTATAGAAGAACAATATGTCTTTTTGAAGTTGCTCGTTTGGTCGATCAAACCTAGTAATTGCGTAGAGTGGCATAAATACGCACGAGAGACCTCTCTGCAATAACAAATGAATGGGACACTCTTTTGGTGTATATAGAATAGTGTAACGTTAGTAGTATGTTATATTAATGACGTCAAAATGTCATTTTAATCAAAATGATTTTATTTTTACTCAATAAAAGTGGAATTCTGGCAGTTGTATTTATAAAATACAGATTTCTTCTTGGAATAAAATGCGGTCAGGTTGATGATTTGATGACCTAGCTAATGTAGGTTTTGGGGGTTCGAAACGTTAAAGAAAAAATTAATGATATGTTGGAACGTTATACAAAAAGGCACAAAATGAACTCCACCAAAGTATATGTCTCATTGGAAAACAAAAAAGTAGATGTAAAATCCTAAGTTGAAGGTTCAGTGTAGAATTATGAAATGTAATACAGGAGGTCAACTTACTATTTATCGTGTTTCAAACGTATTAAAAGTAGGTGTAAAAGTATTAATTCCTTGCTTATTGAATGGTAATAACTAATAAAACTAGAAATTCATAGCTCGTTTATATACTGGTATGATATAGAACAGCAAACGAACTGGGTATACGAATATGTTGTGTTTAAGGCAATGCAAAGACTAACACTGTAGTAGTTACTTTCACATAAAATATAACATTAGCGTTACAGGAAGTCTATTAGATTTATTAGATACTTAGAATTCGTGATATGAGTATACTTCTTGCGTACCTACGTATGTACTTCTTGTAGCATTACTCGACTGTAACAGATGATAAGACTAGGCCCCGTGTACATGTCATTTATGTTTCTCGAGAATTGCTATACTCCTATAATTTAAATCTGTCTTGCCACTGGTTATCGACATACCTACACGATTATTATTGAAAAGTTTGCAATAAAATTGACAGACGAAAAGTACCTATAGCAGACTATTATTATTACGCAATTTAACTCTCTAAGAATATATGTATGTATGTATGTGGAATAGTAGCGGCATATATTTACATTGTACATACACACATGTCTAAATTATGTTTAGTTAAATATTTAACTCTTTTTAAATAGATCGTTAGACTTTGTATGCATGCATTATACAGTTGGTAAAAAACTAAACGAAAATCTGAAAATAGTTTTTTATATACAGGTTGAACAATCTACATACTCGGTATATTGTAAATAGCATTACATGCAAGCAATAAGTAGTGAAATATATGTATGCATTAGAATGACGGAGATAGTGATATGATCTTACGGTGTTGCCAAAGTCGAATTATTGGATTCTGTATTCTCGTATCTGTGACATGCTGACAATTTGCACATGTCAAAAATATTGATTGCGTTTTTTTATAAAATAAATCAAATTTTATGGAAAATAATTCAAGTTTAATTCTAAAAGGAATTCGAACGCAAACATTTAGCTTCTGATAGTATTGCATTTTTAAAACTATAGGTACTAATATCTGTATTTTCTCGGGACCAATATCGCACGATGGACGGATTATGGCGTCCATGAAGCAAAAAAGAGGATTAATCGGTGAACAAGACATCTCGGATAAAATTCTCTTCCCGGTCACATTAATAATACTTATTCGTTCAGCTCTTGTATAAATAGATATCTTAAAGAAGTTTGCAGAACAAATTATAAGTTGAATTATTTAAATATGAATGAATCGAGGCGGATATATGACTGATATAAATCCTAATCACCCTCTCATGGCATGCCTAGAATCTAGGTTGTTCAACGTGTATAAATACAAAGAACAGACTTGGTTTTTGCAGCCCTCCAATAAAGCGCCAAGATTATAGTTCGTCTTCTTAAGAGAATCTCATATCAAATCTTGCTGTTAGAAGCTTTGGTCTTTAGGTGTCTAAATTTGTGATAGTAGCTTTTTTTTGAAGTTACCAACTTTAAATGTCCTGCCAAAATACTTGAAATGCCTTGTCGTATAACACACATTATACATTAGGATTGATTAAAGGTAGAAAGAGTTACTAGTGTGAAAAGGAAATTGAAATTATTTTGTGTGAAAAAAACCATCGACTAAAACAAAGCAAGTAGTAATAATCAGTTTTATTCCGTAATTTGGTTGATAATAATAGTGATAACTGTTTTAGCAAGTCGATTTTTTTCTAACCTCGCCATCAAACCAAACATCTTTAACAAATTGAGTAAATTACTAATAAGGTGGCAAAACAGGCAACATCCTTTACTAAGTTATCTACTTCGCTAACACCTGTGAACAAATTTTGTAGCAACAGATCTTCCGACGCAAATTTGTTGCTCAATAACCATTAGCAATTGTCAATTGTCAACATTGTCAACATGTCCTTCTTTTCTTTCTTCTTGTACTTGAACTTTTACTCAACATCCTTCTTCTCATTCTACTTTCTCTCCTCCTTGTTCACTTTTTCTCTACTTTGGTCTTTTTCTCTCTTCTTAACCTTCGTCTTCTTAATCAGACACCAGTTTCCCTATAAGTAAAAGTAAAAGTGTCTCTTTGTCTCTTAATAGTATTGACATGATCAAAATTACAATTTACTCTAATGATTAGGTGTATGCATAATCATTAGAGTAAATAGAATAAAATCTTGAAAAAAAAATAAAATCTTGAAAATCATCAACAGACAAAACGACGAAGAATCCATCAGAATGCCGTTAAATATTAGACAAGCTTTTAGTCTGGAGTCGATCAGACACCACTACTACTTTCTGAGGGCGCTCTTTGTGCATTCCGGAAGTAATACTAGAAACAAATCTCTGATACTGCCAAAAGTCAATTTGAATATTGGGAAAACATTGTTTCTATGTGGCAATCAGCGTATATAACTCTTTACCAAATGAACTAAAAGACTCGCATTTTAGCAAGGTTACAATTTATAACAAAATGAAAAATAGGGTTGGAGCTAATATTTAGTTTAAGCTAGTAAATACTTCAGAGTTGATTTTATTAATTTTTTTTGTTCATTTTCATTTGTAAATTGAAGATTTGTTAGAGTTAATTTTTGTTGATAGGTTTAATTGGTTAATAATTTCAGATTTAAGTTCTATTGCATTAGATTTCTTATTGTTATCTTCTTTGCGGTTTTTGGTTCGCACTGATGTATTCTTCCAGTTGATCATTCGTAAATTGAATTTTGGGTTAGAGTTAATATTTAGTTTGATAGTTAGGTTTAATTAGTTAATAATTTTATGTTCAAATTTATTTTTCGTTTGCTCATTTTCATTTGTAAATTAAAAATCTGTTAGAGTTAATTTTTAGTTGATAGTTAGGTTTAATTAGTTAATGATATCAGATTTAAGTTCTATTGCATTAGTTTTCTTTTTGTTATCTATCTTTGTGGTTTTTGGTTCTCACCGATGTATCTTGCAGTTGATATTTATCTTTTTCCTTTGCTCATCTTTCGTAACTCGAAAATTTAGGTTTGAACCTAATATGTTTTTGGATCTAATACATTGATTTTAGTTAATATTTTAGTTTTGAATTTATTACTATTATCTACTATTATCAGATTTATTATTGTACTATTCATTGTGGTTTTGGTTCAGATATTATCTTGCTGTTGATATTTATTCCTTTTCTTTGCTCGAAGAATGTAAAGGTGTGTTGGTTTAGTTTTTGTCTTTAATTTTATCTCTTATTGTGAGTTTTGCACAGATTTAGTAAAAGCAGTAGCAGTTTTTTTTTTATTCTCATATCTTTCTGTCTCTTTATAATATCGCATAATATGTGCTTACGTCTAAGATATCACGAGAGCTGTATTCATTTAAATTAGGCCTTATTTTTTTAGACTTCTGCAGTTAGTGATTTTAGGCGAAGGTATTTAATTAATTCAGCAGAAGCCAACACTGGGACCTGCTACGTATCTATGATGTTAATTTGTCTTTCAATCGCTTCTATAATTAATTCCGTACCCTATACTCGTTAAAAAGTACTTCTGTTTATTTCCAGGCTAAGTACAACTTAGTACTCATAGTAGTAGTGACATTCAGCAGAAGCCAACAGTAGATAGAAATTTAAACTTCTACCAATCATAACACAATTTTATGTAAGCAGCTCCAATTGTTGTCAGGCACATTTTAGTCATTTTAATGGAAAACTCGAATTTTGTAATGATGGCGTTTTCAATCTGTATGTGTTGTGGCCTTTTACCAAAAATCATCCGATGTGAAAGCCCACGCATTGATAAGTTTTTTAATAACTCCGAACTACAAAATTTATTGCCAAGACAGAGTTACGACCGGAGTATTTATGAATTGTCTTTAACAAATACTCACAACGAGCATGTACTGTCTTGAAACAACGAGTTGACCAATATATCTAACAAAATAACCACTCTACTCATGACAGTCCTCAGAAAGTGTCTTCAGAATGTTTTTTTTTCAAATTTCACTGTCTCTACTCCATGAAATCGTTGCTGATCTCCGTTATTGAAGATCTTGTGCATGGTGTGTTTTTGGGAAATTAATCGCTGGCTCGCTACTGAGATTAAAGTGAATTTTTTACCACCTACTCATTTTTGCAAGAAATGAAGACTTGTTGCAAAGATTTAACTGAGAGATGATGCAATGTCCAATACATACTTCTCGTTGTGTAGCGATTTTCACATGTATTATCATTTTCTGTTTATTTAATTTTAAACAATTTAAGTAATTGAACGAACGGTTCAACTATAAACTAAAGCTAAGTAAAATAAAATAAATAAGGACTTGCTGTTATTCAAAATATATAAATATTTTTAATTGAATAAATATACGCACCTGTTACCGCTATGTAGATACACCTCGTATTTCAATAACACGATGCTCCTAATACGTTAATGTTGTGGGTGTAACTATTAAACTAGATAAAATATGCAGTTGGTCATTTCGTATTTTTAAAATAGCTGTGGGAAGATGAAGAATCTTCTCACCTTTTAAAATTCGTATTATATCTAGCTCGTCAAACATGAGTATGCGAAAGGAATGCTTTTGTAATGTCACTGGTTTTCAACCGATCTTCGCTTCTCGGCTATCTTTTTTCCAATAACCCATTGAGCAAATAATAATATATCAGCGTTTATAGTTCAACCGTATTTACAAATCGGGGATGCTTGCTTTTGTTGTTAGTCTATGTAGGCGAGATCTTTTTGTGAAGGTGTACGCACACGGTTAAATACATTTGAAAAGGTTATATTGTAAAGCAGTTCAGTAAGTTCTCATTTCAATAGCAAATTTATCACGGGAAACTCCCAGATACAATACATTGAACTGTATGGATTGCCCCAGGTGTTTTCGTCTAAGAAGTTACGCTAGAGTATGGCTTCCAGAATTTAAATGACCACAGATATGTACTTTTTCTTACCATTTAAATAGTCACTACGTGACCAATTTGCTCACAATTTAGATATAGCACATACGTAAATTTTGCAGTTAGAGGTGAAGGAATCTAATAGAAATTTTACCTGTGGTTAGTTTTATTTTTATTATCGTATACGAATAACTAAAGGTTGTGTATCTGCTAATGCTAGAAAGTACGTTACGAGTAAATGTATTAGGATCACTAGTAATTCAATCACAGTTTGTTATTTATGTATACAGGGTGTCCGAAAAGCAGACCGTTAGAGTTAATAATCAAGCAACCATTTCTGAGAGAGTAAAATGAATAAGAAATGAAAATGCCTAGCGTGCTAGCTATGTCTAGCGTGGTTTCCACGTCTGAAGAAGTATTTTACGAGAAAAGCGAAACTGCAAATCTCCTCTTGGTCCAATTTTTTTTGTGTTACTCCCATAATACGAAAATTACAAGCTAAAAAAAATTGAACGAAGTAACAATGAAGATGTTTCAAGTGTCCTATTTACTTAATAACCTTAGCATATTTACATATTACGTTTGTAAGATGGAACAATAGAACATATAGGAGTACATTTAAATTAATTTATGAATAATATCTTTCCATTTAAATAAATCTTTAATATGAGCACGCATTTAATTGTATCCAGGTATGCACAATAAAACGACAAGGTCTATGGTAAATTCTGGCTCCCAACGCGTTAATTCAAGGTAGTGAATACAAAATTAATGGGTTAAGTTCAGGTTCCCTTGGATGTACGCAGTTGAACGACGTTTTCCCATCACTTTATCGAACTAACACACAGTCCATCCATATATCGGCGACGCAAATAAACGTATTAACATATTTCCATATATGTATACCTATACACCATGCACTGGTTTTTTTTTACACGGCTTGAACGATATAAAAGAGAATAACACAAGGTTATTTCGTTCAATTGTTTTCGCAATTTGTCGCCGTTTATTTATTGAATACCTAATTGATTGCAGTCAACTCATACATAAATCGATAGCAATGAATCGCCACAGGCTCGTACTTCGATGCTGGCGTTAGGTACTTACATAAATACATGAACTGGGAGTTTAATTGAGTAGAAGAAAGTGAATTGACATTTTGCTAAATATAGATACTGCCACTTATTTATTTAAATGAAAACGTTAGATCTAGCAATTATCAGCGGTTTTACGCGTTCGGTTGTTGAAATACTAGTCGCCCTAGTTTAAAAGAGTTTGGGTCGAGGTTTATGTGACAAATGAGTATAAATATTTACTATGTTCTTAGAATATTCGTATCAAGATATCGTTTGAAAAATAGTAGTACCTACCTTATGTGTCCAGTTGGTAGGATTGCAGTGTAAGTCTTTGACTTCTGAAAAACTTATTAACTTACTTGTTGGTTGTATATTTTAAAAATGTAGTACATATACTAGTACTTTAATTTAAAGCTCAAAGTTTTTTGGATAAAATCTTATTTTATTTACCATCTCAGGTATTCACTCAATTTAGCATACAGATTAAGAGAAATATCAAATATTGTCGGAAAATAACAGCTAAGTCTTTACTAAAAACGGTAGAGATTCTATATCCCAATACCTAACTTTCAAATCGTGCAATTGTGCCTCTTATAATTCAGTTAAGGAGTTGAGGAAGATGTGATTTTCGGAGATGTCGAGTTCGACCACCGTAATTAATTTTATTTAAACCCACCGGTCAGTTCGATCGAAGGGATTAAGGAATAACATAAGATATTAATCCTAATTACCTGAAGAGGCGGAGTTTATTATTACCAATTAATAGACAAATAGTTCGAGCACGTGTTTAATCGGCCAATCGAAAAATAATCTCAGAGGGTGGGTATAATTAGGCAATTTTCATATTGTATATATAAAGTTGCCAACAAATCGAGGGCAAGTGTTCGAAGTTCTAGACAAACTTGCGTTGCGGACTAATAAGGATAAAGAATTTTTGACTGCTTTGGATATCGTAAATGGTGTCGTGATATTTTCGTGTTACACAAATTTACACTTGTCGTGTTCAAGTGAAACTATTTACATATATGGATGGAACCTTTCAATATTGTACCAAGTTCTTTTACCAGTTTTTTACCTTTCAAGCTTTAGAGATGGTTATTATTACCAACAACAATTAGTGAAAAATGCAAAGTTCTTGACTTAAAATTTAGACCTCGCAACATTGTCATTGACTTTGAATATGCAATTCACAGTGCATGGCAAAGTGTCTCGCCAGAAGCACAAATTACTGGATGCAGATTCCATTTATGTCGGGCATGGTAAAGAAAAATTCAAGATTTAGGACTCAATTGAATACAAAAATCTGATGTTAGAGTTTTTTTTCGGTTATTTTTTGCAATTCATTTCCTTGAACCTGCAGAAGTAGACGATTTTTTTGATGATAACGCACCTTTTCTACCAGATATGTGGGCTCCTACTACTGACAGCATGCATAGGACAACCAATTCATGCGAATCTTTTCGATACTTTAGATACAATAGTTTTTATTTTTCTCATTCAGCTATTTACCAGTTTGTAGATATTTTTTAAATTTTCAGGCAGAAACTTATGTTAAAATAAATTCCACAAAACTTAGTACTAATAAACTTAGATTTAATATTTAAAAAAAACAAGATTTTCTCAAAATGATGATAAATAACTATAATTCCAATATGTTAAGTAAGTACGAGTTCGTAGGAAATTTGTCAATAAAGTATCTACCTTAAATTGTTGAGATTATGAGTTTTTAAATATTTGATTTTTATATGTTTATATGTGGTCTATGGATTTACTTGTTCTGAGCCAAAGACATTTTTTTAATTTTATGTAAATATACTCGTATATCTATGTTTTCTATATTAATTTTTGTATAAATAAATATTCGTACCTATGTATTTACTTGTTCTAATTTGAGAGTGCAAATTTTTGGTTTTGATGTAAATATGGGAAGGTACATTTTCTAACAAATTGTAAAAGCGATTCTATCTGTAAATACAAATACACTTTTATATCTCTACTACTTGTGTGTTCTTTGCAAGTGCGGTTGAATTGACAACATATAAATCTAATCTGTTAATTATATAGATGTATTCACCCTCTTAGTGGTCGAATTCGACGGTAGGATTTAAAGAAACCTAATTGATTAGAGGATTAACCAGGTGGACGTGGTCGAACTAGACAACGTCCGTGATTTTAAAGCCCCTTTAGTGACCCTTGGCGGCCTTAACTTTTAAATTGTTTTTCAGAGTAAATGATAACTTGAATATACACTATAAAAAACTCTTTAACCAATTCTCATTATGTTCGGGATATTGTTTTACGATTCTCAAAACAAAAAAAGAAGAAGAAACATAATAACAGACAATTAGAAGTGAATTATAGTGAATGTCGTTTATAATGACGTTCAGGGGACTAATGAAATTCAGTTGTTTGTAACTGTAGGTCGCTATATTTAAACACCATAAATTCATAACACGTATACTGAAAAGTATACGGTCCATTGCCTAAAAAACAGAACTGGTATTTGGTGGAAGCAAAATAAGTTTTATTTTTTTTTGCCGATTTGGCACTATATTTAAAAAAAAATGAATATTTTGTTTACATAGGAAGTATTGAAGAATAATCGAAAAATTGTCCTAAAATGACAATTCCGCCAGTGAAGTAGAATTTGAGTGTTGGCCTACCCGGATTTTTGCAGTTTAAACTATTTTTTGCCACAAATCCTTTCGAACTCTCTCATTTTTCTCGAAAACCAAACATAATATGAAGTTTCTGCAAGAGGACTTTATTTTAGGCATTTTAACTGGTGTATTAGGCGATGCTAATTTCGTGCTTGTAAATCAAAAAACAAAAAAGTTCTATTGATGTTAACACAAGGGAATATTTTTTTCTCTTTGCTGTAATTTTGCTAATTTCGGAAAACTCTACCATAAGAAGCATCGAATAATACTAAATCGTCATGCCAAATTTTATTTTCATCGTACAAGTAGATTAGCTTAAAGATGGAAAAAACGATTTTTTTTCTGGAACTTTAAAGACCTTCATCTCGAACAGGTTGCGATTTTGACAAAGGTTATTTTTGATCAATGGTCATTATTTGACACGTAGTATCTCCAGTTAAAATATTTTCCATAATTAATAAAGCACCCTGTATAAGTCCGCCTCTACACTACTTTCTATTTTATGTCGATTTTTCAAAATCGTGGAAATTGTCGAATGTGCCGCCAGAATAATACAAACATGTATAATATGTATTAATCTTACACAGATCAAAGAAAACTTGTACTAAGTTCTTTGGTAATACAAACATTAGACTATCCACCCTCCAAACGCCAAATAATTACTCCTTTTTCTTCCTACCTTCAACATTTACTTAAGTACTGAATGAATAAGTTTGTCGCTTTTTCTCTCACCTTTTCATCACTTGCTAATTCTCTTACACTTCTCTGGTGTTTCCACATTGTGTTGTGGTCCGATTCGTTGTTATAAAAAATAATTTGATTCGAATTTCAAGCCATTTTTATGTAATTCTAAGTAATAAGTCTCACATATAAAACGTTTACTAGATGCCGTTACAAACTATATCCACTGTATTGAACTAAACAAGAAAAAGAAACGGAAATCCTTGTCATTGGCGGTGAAAATCAGCAGTCTGAGAAGTATTCTTTTTTCAATCAACTGTATTCAAAAGTCCTAAGAAATTTAAACATCGAGTGCTGAGGTAATGTTGAAAATGAGTTTAATGTTCTTCCCCATTCCTCATACAGTTTATAAGGGTCGCCGTTATTTTTTTTTGGGCGTAGTTATTTTGACTTAAGTTTAGTGCTGTCAGCTTCTTCTTTCTGTATTGTTTGAATCGCTGGTCGATGATAGATACTAGTTAATGGACCTCTTATATAAGTTCTATTCTTGCATTTTTTAATGCTTATTGTGATGTTCGAACAACATTTATTACACGTCCAATATCTTAATTTAGTTAATTAACGATCTACTTTCGTAACACTTATCTATACTGTGCATACGTATACCGAGAAACTAATTTACTATCTAAAATGGAGGATAACGTAATCTCCTAACCTAACAGACATAACTCCATGCTGTATTGCTATACAAAATATTGACATTAGGTGCGTATAACAACGCATGCATATCAAATAATAAAAAAAGATAGTAAACGTAGTACCTCCAACTTGTGCATGAGATAAGACAGTATAAATAATAGTAAACGTAATTTAAACCTTGTAAATGTTTCGCTTATAAATAATAAGATAATAAGGATGTAGTGAATCACTGCATCTCTCGGATATCATCATCAAAGGAAACCGAAAGTCCCAAACAAAAGCTGCTTGCGTAGCTAATCGAGAAAGAGTAATCAGTAATCGCGGCAACATTCTTTCGGGATAAAAATTATTCATGTGTATATTCTGCGTATTCAAATTATTAACCTGCTACGTAAGCTTAATACGTAAACTTGCGGAAAAACGTTATATATCTTTCTTTAGTGAAAGGTTTTTAATTCTCTAATTCTTCTTAATAAAATTGTGATGAAGGTTATTATGTAGTTATTAGATTTTGGTATATATTGTATTAGAAGTTGATTAACCATAATGATCTAATAATAAGCTTATTATGATATTAATGATTCGATCATTTTGTTATTCGTTGACCTTCAAAATTTCGTTCTGCCAGTTTTTACTTACATTTTTGTTGAACTTTTATGAGGTCATATCTAAATACAAGTTTTTACATAATAACATCTATTGAAACAGCTTGCTTTGTTTGGTAATATCATGAAGTTTTTGCTTGTTGCTCAGGAACATGTACAGTCAGTTCATAATTAAATGCGATTTTTGGACCTACAAAGTTGTATCTTGCAAATTAAGATTTTGTGCTAAAATCAGTTTAATTTACGTGAAAAAGATGACTGATTTGATGGATTTATTCACAGAAATGAATTCGGTCTCAGGTCACACATTTATTTACTAAATACAAAATGTTAGTTACAAATTGCAGTTAAGTATGTATTAACTGATTGTACAATGACTAACTTTACTTACATTTTTTCTTTGTAACAAAAGTAATATACTCGTCTGTGTTAAGTTATGAACAGCAGATAGTATAACTACGAAAAAACCTCTATTTATCAAAATACAATTTAATAATGTAAGAGTATATCTAACAATATGCAACAATTTTGCATTATTTTAACCTGGAAAGCGATGAAGGGTTGCCGAGAGCGCTAATGAATTGTTTAATAGGTAAGATCGCACTTGTTGCTACTACCCTATGTTTTCTATAGGCGCTGTTTCTACCTCTCCATTATTTCATTTTGTTCTTTAAGTACTGACCCTTTATTCGCTGCTTCAGAGTTCTATGGAACAATTTTTAGTTTTCTCTAAAATTATCATTCATTTTTGTCCAGATTTCTTGCAAGACTCTTGTTTGGGTTCTTTTTTACTTCTCTTTTTAGTCTTTCGTTTATCTTAGTACAGTTCTCTGGTTTCTTCGCACATAAGTATGTACACTTTTTTTTCCAAAATAATGTTATATTTTCTTATTTCACCATTCAGTTTTATTAAGATTTCAATACCACAGCCTTGGGTACACTGATATTTCAGTTATTATTATTTCAGTTTTGATAATCCCCATATCAATTATTTATGGAGATTATGTTTTTATAAAAACAATGAAGTACAATTTTGGAAACAGTTTAAAGAGACGTATTTCCAACATATGGCGTTTGCATGTTATAACAGTTTCTCGAGGTGATAAAAATTTCAGCCTGCACATTTGTTGTTGGACTTTTGGGTGCACAAAGAAGAGAATATAGGAAATCTAATTTTAAACAAATTATAATTAATTAAACAAATTGTTAGAGCCCATTTAGCGTTCGAACTTTCAACTTTGCGACATATCCCATACGATTAAAGAGCAAGCAGTTTGTTTTTGTAATGATTCATAAAACGAACAACTTATATTGGATTGGGTTCATCTTGGAAACCCAAACAGTAAATTGTTGCTTAGTTTCTGGTTCGTACGAATGCAATGTGGCGAATAATTTTAAATTCAGATAGTGCACAATATTTAGAACGTTTTGATAAAAATATGTATAATACAGAGTTGTCAAATAAATGAGAACAAAAATGTTGAAATTATTAGAAAATGTTTTAGAACGTAGATACCATATAAAAACTGCATTGCTTTGTAGGTCAAGATTTTGTCGGTGGTTGTCTCAGCTGTAGCACATGCAATATTTTAACTTACAATACTTGTGTTCCTCTGTTTCACTATTATGGCGAACAATAACAATGAAATAATAAACCTGCACGAGTGGTGTTTTGCCAATCGTTACTGCAGCAACATGTCAAAAATGCCAATTTTGTATATAAAATCTTCTTCCTTTGGAATGACGTGTGCTCAATTATTACAATGTACACGAAAGGGAAACAGAAAAGCTGCATCTGATTCGACTAGCTACACCATCAACGGCGATTCTCATTGAATGTGTATGGGTAGGCATCACTGGATCAATTTTGTGGCCACTTCAGCTAAATGAACAAAATGATTTAAGTAACAGTCGCTCTCGAATTACCGGAAATGTCCCTCTAGATATTAGGGATGCAATGCAGTTCACCAGTGCACATTTTCTAAGTGTGGTACGCGAATTGTTAAGTAATGTGTTACAAGATTGTTAGATCGGCCGTCGCTCCTCTAATTTAAATCTATTTGATTTCTTTCTGCGGAGGGTAATTTAAAACAGCGTATTTACCACATCGAAACATTGAACAATTACAGGAACATATAATTACTGAAACAAATCACATCTGTTAACAACATGTCTTCCTAGTTGTGTGTGATTCATTCGTGTGTAGTGTGCGCGAGTGTGATCGGTTTATGGAATTAGTTTTTTGGAAAAAAATATTAAAAAATTTGAAAATTTGTCAACGGAAATCTCAATAACTAAGGTATTTGACAGAACACTCTGTATCTAAGTTTCAATGCACGCATTTCAAAGTTGTTGGGAGTGTACACACATACAAATCTGGAGTTAATTCCAACACTTTTTCAACACTTTTTCGGTGTTGCTTTGCGTCCATCCGCTTCTGTTGTTAAAATTAATGAAGTTAGAATAAAAAGTGCTAGTGTTAGTGCTAGTGTTTGCAGGGAGATAATCAATTGCACTTTTTCCATATAAAAAGAAGTTTATTATTTAGTTTGTAAAGTAAATTCTCTCAAGTAGATGACCTAATTAAATCTTATTTGTATAAAATGGTTACGATTATTAATACAGGGTGTGCGAAATATACCGTTGAAAATGAAATCGGAAAAATTACCGAAAGTCAATTTTTTTTAATGGAAAGTGACAATTTTTGTAATTTTATCTTGTTCTGCATTAAAAATAAGGACTACTTTGTATAAGCATGTCCATTATAAAAATGGATAGTGTTCGAAATATTGGCAAGTTAATATTTTTATCTTCTACAATACTTACTAATTGCATTAGTTCTTTTTTAATTAGTTAGCCATGACAGTATTTAAAAAATTATAAATTGTTAGTTGGCGAATAAAAATCATTTACCTTAGAATAATTACAATAAGTCATGCCGGCCAAGTCTTAAATTATACAAACAATAATTAGTTAAATTTATTTATTATTGTGTTTCGAAACTGATTATTTAGATAACTTGCCGCTACAAAAATATATATACATATATATAAATTATATATAGTGCTAAAATTTCGGATCATTCCTAGATATAGTTTTCCCACAATCGATCGTTGCAAATCCCGGTGAACCAGCCTGTATATGTAGGTATTTACCTTTACTATCAGTAATACATCCTTTAATTAACATAGGCTAATACAAATTCATTTTGTCGCTGTTTTTATTTGACACACCTTAAGAATTCGCTATATGGTAGCTGACTGTTGGCAACATAGGTGAAGCTTTATGGGTATGCTACAGTTTAGTTTCTGCTTTAGAGCGTTGCTATTATTGTGCACACGTCTATATACAGGGTAAGGCATTAGTCCGTCAAAGCTCAATATATCCATTAATATTAAAGATATCACAAGTTAGTATGCGAAAGAGGATACTTACAACCTCACTGTATGTGATTTCTAGTGATTCTTCTAGATCTGATTTTGAGTTACTTTCACTTGTTTATGTTGGTATTATAAATCAAGTGATAAGAATATTAGCAGAGTGAATCATTATAACATATGAAAAGCCATAGATTTACAAATTCACTGACTTTTATTACAATGCATCATTCCTTTGATATGATGAATTTATATTTTATCTGAGCTTATCTTTTGTTTTTATTTGATTTTTTTTGAGATGTGAGATGAAATGTTTATATTAATATGGAAATTGTTATCATTAACGTCTAAAATCAAAAAATTTACAAAACAATCACGATCTATTCATTCGCTCGTTGCTTGTGTACAATTTATTGTTTTAATAATTAACGACAAATCAATAGATAACGCAGTGAATGCAAATCAATTGATATATTGTCATTCAAACGTCATAACAGTTTATACAATAATGTTCGAGCGTTTTTAAGAATCTGTTGCATATTTTCAACTGCGTAACAGATTAAAAAATATTGTGGATTGTATGAATTGAAAACTGTTGAATCAATCAGTACATACTGTTGATAAGATCCGTGAAAGGCTCTATTACTCACATCACATTCGCAACATTTTCTTGTTTATTTTCAGAAAAGATGCTTCATTTGTTTAATCACAAAAGGCAGATGATTTTTTGTGATTAATTGATATTTTTTGGATCTTGCTACATATTTCATAGTAAGGAATTAAATACATTGAATTATAAATCGAAGACAGTGTGTTAAATATTTGACCTGTACCCTCTTAATAACTTAAATAGGTACCGTAGAGTGAATACATTTAGTAATTGTGGGCGTGCATGACAAACGAAAGGATTCCAAAGTCTTGCTCAGGTTTACAACTTTATCTACAAAATTCTAGACATTTTTAATAACAAACGTGTACCGATTTTGTAATGTTTAACATCAACACCAATGAAAAATGAATGTTTCTTTATTAATAAAGATAAGCATAATTTTCTGATATGTATTTCTCAGATTTTTCATAATTCTACTAAATCTATTATTTCTCAGTTTATATTTCTTTATCTTACCACTAAAAGTGTTTTATTGCGAAGCTTATTTACCCAAGACTATTAAGTTTATAGTCATATGTCATATGTTAAATAAAAATCTAAGCATTCCATTTGCTGGTAGAACATTGCACTGCACATTAGTTTTCGTTGTTTCATTTCGTTGACGAACTTGATTTGTTCTTTTAATTCATATCCTGTGCACGTGCGTATTAATAATTGACCTTGAGTTAATTGCTCGTCGAAATTATTAAGGTATTCTTAATCATTAATTGTAGTATTTTTATTGCTCTGAGAATAAATATGAATCGATTGCATTCCATAGCGTGTTAATAATAGTCAAATTCTTTATATCATTCGTCCAGTAGCTGACATTGATTTTTTCCTGTTCCTAAAAAGGTATCTGTCGGGGCAATATTCTCTAAATTGAGGGACATTCATTGTTATGAGGTTATGACATTTTGCAGCTATCAAACCCTAAATGTTTAGTGACTGGTTTCAGTCTTTCAATTATAGCAAATTATTTATGCACATTTATTGATGGTGGAAAATAAAATAAATGTTTGTCGCGCAATTTCACCCTTAATTAATCGCCAGATAATTGGGATAACCTCACTGTTACTCAACGTAGGCTATACGCCGCACTGTAAAATGTTGAGTGCAAGTTCACTTTAAATTATGAGAATATTGTAGAAAAAGTAGTCAATATTGAAGGGTTTCTCAGCAATCCACTTACAGAATTTTACTTAAAAATTTGGAGTAAATCCTTACAAATTCGTATTGACTCAAGAGCAAGAGACACAAGAGCTTTTTAAGAAATGGAATGGCCGTTATTGGTCGAAAACAGCCCCATCTTATTGGAATTTCTGTGGCTAGAACTTGAAAACATCCATATTGAAGAGATGTGATTCCAATTGGACAACTAATACTACGCTTGATTTACCGAGAGATAAGTTTGACGACTGGTGATAAATTGTAAATTAGTCGCAATCATATGGCTTGACACACCTAGACAATTTTCTTTGGGGTTACCACAAAGCACATGCCTATGCTGACGATCCATAGACTCTGGAGTGATTGTGTGCGTCAGTATAGACGAAGCTGTGGTGGAAATTTGTACGATATCTTGCTTCGAACATAACAGCATTGGTTAAGCTTCAAAATAAAGCAAGAACTAAATTTTTATGTCAAATCGTTGTTGTTTTATTCAAAATTAAAATCCTATTAATCAAGAACTTATGAAATGCACTTACAATTAGTCGCTGTCAGGATTCTGATCTTTAGCGGTTTTTGTCGTTGCATAACGTGATGTTGCAGTAACTTAGTTTGTGTTTCATTTTCCTTAGGCCATTTTATAACGTCATTGGCTAAATTGCTTATGAAGTTGGTTACTCTTTGAATAATTTTCAATAATGTGCTGATAGTAATGTTGAATCTATCTGACACATCTATAAAGAATGCAGTTTCATGGCCTACATACCCTAAAAATACATGCACTTGTTTAGATGCTAGGTACTAGTTTTCCATTCCCTCTGGGATGATATGTAAAATAGTTAGAATTTTCAAACTGTTCTGACAAGTTTTGCGCAATATGCCTGCTCACTCGAAAAGGTCGAAAATATTCTTCATCTGTATATCTTTGTACGATATTTTCAAAATAGGTAGTTCTCATTTCTTATGTTTATGTCCTCCAAAAACAAATCAGCTTCGTCTTCACTAGATAGTTCTCAGCCGCTGTCAGTCAAAACAGATGAATCATTGCCATGTATATCACTTATTTTTATAATTCAATGAAGAAATTGTCTGTAAACACCTAAATACATTTACCAACCACAAGCGTACCGTGGAAATTTGTTAATAAACACGCCTTGAATAACAAAAGGAAAGTGTTCTGTACTTTAAAGAGCTTCTGATGTCTACTGCTCTAAACATTCAAATGAGGATGCGTCTGATATTTCACTTCAACAAAATATACCAACCCTTCCAGTCGTTTGAAAATCGTTTAACTAGAATTTTAAAACTGCAAAAACAACAAATGGTTGGTCAGCGTTTGATAATATTTATCTGCTCGAACGCTTTTATTGCAATGTGTATGCTCCTGATACTTCCAACCGTTGGAAACGGTTTCCAAAATAGTCTATCAGTTCATATTCATTCGAACGCCAGCTTGTGTTATGTTTAATATGTGTTCTTAAAATTTGTTGTTCAGTTGGATTCAAAATGGCTGAGTTGGTTGGAAAATTATAGAGAGGATTCTAGAAAGACAGATGTGATTTTTGTCAGTATGCAGGGGTTCAGGAGTTTCCTGGTCTGTGGGCTACTACTATATACAGCAATTGATACTGTATATCAACGCAGAACACTAAACACTTTAACCCACTAAACACCAAACAAGTTTTAATTAAACACCGACGCGTTTCAACAGCAAAGCTGTCATTATCAAGGCGATAATAAAACTAAATTAAAATAAAATCTACAAATAACAGGTAACCTAAATGTTATGCACGGTCAATCCGATACGCATCATTAATTTCCGATTAACGAAAACAATGAAGATTGCGGGATAGGGCCGTTGTCACAGTTCATTACACATGACTTATTTTTATATATTTCTAAACTTTCGAAAACATTTAGAAACTTACAATTGTTTATTTGTCTAATTAATTTAACATTCGTATGATCGATGTTGTGATCTGTTTAAAAAATGTGTTGGGCAACGCTCGATTTCTCAATTCTATTAAATATAAGATTAGCCATATGCTCTTTAAATCTAGTTGAGACTGCTCTCCTGGTTTGCCCAATATATTTTTGATTACAATCTTTACAATTGATTTCGTAAATACCTGACTTTTCTAGAGGTTGTATTTTATCTTTAGGGTTACCGATAAGACTTCGTAAATTAGTCCCAGAACTGTAAACTATTCTGAGATCTAGCTCTTTGAAGATTTTACTCAAACCTTTAGTGATAAAGGGAGCGTAAGGGAGGGTCACAACGGGTGAAGCTTTAACATACTCTCGAAAAGTCGTAGATTCTTTCACAGTTTTCTTATAATTAAACTTCCTAATTAACTTATAGATATGCTGAGGCTGGAAACCATTACACTTGGCCGCATCTTTTATAATTTTAAGCTCTTTCTCATACCTCGCCTTGTTCAAGGGAAAAGTGAGAAGTCTGTGGACCAAAAAAATTCAGGCTTGCCATTTTGTGTTGAACACAATGATGGGAATCTGAAGGAATGTAGCGAAGTGTACTGGTCTCCTTTCTATACACGTCAAACTCCAATCTATTGTTATTTCTAATTACTAAAGTATCTAGAAAGGGTAGCTGACCGTTTTCTTCTCTTTCACAAGTGAACTTTATGGTTTCGAACCGATTATTTAATCTATTGAGAAAATCGTCAAAATTACATTTTTTAGTATCAAATATAGCGAAAATGTCATCCACATACCTCAACCAAACCCTAGGAAAGTATTAGCATGTCAAAGTGTCTAGAATCGGTACACTAGGAAAAAGAGAACTAACATCAAATGAAATCAATATTTCACCCTTCAGCAACTGAATATTTTGAATTTCTTTAATAAATTCTAACGAATTTTTTTATTGCAAAACTAGGTTGCTGTATTGGCAAATTATTAAATTCATTGATCAGCTATTTGGAAAGCTTATAAGTCGGTGCGTCAATTGCCGAAACAATTGGCCCTACCGACTTGCCAGGTTTGTGAATTTTAGGTAAACAATATAATTTCGGGATAACAGGATTGGAAACATGTAGCTTACGTCTAACATCGGCAGTAACAAGGTTGTTACAAGCTTTAAACACATTGTTGACGTCTAACAATTTTCGGTAAAGGCTTTTTTCAAATTGACTTATACGGACCACTACTCAACAGGTCATTAACCCGATCATACTAGTCTTCTTTATCTAAACTAACAACCTTGTTCCCTTTGTCAGCTTTCAAATAAAAACAATCTTTTTCCCGTAAAGTTTTAACGATTTTAATGTTTTCGGATTTCTGAGGTGATTTATAGGATTTCAAATTTTTTGAAATAGTATGTTTGTAGGCCTCCCTAACGAACTGTTTTGTGGGCTCAGGAAACCGCTGGATAGAGGATTCTATCCCGGCAATAACCCACTCAACATTCGATTCACGAGTCTGCAAACCAAATTTCAATCATTTATTCAAAAGATTAAGTTCCCGTTCACTAAAAAATTGCGAGGAATGATTTTCTACTATGTTAATGGTATTCATCGGAAGATGATATCAACGCAGTTTGCTCAATTACTTTGACCATAGTTTCCCTCCTGAATTGCGAAGCATTTGTTTTTTTTTTAAATTTTTTCATGCTAATCTGCCCTACTATACTTACCTACTATATCTTCTACATAATACGACCTAAAACAGCACGTTATAATTATGTATGTATGTTTATGAATGACTGTATATACATATGTGGATAATTTCCAGAAATGTCACGTCTTTTGAATGAAATGGCGTTATCACTACATGAACTCGAACTAATTACATGTAATTTAGCGTAAAATCACGGATAGGTGCTGACTGTGCAATATAAATATTGTTCTACTACAATGGAAATATATGCCAATGTTAGCATTCACAAATAGAACAATAGGTTTATATTTAGTAACTAGTAATTACTTCGTTAAACATAAACAACCAGGCAGTAATCGCTGTGACATGTATAAACACTATTAAGGCGAGTAAGGTGTAATTTATATGTTAAGTGTACCTCCATGCTGATAAGAATGTTTGTTGAGATTGTACATCAGTACGTACAGGTAGTTGTAATCTACATGTACGGAGGTATTTAATACAATGTAAATTATAGAACATTTAGATTAACTAAGCGTATATTTACATCTAAGTATTATCTAGTTTAAAGTAAGGAGTGACTAATTAATAGTTTTAACTTTAAGTACATAATATAAGCTAAAATGATTAGCTCCAGTCGCCAAATATTTAATCGACGAAGAATTCTATGGCATCCAGTTATCATGACAAATAATAAAATTATTTTATCTTTTGTTTTTCCTATTATGTGTAATGTAGACTTATATTGAGAAGCTTAAATTACATTAATTTAATATTAATTATCAACTGCAGTTTAATATTGAATCTGTTTGGATATCCGCAGTTAAATATTTAGAAACAAGATTAGTAAAATTTCCGCTGATTGATATACGAAATTATGATACATCAGAAAGTGATGCTTAATAATTTGTGAGCTGCTGTCCAATATATCCTCAAATCAGCTCGGCACTACGCCATTTTTCTTAAATTCTGCAATTAGATTTTGAACGCAAATTTGAGACTGCTTTTATTAATCGACTGATTAAGTAAACAGAGGAATGCTTTTTTATGCAACTTTACAATTTACTCTTTGCCATCTATCTAACACCTGCTCCCATTTAATTTTGAATAGTGTAAAAAGGTCGACATTTCAGGGATAACATAAATAGGTAAAAATTGGTGTCAATAACTGAATAATATTTTACAACATAGGAGCATTGGAATTGTGCTTGTATTCAGCTCCTGGTCTCTCTAATCGTAAGTTGAATGTATGTGTCTTGCCTTCTATGCACTATAAAGCGAAATTGTCTCATAATTTGTTTATAAAAAGCTTTTGATCTATTTATGGTGTATTTTGAACTCCCTCCCAAAATAAAGATTCATATAATCTTGTAAATATTATTATTATTGTTATTATTATTATTATAAGTTCCTACTTTGTGCAGTTTAAAATACTTTTAATTAACTATTCCTTCTGCTCCTAAAACTGGTTTTACGGTTTCTCCTCGGAGAGAGAACTCATATAAGGTACCTCTAAATCTTAGTTTTTAAAAAGTTTGTAATTTTTATTTAGATAGATTTATGGTTCCAATTTTTTACGTACCTAGGTTCTAACCATTTTACTCTTTTGCCTCTAAATTGAACCCGGTTATCTGACAGGACACTATAACCCAAACATACAATTCTATGTTTGGGGTAATAGCTGTAAAATACTAATTGTTTTTTTTTCTTATGGCATAGGTCCAACACATTACAAAATACTGACTTACTTACGATTTAGAAATTATCCCATTTTACGCTATTATTAGATACAGGTTTCCACAAGTATTGTTAATGGACGATTCAAATGCACCGAAGCACCTAAGTAGTTTTGAACACATTTTTTAAACAAAGAATTGTTGGTTTTAAGGTTGAGTGGTATGGTGTTTTTTTTTAAATTTCGATGTAAGATTTCTTAAAAGGTACAAAAATTATTGATGAAAGAAAATTGCTGTAGCAACAATCATGATGTTGCCTAGGTAATGACATATTTGAAATGTTAAAATTGTAACAGTTAAAAAAAGTTCAGCTGCGATGTAAATCTTAACTTTTAGATTTTTTCCTATAGAACTTTGATTTTCTCTTTCTAAATTAGAAATATGTCAGTAACTCGGTAACAAGGTGCAGTTGCTAGTATAATTTATTATTTAAGCAAGCTATTACTGAAACATATTTTTAATCTAGCTGCCGTTAGTGTTGTTATGGAACTTGTATTGAATTGGGTTCTTTTTTAAATGAGACAGCCGACATGATTTTATACTTCTAAAATCGGAGCTTCTGAGATACATTTCACAAGTATACACGGTTTTGGATCTGAGCAATCAAAAGCTGTTTCCAAGGTCATTTGGGGCGCTGAATCCTAATCTTAAATTTGTTTTTTAAGATTGGTTCTATTTTTACAGATATTCAATAAATTCATTTTTTATTATTTTTGACAATTAATGGCTATTTATTCAATTAAAAGTTATAAATTAGAAATGAAGAGCGGTACAGTCGTTTGTATTGTTTGTGGTCCGTTTCACGCATTAGAGTCCAACAGTAGTCGTTCATCATGCCATCATTCCAAAATTCTTCGATTTTCGCCATATTTTGGTGTAGCTGCTTTCCTTGCTCGTCGATCGTATCACTTAAGTTTTCAGGGAAAACATTGAGATGTAAATGGAGGAAGTGAAGTTTGAGGGACGTTCGAGCTCCAATCTTACGGTAATTTTGCAATAAATTGCGGATTATTTGCTTAAAATCCGGGGATTTGCGGTTACCGAGAAAGTTGTGAACATTTTAAAATGATGCTCATGCTGCCGCTTCACCGGGCGTTAAATATTTTGTAAAGTTCCCATCGACCATTAATTTTCGAATATGTATCAGATCCAACAAATATTCCTTCTTTGATTTTTGCGTAGGACAATTTAGGAAACAACTTGATTAAATATTGAAATGCCGGTTTTTCATGGATGAGCGTTTTGACGAAGTTCTTGATAAGGCCAAGTTTGATGTGTAGAGGTGGCAGGAAAATGTCCCGTGGGTTTACAAGTGCTGCAGAGGAGACGTTTAGTTTTCCTGGCTTATAATTACTACGACTTGGACAATTCTTTCTCACATAATGATGGTTACTTGTATGGCTATCCCACAGGCACTACAAGCAGAAAAATTTGGTGAATCCAGATTGCATCCCAATCAGGAGACCAATCACCTGTTGCAATAATATGTAAATCAATTATTATATACATTAAATTTTAAATCCTTTAGATCGCCACAAAGTTTTCATTGATGTTCATTATATTTTATCTTACATGAGCATTCGAAATGGATGGTTTTTCATTTCCATTGTGTTGCAGAGGAGGCTGTATTTCGAACCATCGATGAAAAAACGCCATTCATTTATTCATCATACGGTGTATTCATCACATCAAATAAACCGTTGACATCATCTCTTCTTTTCTGAAAAAACAGTAGAAGCGCCTGATTTCCTGATTTTCTATATAGAGTGACTTGTGTTATCAAATATCATCAAATGTTTGCACTCCTGCAACCGTGATGCAAGCAACTCTGCTTTTTATTTCGATAAATTCAAATTATAAATCAAGTTCACTTTGCGAAATTAAATGTTTTTCTTCCATGACAAAATCGCTTCCACTGCTCGATGGCGATAAAGTCGAAGTTGACTGGGCATTTGCACTTATACCTGGATAAATTGGCAAAATGGCTTGGACACTGATGATACATCAGGATATTTATAGTTTGCATTTATACCGACGACATTCATCAAGTAAAAGTTGCAATCATCTACATGATTTTTTGATTCTCTCCATAGCATTGGCAATGAAAATGAAAAGTACACATTTTCACCGAGTGACCACTTGTATAGCTTTGATCTGCACGTGTTACAAACAAATTTCGGCACCCACGGCTTGTTAATGTTTGCTGCAGAGAAATCAAAGTAATGCAAATATGCATCTCTGAGCATATTTGTCATTATTTTTCGCTTTTCCTGAGCAGAAAACATCCGCAAACGTAACAAAACACTTTTTTGAATCGACTTTGCAACGCTGTCTCTGCATTTTAACACGTTCTGACACAAAAACAATTGAAATGATTTTTCCAGCGATACCCTCATGAGGGTCGTTATGACAGCGCAATACTCCCAATATGCAAGAAGTCGAAAACTAAAACCAATCGTGACAAACGGATTGAAGATTCAAATTCTGTGCCTCAAATAACGTGAAAAATCGTTCTTACCTGCTCGGGTCCAAAAGTTGAAGTCTGAAACTTGTGATTTTTATATGGAATTATAACCTTATCTTGCATAATCTTTGCGATACTTCATTATAATTTTTATGAAAGGGATCTGTCCGGAGAAAAATTATTGGACCGATATTAAAGTATAGAAGTTTGCTTTTTGCAAATTTATTAAAAATATGTCAGCCAAATCAGAGTAAGAAAGTATTTGAAATGTTAGATAGGGTGTCCAAATCGTTTTTAGCCGAGAGATTAATTTAAAAACATCCTGTCTATCTTACAGTGTTAGGAACTATTTATTGCTTTGACCTGTAGCTGTAGAGTTAGCGACATCTAATTAAGAATAAGCCAGAGGTAATTAATAACATTAGAAGAGTGTTATATTAATATATATGTCACTTTTGAGTATGTAAATGAGAACTAGTCATTAATATATTAATATGAAGCTTTTCTGTTATTTCTGGCTTATGCTTAATTTACATAGAATATCTACCTATTTTATTAGAAAATGAACATCTGTGAATATCGCTACTATTTTAATGTTATATAACGTTATTTTTCCTTCTCCAAACAGTGCAATATTTTTTTATTAATAAAACAAATGATATATTTTTTTCTGCAATTCTAACCGTTTTTCTTTATTACAGATACCGCAGAAACTGGTCTTCTACCCCGACGTAACTTTACGATGGAAGTCTATAGCACCGTCGAGGCAAGCGATAGACACATACAACAATATGCCCATGTCAGTAGACTCGACCGCAATAGCTTACGACAATCTCGGTTACATTCCGCAAAATGGCGACCCTATATCAAGTAACTTCAGTACAATGTCGAGTACGCGTCCTTTAAACGGAAATTCGGTTACGATGGGTCATATTTATACGGCAAACGAAGATAAATCTTCGGAATACTGCACCATTAGGTCGAGTTCGGGTGGTACGAACGCCGGTTCGCAGACCGACATCACTGGAAGGGATCCAGGTTCTACGACCAGTCTCGTCAGACCCAAGTTTAGAGATGTAAGTGACCTGTCCGACTGTATCATTAAGTACGAGCATATGTATGCATGTATGCGTATGGTTAATGTGATTTCTCATACTCTCTGACCTTATCCGTCCTTGATTTTTCTGGGAAAAGAAGAAATTATTGCGTTAAACAGTTATCGACACTCATGTTGAGGTTGTTAAAAATTAGGAAATTTCGGTTCTTAGAACGAAGTCGATGTATAAAATACCGTTAATAAGATTAATTATGTGGGTATCGTTAATTTTCTAATTAGGAGGAATTTATCTAACAGGTTTAATACTTTCATATAATTCGAATTGTGAGAATCTCTGTTGTTAAGTATTTTATGTATTAGTTCGTTAAAACGAATATTAAATATAATCTTACTGAAAAAAGTAATAAATTTCTTGGTTACATTCAATCTAATACAGCTTGGAAAGCCACTATAGCATTTGAATTGTTTTTCTAACTTATCTAATCAAAAATCGCCAAGACGGTATACACTAAAAAGGTACTTAAATATATTTAGTGTGATAATAGCAGATTTAGTTTAAGAACATTACATATTCCTTTTTAAAATACACATTTTGATGTATCATACTCAAATAGATGCATAATATTCTCGTTTCGAAGACGATTCCATGAAATGTTTGATAAAGTTGGTCTTATTATGATTATGATCTAACAGAAATACGCTATAACTCCGGTGGTTCGACTGTTTGTGAATTGATGGCTCGTCAGAAATAAACGTTAATACGGATTAATAAATTATTTAATCGCCATGATGAAATCCATCAGACAAGAATATATGTACTTTAAAGGATTACTTGAAATGGGGACTATTCAGTTGAACAGGAATCTGGAAGTGAAGATGATATACAGGGTGGGGCACCACATTCGCCTCGGTTGATATACAAAAAACGGTAACAAATATTTAAAATCTTTTTGTTGGAGCATGTGTGCGTCAATTAGGAGCACGTTCTAAAACTATTTTGAAATATATAGGATGTCTAAAAGAAAGTTACACATTAAAATTATCAAAATTTAAATGGAACACCATGTATATTGTTGCATATATTGTACGCTGATGTTGATAGTAAGCTCATTGTCTACGTATTACAAATTGTAGCACGTGAGTGCCATCATTAATGCTTTCGAATTGTTTCAATTCTTCTGTCTGTCTTGCCAGCAAACTTATTAATTGCTTATTCGATAACATCCGTTCAATAAACTGTAACAGAGATGAATTGGAGCAAAAAAAATGTGACATTTTTGAAAATGTTGACGTTTTTTGAAGTTTTAAAGACAACATTGATAAAAATATTTTTAATGTTTTGAAATTGTGATTATGAAATTGTTAGTTTTGAACAGTTTATCGAACATTACATTTTTATGATTTCTATAAATTTGTGACATCATAAAAAATAAATAAAATTCAAAATTTCGTTTTGAGAGTTTTGTTGTCAAACTCGGGCCAACTCCAAGGTTAAATATTGGCGGATAGCTCATTTTGATGAAGCCAATGACAGAAAACTGATTTTGATCAACTTTATTTGCTTCCGATTATAATATTAGGTTGTAGTTTCCCTTTTCTTGGTAAAAAAACTGTCGTCCTGCCCAATATAAACATGAGGAACTACACGTGAAGCAATTGCGAACAAGGAAAGAGAGATTCCATTTTTTATTTCATAAGCGTTGTCTTCTAATATTATATACTTCAAAAGAACTGTTCAATGGGAATTTGTGATAATGCGTTACAAGTTTTTTTTTTAAGTTTCAATTTCATACTATTTCTTTGTTGCTTACATTTTTTCTACTTCTTTGTTGGCATCCGTTTGCCATGTTTGTACACTCAATTTCTTTAAGTTTTTCAATGGCTTCTAAAGATTTTATCACTTCCACTCCCCCACGGATATTTCGTCTGGCAATTATTTTTCTTGTTATTTGTTTTATTTGCATCAGCAATAAATATTTGATTATTAATTTTAAAAGATTTACAGCTGTAGACAATTTTCTAAATTTAGGTTGTTTGTAAATTATTCCCAATTGCATCTATAAGATTAGATCTTATTCAAAAATGAATAGTAATCAACCGTTAGGTCTAAGAATTGATGCATCAAAATGTTTAATAAAGAAAATCCAAAATATCAAATTCTTCTGTAGCTACCAGGATTTTATTGGATGGATCTTCAGTTTTTTTTTTGATTAATTGACCATAACTTCATTTTAAAACATTGCTGATGTGTTCCTTTCTTTTCGGATTCAATCTTCAAAATAATCAACCGACATTTAATAGGATCGTTTCTGGTTCCCGCAATTTAATCAATAACATTCTTTGAAAAAAATTTGAAACAAAGTTAGTAAGATCGCTGAAAATTGAAACAAATTTTAGCATTTCTTGATTTAAATTAGTTGCCTGAGCTGCTTGTTTTTTTTTAAATCTGTATGCCTGAGCTAATATTGGATTGCGCAGATGTGCAAAGCAATAGACATAGAAATCGTGTTTGTCGTCTATATGAATATTTTCAAAACCGATGTAGCCTCCATTCGTGCCGTTAAGAGATAAAGAGATTTCTGGTTTGTCTAGAACCTCGTTAAAGGAATTCTTTATCAATTTTGACAAGTCAGCAGTAGTATGACTAATAGGATTAACTGGTGTACTATCTGGTAGACTGTTTAACTGTTTTTTGATACCTAATTGAGTTATATGGAGCTTCGTATAATGACAAAATGGCAAATATTCGACATTTAAATTTTTCTTAAAATTTTCAACAGTCTAATAAAGCGTTTTGTATGGTTTTTGAAATCTCACACAGAACCGTTATATTTGCCTCACATACTTAAATTTGGATAAATGTCAACTTGCCAAAATATAACATTTTCCAGAAATTTTAATAACTTTGATGTTTAGATTTGTCTTCAAGATATACAAACCTTTTGTAGGTTGTGAAAACTTTCGATTTTGTGTAGTACACAATCAATTATTATTGTGTCAATAAAGTTGGTACTAATTTTGGTGCTGCTGGTCATCACTAATTAACTAACATAAAGTTTAAACACCATTCAACAACTGCCCTTTGAAAATTCTTCACTACTATTAGTGTATCTCCTTAAATTGTAAATTGTTCTCACTTTCGATATTGATTTGATTGAAAATATTGTCATCTAATACGAGTGATATGCATAACAGGCAAATATGCATAATTTAAACGGTTACGTTAACGCTTGTAAAGGAGTTATTAATTTCGGTAATTAAGCATAACAGTTACGTTAGTCTTGGATTACAACGACCAAGGTTGTTTATTTTCTAGATTATATAAGAGACCTATTTCATTTTGAATAGGAAATATTGCAAATTGCTCTCTAGACACTAAGGTTAAATTTTATAAGGCTGATACCGTATTTTGAACTTTAATCTTTGTAAATGAAACAGCATATTTTATTAAGTTGTTGCTTTCGGAAAAAAATCTTGTTAAATACATATTTACCTCACATAAATTCATTTAGTTATTTTAATGCAAAATGACATCTTAATTACAATTTCTAAGTACGTTTTATTTATTTGTGGTATACTTACACATATTGCAATGTCCTTGTATCTTAACCAATTAATAATATGATTATAAATACATTAATGTAATTAAATGAGACTTGTGGACTTTTTATAATGAATTGTTTATGAAAATTACCTCTTCATCCTTGATTTTAACAATGAATATGACCTCCCTTTGTTTGCAATAATAGTGTATCTAAGTCTCATGTTCTCCTTACTAATCTTAATTTTTTCATATTGTAAAACTAAATCTTTAGATCTTCTATTTTTCGTTAATAAAGAAAAAGTATTTACAGTAATTCTTATAAGCACTGTTACAGCAAACATTCTAAATGTATTATATTGAAGTATACGGTCGTAATCATACGTATTACGCATTACTAGTCTTTTATTGGTTAAAGAAATACATTAGAAGTAAACAAAAACTGTTTGAGTGCATATTTATAATTACAGTAATACTTTATAAAATTACGTTTGTTCCATATACATATGTATGTACTAAACAATATTACAAGTGCATTTTATTATTTGTGAATAATTTTATTTCTGAATAATAGCCAGAAATAAACTGAAATTATCGAAGTGAATTCAATAATCCTAATTCTCAGAAAATGAATAGTATTATAAAGCTGGGGTTTTCCAAGGGTGGGTAATAAATTTTAATCATAATAATCACTTTCTACAGGTTTACAAACTGTGATAAATAGTTTGTTTTCACGTTTAGACCAGCTTAGCTGATTAAAGTTGGATTCACAATTACCACCATTTAATTTTCGGAATGAGACACTAACCTTTACCTCTTTCGATGAGTAACAAAGTGTGGGATAAAAGGATCATTAACGAATTGGAAAGATTGTTTTCGATTTACAATAAAGTACTTAAATACATGAAATATATGATGCTATAATAATTGCAGGTACTAACATGGGCCGAAAATTTTGACTTTGTTGCCGAATATTTACCTTCAATTTGTATCATCCAAAGCCGAAAAAAACGTTGGTGCATTTATTTTTGAATAGGGTAGAAGCAGCCCGAATTTTTTTATGTTAACTTTAAGCCATCATCATCACTTGTATTGCAAATTTTAATTTCGATGAGTAGAATTTGCGTCTTCAAACGCCGCATTTATGTTTCTTGATAGCTCGAACAATTTCTTTTATTGGATAAATTATCTCTGAACTTCAACAACGTTTTGACGACCGAGTCATTCAGCGCTGATTATAATAATAAGTTTGTTTCATATTTAGATTCAAATGATGCAAATACAGTGCAAATTTTTAAACAGTAACATTATCTGTGTTTTTTTCTTTTTTTGCTCAGATTTTAATAGCTCATATTAGGAACTTATTTTTAGGTAAAGTTGCCTCCAAAAAAGGGATTTAATTGCTTATAGATGTTTAATTTTTGTGTGTGTCGTGGGCGCTGGCTTATCTATCTGCTGCTGTAATTTTTACTGTGTAATTTGTGTGTGTGTTTGTGTAAATGTGTTCAATTGCCTTATTACAGCACTATCAGTCAGATTTAAGCCGCGTTAACAACATTTTGCATCACAAACAAAGTTTGTGCCGCAAGTTGTGCTGCATGCTTGACGTTAGCATGAATTTGAATTATTGATAACTTTTGCAATTATAAATTTACCAATATTTTTTCAGTTTTCGAAATCACAAATTTTTAGCATTGGAATTGGTTAGTTAGTTAATAAGTTGATAAGTTCTCCTTAAAAAAAATATTGAACATAAAATTGAGAATAAGAAAAGGAAAGAAAAGGGAGAATATAGAAAAGCCAGTTCGGAAACTAACGTTGCGACGTTTGGTTATAAATAAACATCCTGTATACACACAAATATTTTATTGCGCACTCTTTGAAACTACAAATGTTTCACTGTGTTTTTCAAGATGTTCCTTATTTAAGTTTAAACACTTATCCATGAGTTTCATTAATTAAAAAAAAAACCCTTCTGCGTAAAATTCATCCGCCTGTGAATATAGCCAATCTTTTAGGGCATTTCGATGATGCAAACACATGGAAAGAAGGGTTTATAGCAAAAACAGCATATGTCAAAAAAGCATAATTTACAGTAAAGGCAAAAAACTTAATATCTACGTTAACGTATTACTTTTTGAAATATTGTTTCATCTGATGTTAGAGGTAGATATAGGCTTTAAAAACACTTAAGTCACTTTGAATATTATTGAGAATAATGGCAAGAAAATGTATTTTTCTGTTTGACATGTGATGTTTTTGCTAGAAACTGAAAAACTGTCCTTACAAAATAAACGATTATTTATTGAATTCAAAACGAAAACAAACTCCATACTTTAAAATACAACTCCAAAAAGTACTTAATCACAACCACTGCTGTTGTCGTCAGAATCTATGTCTGCAAGGTTGTCTGCATTATTGGATCCGTTTAATTCTTTTGTATAAAATAATAAAAAGTCGAATTTTCGCTAAACAGAACCTTAACGCAATTTTGGTTTACATATCCCACAAACTTTTGCCGCCTAGTACATTACAGTTGGCTATACAATCCACTACACAAACGATGGGAAATGCGCTATAATGCATTATCAGCTATCGTGAAATAACATAAGTAATTGAAATAGAAGTCTGAATATTTGAAATTTTCTTTGGTTTGTCCAATAACTAAATGATGTCCAGTAATTAGCGTTGCGATTTAAGTGTACAGCACCTCTTTTACAAGGCTTTTTCAGTCGCTTTAACGGCGTTTCGGCTTCCACTTTGACATTTGGTAGCATGATTGTTTTCCAACAAAAACAGCACATGTCACTGACAAGTGCTGTTTTTCCAGAATGGGGTATACTTTCTATGCACAAATAGTCATGAAAAAAGTTGTTCTTGTCGGAAATAATTCTTGTAGGGGTAGATGTGATAAATATGAAGCTAATACTACCAACATCAAAAATATTAACTTTTTTGACAAGTGCTGTTTTTGAAAGAAACCCTTCAAATCAGATCAGAAACGTGTCATAATCTTACATATCTTCTCAAATTTTTCAAAACTTTAGAAGTAATCATTGTTTCATATTTCATGAATTCCACAAATAAAATTCCCGTGCCATCCTACAATACAGCGGCTGATAAATTTTGATGGGCTTCCTTCAGCTTTTGGTGTCTTGCTATTGATTTCAGTGTTCGCATACGTCGCCCAAGTCTCATCGCTAGCCGCTATTCTGTTCATAAGTCTTTAATTTTTGCATCTTATAGCGTAAAAAAGTCTTAAAGGTAGACTCTATTGTTTGGGCTTTATGGATCTTCGTTAGTATTTTCGATAGAAATGGAGGACACAATTACTTTCAATCTAATTGTTTGGAGACAAACTTATACTTTTGTATGTTGTTTTTCGTTAATTAACTTGACAGCATCATCAATAACTTATGATCTGCTTTACTAAAACTAACGATACACAGAGGATTAAAAGTATTTTTTCTTTTGGTGTTATTTCAAAGAGTTCTAAACGAATGGCCCTCGATACTAAGAAACAGTAAGGCCGATCAACTACTGAAGTGAGGACCTGAATTGTACCTGTATTTTCAGTTTTAGAAGAGATAACAGCGGCGGTTGTAGTCAAACTGAATGAAATAAAATTGATGCTGAAAAATGTAACTGTCAACAACATGTTATACACCATACCATGTTGAATCAATATAACAAAGATAAATCTCAAACACATATTTCGTGCTAATGTGGCAGATTCTTAAGATTTAATTTAACTCTAATATAATAAAAACTAACAAAAATTTATCCACGTCGAAAGCTTTAGAGTAATTCTATATTATTAAATTAAAATAAAATAGTAAAAACACATTGGCGGATACCTTATTTTTTTGTTACCTACGTGGTTTTAACAACATTTCGTCAAGTATTACAATTAACTATTACTTAAATCAATATGGTTAATCATCATCAACACTGACGATATTTGTAATTCTTGCGTTAAAAGTCTGTGACCTCATCTTCTGTAGAAACAGGTGTAAATAAACTGCATGTGATCACTTCCAAGAACGATGACGAACCTCGTGAACAAACGTTCGATGTACGACCTTCTTCGTCCTTGCACCGTTCGATGGAAAAGAGCCGGAAAAAAACTTCTGACGTTGGTGCAGAAATATACTCAGTCTGCAGGCATCTAATAGGCGCATAGACGTATGCATGTAAGTGAGGTATAAATGCAAGCACGTGTTTATGCGTTTTACGTCTCTAGATGTATACGTGAATGTCTGTGAGTGTTTGAAGATGTAACAACGTCTGGATGTGTTTTGCGTCTGTAGCGTTTTGACTTGCGTGTCACGCGAATCTCAGTTGCTGGCTGCATTAACGATTCCTTATAGCTGCAGTGAATATTGCACTTATGCAGATTATCTGGATAGTACATCTTTAGAATGTACTTATCTAGAAGTATTCTTATTATGCTTAAGGAATTATAGACAGGAATTTTAATGTCTTTTAATGTCTTAAGTTTAGAATTTATTTTGATTTTATTTGAACTGAAGTCCTTTTTGAGCTTTTTGTAACATGAAAGAAAAATTTGTTGGGGATAGCTTAACAAACAATCTTTATCTGATGCAATACTTAGAATTGATTTTGACTTAGTCCTAAACTATGCCAGGACATTTTTAATGTTATTAATGCAGAATATAGATAACTTAACTCTATTAAAGTTAATTACGGATTTTGTTAGCATTATTGACAAGGCTTTTGCTTTCATTTTTCTAAAATCTTTCTCTTTCCAAATTATTTAGGAAGTGATGCTTTCGGTTAGTTATACTAATAAATAGTCGGCACTTACTTATTCGTTACGTTTCCCTTTGTGATCGAAAGTTGTAGAGGGTACTGTTGTTGGCACAAAAATGAAAACAGACAGTAACAAATATAGTGACTTTTAGCAAAACGAAATTTGTTATCTAGAAGTAGTAATTTACATAGATGGACACAATAAGAATTTGAATTACAAGTAACGTACACCAATGAGAGGAAAGATTAGAACATAGCGTGCCATTTTTGACATGTTATCTTGTTTTGACATTATATATATTATAGCTGTAGTCTACACTGACTTAGTACGACTGCCTGATAGTGAAAAACTGTGTTATATAGTACAAAAATGGATTTATTTTCTATACAATCTCCTCTTATGTAGTTCAATACACTTTGTCCAATGTTTCTCTAGTAACTGGATTTTATCCGCTGCAATCACCTATTCGTTTGACCCAAAACGATTGCCAGCCACAAACTTCCTTAGATTTGAGGGAGCCGAATCTGGTGAATAGGGTGGATGTTCCAACAATTCGTCCCTACTCCAAAATCTCTAAATTTTTCCCTTGCCAAATTACTTTTGTGGGCTGATGCATTGTCCTGATGGAACAAGATTTTTTCTTTTGCAATCCAGGCCTGATCTCACAAATTTTTTTAACTAGCTAGTCGAGAAGATGTGCGTAGTATTCTTCAATTATTATTTTATCTTTTACAAGATAATGAATTAAAAGAATCCCTGTAGATTGTAGATTTGAAATAAGGGTGATATTGCGCTGCGACCTATTGATCTATTGCGCCCCCTTGCATGAGCTGTAACCTGCTGGGGTATGCCCGCTCCTAAAGCTCTCCATCCAGGTCCAAGAGCTTTGATAAACTGCATTAGCTGTGATGGTTTCAAGGAAGGTATATCTTCTTCGTCTATAACGTCTTTGCCGAGATGGTTGGCTCGGGTTTCTGTGATGGTGGTGCAGTAAGATGTCAGGTGTTCCGGATTTTCATCCTCAACCTCGCAGAACCTGCAGTCGCTATTCTGTTTTAGACCTATCCTTGTCATGTGTTCACCAAGGTGACAGTGCCCTGTAAGGAACCCTGTAAGGATGCGCAGTCTATTCCTGCTAAGTTCCAGCAAAGTTTTTGCTCTATGCTTATTGTAGCTTCCAAGGAAGATCTTGGAGTGTCTCAGACCTGGAAGATTCTCCCAGAGGGATGCTCTGAGCCTCTCTTCTCGATCTTTAAGTTCTTTTTTGTAGGTGCTCGTCCCTATACTACGGAACGGTTCAGGTCCCACAAACGGAGTTGTGGCGGCCTTCCTTGCTAGTGAATTAGCTTCTTCGTTGCCTCTGATTCCAGTGTGTCCTGGCACCCAGTATAATGGAACTCTATTTTTCGTGCCCAGGTTGTTTAATCTATTAAGACATTCCCAGACTAATTTCGAGCTGATAGTGTTAGAGCTCAGCGCCATTAGGGCTGCATGACTATCGGAGAAAATTGCAATGCTCTGCTTCCGATAGTTCCTGTCAAGATTCAGTTGAGCACATCTTCCAATGGCATTGATCTCCGCTTGGAAGACGCTGGGGTATATTCCCATTGGCTCGGAATATTTGGTTCCTGGCCCAAATATGCCTGCACCTGTTCCTTTATCGGTTTTAGAACCGTCCACATACCACTTGATAGTGTTTTCGTGTTTTCTTTTAGGGAGTACGTGGAGTGTTCTCCTACCCACTCTCTCTTGTTGCTTAGCCTGGTGAGGAAATTCCTTTCAAAGCTGTATTCCCTGACCATTTTATCATTCGGTAGGCTTAGAAGTGGGGAGAGCCCGGCTTGAGATGTCCATGCTCTCTGGTACGGAGTCTCGCTCCCGAAGAATCCCTATTGCATCCTAGAAAACACTAACCCTGACCTCTCCGGGAAATGAAATTGACTTTGCTTTTTTGGGGGGCAGAACTATCGGTGTCCATCCACTGCGTTGAGTGCTGTTTCATTTCAGGCGTGAAGTGGTGGACCCACGTTTCATCCAGAAACCAGACAATAGTTTATCTACCACCTGTAGAAAGAAGACAGAAGACAGAAGAAGAAGAGATTTTATCCTTATATCAACATATTACTAGCATAGTTTAGTGTTTGGTATCTATTGTTTATAAAAAAAAATGAGGCAAATATAACTTAGATACAACATTTTTAAACAGTTTGTTGGTATTAGAATTATTTCATTCAAATACATAATTCCTTCAATTTAATTTTAGAATCTGTAATATGTTGTTGTGTTGCAGTTGGTTATTCCAATTCTTCAGGTCAAATTAAAACTTGAATATTTGAATTTTTTGCAATATTTTTGACACAACAGGACACCTAAAGGTTTCTGTTTCTTGCTGTTATACATATATCCAGTGACTGTCCTATATTTTATCCAACGTATTAATTTAATACATTCAGATATAATTGATACAGTTTTACGACAATTTTAATTGGACCAATCTGACGACGATTTCTTTGCTCTTAATCTTTGGCCGAGAAAAACGATTGATGTTTGTGAGTTTAATGTAATTTGTTACTTCGTAAATTTTTTGTTTTTAGATGTTGTTGAGATATTTTCTATGCATATTCTTTTGATTAATGAATTACCATTTAATATACTACTTCAATGTTTTTATGACATATTTTGCTAATTCCAGCTTATAATGCAAATCAGTTTGGATAAACTTCTTTAAATAAAGTTGTTTTTCTGACAGTCAATTCACTTTCTTTATCAAACCAATAAATGGATCAAAATACGCCAGTTCGATTTTAGACAAAACAAAAGAAGACTGTAATTTTTTTTTGATGCTATGCCCTTTATGTACGGGATGATTTTTTGAAAACGACCCACTTCAAATATTTCAGAAAGTATAAGGAATTCAAAAATTTACAAAAATACGTCTACTTTTAATTCAAGGGAGAAACAATTTGACATATGAATTACACTTTTTACGTTTACATCAGCGCCCTCACGGGTACCTCCCCATAAATTTTAAATGGAATGACCCATCGTGTGGCACCTCAAATGAAAGCTTATTTAAATAGGATTACGGTGATGTATGACTTGTTCAGTTTTTGTTTAATTTAGCATCGAAAAGTAATAAAAGTAGAATACGAACAGTAACTCTTTAATGTGACAATAACAATTAAAAAAGAATTATAAAAAAAAACGAATAACAACATTCACAATAACTGTTCAAAATGTGCACCGTTGTTCTCCATGCAGTAGTTAAGCCGGTTTTCAAATTCTTGTCTCACTTTCTCAAAAGTTTGCCGTGCAATATTTCTACACGCGTTAATAATTCTTTGACGTAAATCATTTAAATCTATTGGTTGAGTTTTATAAACTACTGACTTTAAATGACCCCACAAGAAGAAGTCAGGACTTGTCAAGTCTGGTGATCGCGGAGGCCACTCAATCGTTCCACGTCTATCAATCCAGTGATTTGCGTATCTGTGGTTTAGCCAGTTAGTTAATTTGCAGCATAATGTGCAGCACTGGTTTTGTTTACACCGTGCAAAGGAACGAGAATCTGGTGTAAAGTGTAGTTCAGTGCTGCACCGTGCTACACTTTTTTAGCAAAGGAAAAGGGCTATTGATACGCTTTTTACACCCTGCTGTCTCGATGATTATATATTATGAAATCGATCATTTTTCGATGTTCAATTAGATAGAAAGTGAACAAATGATACATCACCGTAATCCTAACGGTGAGGGGGGAGGGTACACGTGAGGGCGCTGATGTAAACTTCAAAAGTGTCATTCATATGTCAAATTGTGTCCCCCTTGAATTAAAAGTAGACGTATTTTTGAAAATTTTTGAATTCCTTATAGTTTCTGAAATATTTGAGGTGGGTCGTTTTCAAAAAATCATCCCGTATAATAGTTTAACCATGGGATGAAATGAAACTTGTCACATAGGCCAGATGTAGCTATATATTACATTAACTCAGTTTTTTATCTTCGTTCCAATCATACTCTAAATTCTACAGACGATAATTACAACTGTAGTTTCATTTTGAACGCAAAGTTACACAATTAACTTGAAAAAATTTCAACTATCGTCGTCGGATACGAATGCGTATATACATATTAGGCACCTTCGTTATGGTTACATCTTATGACACTTTCAGTATATAATCCGAGATACATATGTAAATGAAAGTTACACAAGACGACATCAAGATTACATTACGATATGTGACACAGATTCCTCTAGATAATAGTAACACACATTTCTTTTAACAATACGAGAGTAATAGATGTCGTCGTGTAAGCGCAATGTAATACCTGACATACGCATGAAGTGCATTTTTCTCATGCAGAACAAAACATCCGACATATGATATGAAAACGAGAATTTTTTAGCGATTGCGTCATCTGTTATTGTGTCGTCATCGTTTTTACGTCCAATTTTAAATGCTCTATTCTGTATTGCCACAACAATAACAACCTATTCTGTTGTTTGCTTATTTTTGACGTTCGTTCGTTATGCTTGTATGAATACCTGCATATTTATCAAAATGGAATTTTTAAATTACTCGGCTTCATGTTGAAAGGAAATGTTAAGATAACGATGGTATGCTAGAAATTGATTTTGTGTTACCTGTACCTGTTTGTGATGTAAATTGCTGTTTGCTATAATGTGTACAGGGATGTATCGCAGTATCTACGAAGGCATCTTGTTTTAAGATAATGTTTCTAGAATTACATTTTATATAAAAAATATAGTCGTAGTCGAAGTTATTCAAAGTTTGTGAAAATAATTTTGAAAAGTAGTTTAAGTATCTCAAAAGCTTTATCTAACTTAATGTTAAAAAAGTATTTTTAAATTTAAAACTGGTACGTCTCTTCTAACTAAATTTATTTACGTGTGGTTATAATTATCGTGACGTGGTGTATATCCGCAAGTAAGAGGGTATCCTTGATTCCCATCTCTATTTAAAATTTGTTCCTGAAGCTATAGTTTTCCTGATATGAATATAAATGAAGTGAATTCACTTTTAAGCATTTTAAATACCATCACAGTAATATTGATGATGTAATAGTTTCAAGGTAATCGAGATCAAAAACGGAATACAAATATGGATATATCTGATAAAATACCTTCACTACTAACAAAATAATCTGATTGTATAGTAGACGGCAACAAAGCAACGCAACAATAAATGCAGTAAAGTTAGATTTCTAGCATAAGCGTCCATAAAAAGTTAAGAAGTACTATAAGAAGGTGAAGATCGATCTTAAATACACTGTTGGAAAAAAAAATAACGACGAAGTGTTCGACCGATTATATTACAGATATGTTTGATCGGATTCAGATCCAGAGAATCAGGCGGCCATGAGAGCATTCGTATGTGGTGCTCTTTCACGAAACTCTGCACAATACACGCAACGGGCATTGTCCGATTTGCAGAATCCAACATTAGTGTTAAATTATAGATTTTTTAAGTTTTATAATCTTATCGACATGATGATTTGGTCTTTGTTATGGATCTTCTTTGTATGGTGGGTGAGCGAGATATTTGGCCAAGCTGTAAATGAGCGAATCTATCTTGTTAAAACCGTACAATCGAAGTGGCTTGGATTCCTTGAGCAGCACCTGTTGTAAACAAGTCTCAACGTTCAGTATTTTCCACAAAAGGTAAGGGAAGCTATCGAGATCCAGGGACATCTCCAGAATCTCAATCGTGATGTTGGTTATCCACTCTGCAATATTAGAACCCCCCCCCCTTTTCGTTTCATCAACTCCAAGAATTTTTTATCACGATACAAAGTATTGTCTATTTACTTGTTTGTCATTAACTGACATTTGGGTGATCTACTTGTCAGTTCTGCGTAACAATTATATTTTCTTGAGATAACCCAGTCCATGGCTTATTCTGGTTTCAGTTTAAGAAATCAATTGTGTACCATTCATAATTTCTTTTGCTCTTGGTAAAGTTATATACTTATTCAAACATTTCTCAATTTTCCAGTATATAACTAGAAAAATTCTCGTGACAATTTGGAGCTGGCGATTTTGCTACACGCTTTCAGTTCACCACTACCACTATTTTTTTTATATAATCTATAAATGCGGCAAACTAATTTAAATCCAATCAAATCTATTTCGTTTGCGATCTACAAGAAAAATAAACAATATTTACCGCGAAAAGAGTTTTGAAATATTGCTCTTCTGTGGATAACGTACTCTCTAATATCGTGTAACTATATTTCTTAATGTGAGGAAGTAGATGTCTATACAATACACAATTTAATGGATACAATATGATGCCGGGAGGATTATTTTGATATTGTGTATTTCCTGCTCGCCGCAGGAAACGTTAAATATTCAAGATAATATATGATACGGAGCGATTGTCTCTGAATAAGCGCTTCTATTTATAAAGCAAGCGGAAGCTGAAAAATATATCTGTTTATCGAAAGCTGCCGTCTGTGTCGGCGATTTGTATAAATTGAGTAGAATCTATATATTTACATATCTCGATAAAGTTTCTTACGGTTGTATATGTATACATTTATGTATCTGCTATGTAACGGTACAAAAGCACACGTTATAATTGTTTTGCGCACTTTTATCGAAGTGCTCGATGCAAATATCTGCACCTATAACAGTAAAACTGTTTTGTAATAGTGAAAAACGTAAAAGTGAACTAGTTAGCGTAATCCAAACGCAATATGAATATGTATGATTACATATTGACTAAATAGTTGCAATACCTTCATTACAATATTATTGCTTAAATATGTTCCAATTCTGTTAGCTAATATTTTAATAATAGTGGTAATCACTCCGTTACCCGTTGCAATTGTAATTGATAGTAAATGCAGACAAGCTATAATATCTTCTCTGTAAATTATATACGGGTATTTAAATTATAGTGGTACTAATTTTATGCGAATGTAAAGGCAAACTTTGTCATTACAATGTTTGAATGTTTTATGTATCATAGGTTTCCTCACAGTAAAATAGTACTTCTACGAGACGTAGAAAAGTTACTAATACTTGAACTAATAGTTATCTTTGTGCAAAGTCTCCGCAGAGGACTATGGCGCATTCAGTCCGTAAACGACAAAACGAATCCACTACTGTTATGTTTGGTAGTACCAAAGATAAACATAATTTCAATTTGAACGACTATTAGTACGTAGTAACTGTTTGAACTTCTTGACTGTGTTGAATAGTGCGGTAATGTTTCCAATGATTTTGGTCTCTATTGATCCGCTATACTGCAAGGAAAACAACTCAAGGTGCATATACCGAAATATCTGCTGCATCTGAGTTCCTGCTTGAAGACGGGGATTATCGCAAAATAAATTATGACAATCTTAAAGTCTTGGCCACAATTCCCCACAATTATCAGAGTGTAATACAACAATTGTGGAGCACTCACGTAAAAGTTAATAAGTCCAGTTCTGCCATTTTTTAGATGTTCAAAAACCCAAAATCTTTATGGTGATTTTGAGTGACATTCATTACGTAAACGTTAATAAGTCATATGCAGAAAACAATCCAAAGTCCGAAACCTTATATTTTTATTTGTAAATTTAAGCAAAACTAAATAAGTACTGCACAGCCTACATAAAAGGTTATAACATTTCAAGCAGAAGTTGATAAATACCTTCAGATCCGAATCTGAAGTGGTACACAACACTTTTATATAATGATAAAATGATGAAAGTTTTCCAACAAATCGGGAAGAAGAATAGGGCACCAGTTTGGGATGTGATGGAAAGGAGGAAGGTACATAAAAGAAAAATCAAAAAAACTTCCATGTTCATGCCTATTTTTAAGCAAAACTTAATAAGTCCGTGTCTATTTTTTGGCAAAACTTAATAAGTCTATGGTATTCAAGCAAAATCGCGTATGTCAAAAAAAAAACAATTCCAACAAAAAAAAACCTGAATTTTGTAGGAAAGATTTCTTTTTTGTAAACTCCTAGCATGATCTTACTATGAAGAACACAACAATTTTGTCAATATTTTATTTTATGTGATTATTCCATTTATAAGCTACTGATATAAAATATCTTGATACTGAAATTTGTTTTTTTTGCGTGAATGCTCCACAATTATTATAAATAATAAAGCAGCAATCTCTAGAAACTTTCTGAAGAAGCTAATAGCATGATTAGCGAAGTATTAACTGAAAACTAATCTGCACGACAACATCCGAAAGACTTCAATTCATCATTGTATGCCACCATGTAATTACTTTTTTGATTTAAAAGCTGAGATCATTGAGTATAATTCTCGTAATTAGAATCCAAGCCCATCCAGATCAAACACTTATCCTGATGTATGCCCAAATGTTTTGTCATATATCTTTGTGGTAGTTGGGTTTTATTTAAGTATATTAGTGGACATGTTTGAGCTCGCAGTATGAATGTCACGTACTTGTTTAATTTGCTTTGCAACTTTCCTATTTCAGTTAGTACCGCTTCTTGTAGTTTACTGCACAAAGCAAGAATAGCTGTCTCATCAACGTAGGTAGCAGCGGTTGTCAATTTGGTGGTTGGTTGACCTGCAGTGACAAACCATTTTAACACAAGGATTAACCATTTTGTGAGACGCTCGATTCTACTTTCAAAACTTCAGTTAGAGTTTTTTCTAACTTAAGTAAAGAAGAGCGATCAGTTAGATATGACTTAAGCATTGGATAGTAACAGTAATAATTCCAATGAAACGTGATCAATAAGCAGAATATTAGGAATGCTGCAGTACCACGCAGTTAATTCGTTTGTTCATTTAACTTGCATTAATTTGGAAAATGATTATGGGTCGAAATTGTATTGAAAATGTGTGTTGTCTTTATTATGAGCTTTTTTGGGTTTTGATCATGCCATCGTACTGTAATACATATGCAGTACAAAAATTAACTAACTAACTAGATATCAGGAGCATAACGCGTTAACCACGCTAGAGACAAAACTCTCCTGAATTCTTCTATGTTGTTATTTTCTTACAACTAGTTTATACAGATTATTATTCTTCTGATTTGATTTTACAGCCAGCGACTGAAAGATATTTCTTAAGTGTAGCGCAAAAACATGTCTCTTCTTCGGTATTCCTGGTGTATATTTCATTGAGAGGGTTTGTTTTATTTTCCGTGTTGCCCACTACTGGTAGTATTCTGTAGCTTTTCTAAGTCTTAGCTATTCAGGTAGTTGTATTAAATTTCAGAGAATTAAGTAGGCCTGTACCATATTTGTAGTTCTTTAGCTCTTCAATGTAATACTTATCTGTCTGTTCTGATTCTTTACTATTTTTTCTGTATTTCTATTGGTTCTACATTGTTGTCTACATTATTTTTTCCCATTAAAAAACTTGAAAAAGATTTTATGTAAATATGCAACGATAAACACATTTTGCCAATGAAGAACAACTATGGATTTAAAATTTCTAAGTTCAAGTGTTCAAGTTTCAAGTGTTTAAGGAATAATAACAAAACTTTAGCAATAGACTACTTCGCGATTTTGCTTCTTGCATGATTCCTTCCATAATACCAATAATAAGGTCAGTAAATTTCAGTCATAGGAACAAGCACCTCATTTTCTTTGAGAAGAGTATTCGAAAACAAATCAGCAAAATATGAAACAGACAAACAACTTAAGTATAGATTTCGACAAGCCAAACATTTCAGAAAGAGCCAAGGACGGTACGGCTCAATGGTAATATCAATCAATGATTGTAATGGCATTGTGGGTTAAAAGTTTTATACGCAGGAGCATGTCTTACCATAAACTTAAAAGGTTTGAAAATCAATTTACCCCAGATTGGGGTACCTTAAAGCAGGGAGTGCCACAGGACTCAATTTTAGGCCTCGCATTATTCCTCATTTACATCAATGACCTGCCAAACATAAGTCCGCACCCTATGACTTTGTATACTGATGACACTTCCGTTGTAGTGAAAGCGTCTACCATGGCTCAATTTTAGGCCTCGCATTATTCCTCATTTACATCAATGACCTGCCAAACATAAGTCCGCACCCTATGACTTTGTATACTGATGGCACCTCCGTTGTAGTGAAAGCGTCTACCATGGCTCAATTTTAGGCCTCGCATTATTCCTCATTTACATCAATGACCTGCCAAACATAAGTCCGCACCCTATGACTTTGTATACTGATGGCACCTCCGTTGTAGTGAAAGCGTCTACCATGGAATTATTAGAGAATAATATAATACAAACAGTAGAATTGATTAATAAATAACCACATCCCATACAGCATCAGATCGCTGTCCATAATCGACAATGTCTTTTTATTGCCCAAAAGACTACTTTAGTTATAATTTTTGCAATGTTTAATGTACGTATATGTCTTTATATAGGCCGTATTCTTTTGTTCTCTTAGCCACTGTAGACTGACTTGTTCCATACTTACTTTGTACAAAGGAACCAATAAACTTATTATTATTATTATTATTATGAAAAATGTTGTGGTCTGTTTAGGAAGTAGATGAATAGAGAAATGATTGGGTTTACGAAAAAGATCTGACAGAAGAAAGAATTTTGGAAGAAGACATCATCAACAGCAAAAGAAAGCAATCTAAATAGGAATCATCAGTGATGTGTGGAGAAAGAAAAAAAAACGGAATAGTGCCTAAAATAATTGCAACAATACAAATTAAGTATTAAGTAAAAAAATGATGGAAAAGTGTGGTTCATAGTACAGAGCTGAAACAAGGAAGATAATTTGTAGATATTACTAGAACACAAAAGAAATCTTATATCGCCATTATTTCTTTTCAACTTTAAAAGTTTTATTTTACTACAAATATATTTCCAATTTTGATTTAAAAATACGATAAATTATACAGCCTCGGTTTTATAAATAGAACTAATAGAAGTTGTCAACCGAAAAATACTTCCTAGATCTACCTACGCGTTCAATTGCTTCTAAGGATAAATGCACATACGTTTTATGCAACACCATCTGTTCTCAATATTAAATACATTTCATCAGATATAAACCGAAATAGATGTCGTTGAGTCACAACTGCTAATAGTCCATTCGCGACTTGCACAATCAACCGAGGCAAAAACGAAAAATAAACCGCATAATCCCTGGTGTCAGACCAGCCGAGCCGGCTCTAAAACAAATCGCGGAAAATGATATATAGGTTACGTAACGTTCATCCAGGGCCACCGCTTCAATTGTCTTTACGATCGCGAAGTGTATTGAATTTCGTTCCGTGTTATAATGTCTTCACGGTCACGAATTTGACGTTTATATCTTAAATCACCATCTTCATAATCAGATGAAATAAGCACGCAATGGAACAAATTTAGTTAATACATTCTGCTTCGCCGAGAAAATAGATTCCCAATAATTTTGTAATTAACATCTTGAACTTCCTATGTTGATCATTACTACGAGACATAATATGTAATAAGTAAACACAAAGTACTAATTATTAGACTGTATTAAATTTCGCTGAATTGAGATGTTATAGAATAGTTAACCAAATTATTTTACTGAATAAATAGTAAACAAGTACGAGGGAGCGTTTTTATATTCGCGGGTGGAAATAAAAAAACCAAATTATTTTTCTTTTTGAATATATTCACCGGCAAGACGGATACATTTTTCACATCTTTCAATTAATTTATTTATACCCTCATAAAAAATGATTTCTCTTTATCTGCAAACTACGCCGAAACTGCCTCCTTGACTTCATCATCGGCAGTAAATTTTTTACCCCGCAGCTCTTTTTTCATTTTCAGAAACAGGTAATAATCACTCGGGGCCAGGTCTGGGCTGTAGAGTGGGTGATTTCGCAGCCCACCTTATGCAGGGCAGCTAACGCAACGCGGCTCTTGTGGACGGGCGCGTTGTCGTGCAAAAGCAGCACACCTTTCGTCAATTTTCCCGTCTTTTCTCTTTAATGGCTTCTTTTAGCCGCTCTAATATTGAAGCGTAATATTCTCCGGTTATAGAAACACCTTTATCTTTATAATCAATCAACAATATTCCTTCCGAGTCCCAAAATACCGTTGCCATGAGTTTCCCAGCTGATTGTGACACTTTAAATTTCTTGGAAGGTGCTGTGCCCTTTTTATGCCACTGCATGGAGTCTTGTTTGGACTCAGGTTCATAATGATGAACCCAAGTTTCGTCTCCAGTAACAATTCGATTCAATACACCATCCTTGTCTTCATTACAGAGGTCCAAAAATGCACGCGAACACTCTACGCGCTGTTGTTTTTGCGGCGGCGTGAGCATTCTCGGCACCCGTCTTGCGCTGACCTTAGACATGCCGAGATGATCGTGTAGGATTTTAAAAATTGTTGTATCGGATACTCCAACCATTTCTGCGAGTTGTTTCTTCTTTAGTCGAGCATCTTCGAGTACAATTTTTTCAACTTTTTGGATAAGTGCTGGCGTGGTCACCTCAATGCTCCTGCCCGGCTTCGGGTCGTCTTCAAGGGATTCCCTTCCTTGTTTAAATAAACTATGCCACTTGAACACCATGGTTTTTCCTGGACAAGAGTCGCCGTAAACGACGATACGGCACGATATTCGATTTTTTCCATATTTCACTTTTCACTCCTGATTATGTTACTTGGTTGACGATAGCTCAAAGACTAACTGTCTAATAACAATGAAACTTCGTATTTATACTAATTATGAGTCGCTGCACAGGCCGCGCCCCCAATGCGCCTATAATCACCCCCCTACAACCCGCTCATTCCGCGAATATAAAAACGCTCCCTCGTATATTAACTTACTAAGCTATTAGATGCATGTAAATAGACAGATTTTTAGTGGTATCTTTATTTGTGACAATCTGAAGCCGGTAATCTTGAATTACCTAATCTTAATTATTCTTCTGGTAGATGAGTCTATCATTAAAACTAAATATTTACCCAAGTGTTTAGAAATACAAAATGCAGAATAAAAAAGATAAATATGTGGAACAATGATATTTTCTTGTTTTGTGTTTAAAATGGCGTGGGATAATTTATTTTGGAACTGTGGAATTTCATAAATAAATTGTTTCAAAAGATTCATTGTTTCTGTTATAAAAAATTACTTCGGTTTCTTTCCTAAAGAGGGTGGCAGTTCCTTATGATTTCGAATCAACTCGCAAACAACAATAATTTTTGGAGTTTCTTCAAGAATTTCAAGAATGTGAAAATTATTACCATCAAAAGCGGTCCAATGACCGAAGCGGAAACCTTGGTTGTCCTGCGGTTGTGTGTTCTCATCAATCCAACGTTTCTCCCATGATTGAAAGAAGCCTTGATAGTCTTCTGAAGTTAGGCCTTTCAAGACGACGGTCGCAGCTTCCTTGACGGCCTCTACGCTGTCGTGGTGGGTTCCTTTGATGTGACACTTCATTTCAGGGAATAAGAAGAAGTCACAGGGGGCCAGATCTGGGCTGTAGGGAGGATGCGGTAACGTTGGAATATTTTTTTCGCCAAATATTCACTCACAATCAAGGAGAAATGACTCGGGGCATTATCGTGGTGCAAGCGCCACCCGTTTGCGACCACTTCGGGTCGTTTACGGACAACACGCTGTCGTAGCCGCTCTAAGACTTCAACATAGAACTTTTCAGTCACTGTCTGGCCCTCGGAGACGTATTCCTGGTGAATAATCCCATGAATATCGAAAATATCGAAGAAAAAGATCAGCATTGTCTTGAGCCGTGATTTTGACATCCTTGCTTTCGTTGGGCGTTTCCACCCTTTTCCACCCACTGTACGCTTTGCCTACGGGTCTCCGGATCATATTCGAATATCCAGGATTCATGTCCAGTAATTACACGGCTCATCCAGTCTCTGTCTTCACTCTCAATGCGAGACAACAAATCGTCACAAATTGATTTTCGCAGTTGTTTTTGTTCCATTGTGAGAACTTTGGGCACCATCTTCGCGCAGAGCTTTCGCATATTCAAATTTTCGTGTAACATCTTCCTAATTGTTTCTTTATTTATATTTAACTCGTATGATAACGCACGAAGGGTTAGGCGACGATCAGATAGGATTAGCTCTCGAAGGCGGTCGACATTTGCGTTTGTGTGTTTGCGAATTGGCGCTCCTGACCGCGGATCGTCATCCAACGATTCACGACCATTTTTGAACCGTTTTGCCCATTCAAACACCCGTGCTTGTGACAGACACTCATCTCCATACACCTGCGGTAAGATTTCTGCAGGTTTTTCACCAGTTATGACCAAAAATTGGATCACAGCACGTTGCTTAAAACCTGAGTCAGTCATTTAACATTTTTGTACTTCGAATGCGAGTATTTGTATAGTTAATAATCGTTCGATATTCTTATAGTTTTTATGTCCTTTACTTTTTTGTGACTTACAGCAAAACCTCTCGTGTGAATACTTTTAAACGAGAAGGTGAAATGTATACATCTAATAAATAAGAACGTTTTTCCTGTGAAACGGTGACAGACTCCAACTATCATCCGATTACCACGTTGAACTCATTTCTCTGCGATTGAAAATATTAAAGAGAAAGGATCACTCTAACCATGAGCATGCGTGTCACGTATGCAGTGTTGCCGGTTCGTGCATCACAACTAAATTCTCGGAATTTTATTGCCATACCTCGTATGTATATATGATATGGCCATTAAATACTTTGACACACAGACATTTCTTCCTCTCTAATGGTATCAAGTGGATACAGTTTCTAAAGTCTTCTAAAACCACTGCATATATTACAATAAAGACTAATATATTCATATGATAATATATCGAAATTGATAATCATATATGGAAAGCAGAATTTCAGACATGTAAAATCGCCTTTCGATGTCTCTTGGTTTCAGTTCATATGGAACCCAATTTCCCCCCTTTCTCGATCATACCCTTGTTCTTTAGACGCAATTAAATGGCTTGTTAGCGTTCTCAAACGTTACTGATCTTTCCTCACACTCTTTATCGCTTGTATCAAAATCACCACTTATGAATCGTCTAAACCAAAATTAACAAGTCGAAAGTGCTGGAGTATATTCCCCATAAACCTCACGCAGCATGCGATGATTTTTCGCTGCACTTTTCTTCAGATGAAAAAAAGACGTGTTTACATGGAAAATGTATTTCTTTCAAAATCGAACTCAGAGGTATAGATAAGTAATGATTGTTCTTAGTCTTAGCGGATGTTTATTATTAATTTTGAACTACCATATAATTTGTTTAGACCTCATTACATTATACACAAATATGGTCACATAAATGTTTCGAAAAACTAGGACAAAATAAAGGAACACGCAGATTTACCTTCATCCTAGCATCAGAATTAACCCCTTCATTTACAGATTTTCAACTCTAAGAAAAATTCTATTAAAAAAAAAATCAGTTGTGTCGGGCTCACCAACCTCCAATCCGCAATTAGTTAAATTAATCATTGAAAATTTGCAAACGATCATCTTAAATAACAACTTTTTTTTAAATTACATCGATAATTGTCTAGCTCCTGTTCCATTCCATACTAGAACTTAGATGATCTTTCTTGCTTTCTTCTTGTATCTATCTTTTACTGTAGAAATAATCGTAGATAATTGATGTTTAAATCAGATATGCATGTCTTTTCAATTGCTAGTTTGTAACATGATTACGCATTTCTTACCTAACAAGGGATGATAAGCAGTAAAAATCTCATTAGTAGATACATATGTATTTAAAAGTTCAACGAAACAAGATAGCCTTCTATACTAAGATTTATTATTTTATATATAGATATTTAGGTAACGTTTATGATAAGATTTACGTACTCAATTTATATGTTCTTTTTATAATATCAAAGTCATTGTAGTCTATTAACTTCTCAAGAAGGCGATACTTGTAATTATATCGCCAAAAGCTCAAAAAATAGGCCGTTAAGATTAAAAACAAATGTCAACATTTTTCATCATTTCTTAACATGTCCGAGGTTAAAGTATGATCCCATGACAGTTCATTCCTGATTCTAAAAGTTTTAGAATGAGTAAATATCAACCAGAAAGGATAACTTAAGTACTCAATACAACTTAAAAAGGAAATTAAATCACTATGCATCGATTCAGTAGTATAGAATGTGACAAAGTTCATATCACAAGACAAACATTATCAAAATACCATACCAACACTACATTAGACTTCTTTGTTAGATTGCTTTTTATTTGTTTACGTTTCCGCATTCCCTTATTATAGCGTTAACAGCAATCAGTTGGACATTTCTTCATCTCGGTGGTTATTCATGTGTGAACAGCTTCCTGCGGAGGGCTTTAGAAATTCAGACCAAAACAACCACAAAGTATGCATGCATGCATGACGAACTTCTTTGACACAGATACGTATGCATATACATATGTATAGTATTTGTAGATGTATAACATATCCAGTTATTACCACATGAAAGCGAACAGTAATGTAAATAATATGTAATGTTAAGGTGTGTTAATACCGTAATTGTATGCAATATTTCGACATCTGTACATATCGATTTAAATAATCTTGTTTGTTAGTAATATATTTTTATTTATTATTGCGTCCCCTAGGTCGTTGTAATATTATTAAAATGAATCCATCAATCTTCTAACAAATTTTGATGAATTTACGTCTTAACAAATTATGCATCCGGCTTCGTAAATTATACATATCCTCTCCTATTATTTTTAATGAGGAATTCGGCAAGAATGTCTTGCTTCAGATTGTAATTTTAAATAAACCTCCGCTTGATGAGTTCGAAGACTATTTGTTAAGGAACTGTATCCAGTAATAATTGGTCTAACTGTTTTGCAATAACGTATGGCTTTAAGATAAATTTTGACATAACTGTTAACTAGCGTTTCACTTGTGTTTTTGTTCCCTGATTACAATAACAATGTTATTGTTATGGGACCGCTGCGATATTGTATGTTAATTTTATCCATAGACTGCGTTTTATTAAAACGTGTATTGTAAACCTGAAGAAATTGTAGAGATTTTAATCGATTATACAACCGTAAGTTGGAGGTATGGTGTATACAGGGTGATTTAAATGCAAGTCTCATTACCGCAGGATGTGCAAACTAAGATAGTACTTAATTGTAAATTCGGAATATGTTTTCACCTACTGCAGCAACAGAAAAGAAAAATCGCAGTGAGGAGAGGTGCTTGGAACCTGAACGACCCAACACAATTATCACCGCAACCCTCTTCGCGTTAAATTATAAATTTCCTTAGTCAGTTGCTTTAAAAATGTTGCTGATCATCGTGACATCGTAAAAAATGAAAGCAATGGATGTCATTTATTGGTGTTAGAGAATGTAAAATACATTTTTTTCTTCGTATGTACGAAATATTACTTTACTTCCTTCTACAAAAATGAATAACATTGAAGCAAGGGTTGTGATAAAATATTTCTGTAAAAGGGGATTGTCATCACAAGAAATGTATACGAATCGAACTAAAATATTGGGTCTGGGTTTGTATCTTCATATCAAGTAATTAAAAATAGGTCGTGCGATCTTAAACTGGAAATGGAGACTTGTAAACATACACCGGTGCTGGTCCCCCAATACTGTGGTTACGTTTATAACAGAGATATGCGGTTTTACAGTTTGAAGTTTTAAAAAATGTCAACAAGCTGGGTACCAGAAAAGTTAATGGCAGTTACCGCTGACACAAATTTGGTGATAGTTAGCGGAGATCTAGATGATTTTTGCAAAAATTCGTTGCAGTAGATCAATCTTAGGTTTACACGTACAAAATCTTGGCCACAGGTCCAATGGACAATGTTCTGGCTAACAAGAACTGTGTTTCAATGGCTATCACTTATAATGGTGCGTTTCAAATATTTAAACAGTCCCTTTAGTCTCCTGATCTAGCTCCTAGTGACTACCACCTCTTTCAAAAATTAAAAGAATATATTCAGTGAAATCATTTTTTAAACGATGAAAAATTGACCACGGCGGTAAATGAGTGGCTAATGGATCCTCGAAAAGGGTTTGCGATCGATTGACACATATACAGAGATCACCTGATTTTGGACTGTCTTAAACAGGGCAATTAAACTATCGAAAAGAATTTTAAATGTGGAAGTAAAAGCAAAAAGAATAATCACGCATGCAAAATAATTATGTTGAAGAAACGCAAAAGTAGAATTGCATCTTCATATTTCTCAAACTCAATTGAAATCTTCATGATATTAGAGGAACTCGAAACATGTTTGTTGCGACAATGGGTGTAGTTATGAAAGGATGTGCTCTCTCGCTTAAGTTCATTATACAATATTAGTGATTGGTATAATAATGATTGGAATAATATTAGTAGTAATAATATCGAAAAGGTAATTACATAATAGGAAGAGTTTCCACATTTTCTTACAGTTGAATGAAGCTACTCGCTGGACTAGTTAGTCAGTTGTATTGTGTTGTATGAAAACATTATTCTTGAGGACTTGAAATAAATGCATGGTTCAACCTGATCCCGATTGACTACCCGAAATGTAGAGGATTTTTCCTAAACAGAGTTAAAGCCATGTCCGGGGATATAACAAACTTACATAAAAGAGAGAAATTGTCAAGAAAAGCAGGGGGAAACTAGAGAAAAACACTGACTATAAAATCAAATGGAGGACTATGCAAAATCTTACCGCCCCAAAAAATTTAGTCACGCTAATTCTGTACTTTATATTTGATATTATCAAGATCTACGTGTTCAAATTTTCATTTGGCGGTTTGAATTTTGTGACCTGAAAATTATAATTGAGTTATACTTACTTCATTGTACCCTTAAATGATAGGGCATAAGATTTGGCAAAAATGTATGCTTTTAAGTTTTAAATTCTTTCTTACCGTCTTAACTCTTTTACAATTATGTTGGTTCTAAAACAGAGTACATTTTAAGTTTAACAATTCAGGTATGATGATTTAATAATATTTTAAATTCAGATAGTTTAAACTTATGTGCTGTACATTAGCAGCAGCTATATCTTGTGTCGAGTAAACCATCAAGCGTACAACCAGTACAATAACGCTATTCGAGGTCTGTCACATTGGTAGCGTTTTGAGGGGCGTATAACTTCAGTTTAAGCTAAACGAAGTGCGCAATTTTCTACGCGTTTCTTGTAAAATATATATAATTTTTGTAATTCAAGAATTTACTTCCCAGTGCTCTGTGAGGATATGTTTAACCCCTCTGTTCTCTGTGGTATATTTGCTGTTGTTGATATTTCAACAACTAAAGTTATAAATTTCAAAACTACTTCTCACTAAAACCATATCTACCAACTACATATATAGAGTCAACATCCTTAAAGCTGTTCCTAAACCTGTTTAATTAACACATTTTTTGAAAGTGTGATAGCTAGAGTTTTTTGAACAAATAACATAAAATACAGCAGCATTATTAATTATACACAAAAATTGCTTATTGATTGTTCGTGCTCTAGTTACGTCTTAATTTACGAACCTTACCAATAGATGGAATTAATGTTGTGTTTCTTTTAATAATTTAATAAACTCTAACCAAACTAAAGTGTAAAAAAAATACTAAGGTTACTATAAATTGCAATCTAATACGCTTAATTAAAGTATAATACTTTGTGCTTCATAGTCAATTAGGAATTACAAAATTATCGAAGTGAATCGTGGGTATTCTAGAATTATTTTTTTCCAATTTATGAAGTATATTTTTCATTAATTGATATGACTGATTATGCACGTATACTACGATGTATCCGATAATTAAGCAATGTTTTTCAATCTGGTTTAATTTGAGTTTTGTGCTATGAAAAAATAAATGAGACGTGACAAGGAAGTTAACAGAGTTTCTATACTGGAATTACAGTATGTTGCAGACAATTACATAGGAGGCTGACGTCAAAGCAGCGTGAATGGCCGAACACATTAAACCCTTAGTTTAGTTATGTAACCCTTTAAGGTATGTATGTACAGTGTTGGGTTGATTAATGGTCGGCTAATCGACTTTCTACTGGAAGTTGAAGATTTCGCTCCAACAAAACTTTTTTAAACATCATTCTTTTGGTAGCGTTTTGTAGGTGGTATTCACAGAAATATACCTAAATCTGAAAGGCATTTCATAGTTAAATAGGAGTGAGTTGCAGCCTCGTAGTATCTGACACTGAAATTTTTTAAGTTAATTGAGTATTCTTGGTAATTGCATTAATTTTTTTTAAATCAGTTAGTTAATGGATCGTCTCATGCAATTGACCCCATTAAAGCTTTCTACATATGTATATACACGGAAAAAGTTTATGTATGTTACAGTTCAAGTTCATCAAGAGTTGTTTGCACAACAGTACATCGTAGATATGATATGTAGTTTGCAAAAATAGATGTCCAGTTCAGAAATTAATGTCAAAAAGAAAGGGTAAAGGAAGCCAACAGTGAAAAGGTTATTTATTAACGGTGATGCGTAAATATGAAAGTGATCTGAACCAGAAGCTGTTTTCGTTAAATTTAGTTGTTATTTAGATGTTTATGTGCGATGAATTGAATATTTACAGTTAAATACAAATGGTGTCGTGGCATATCTAAATTACTAGCTATAACTAATATTCTTCTGAAGGGTAAGCTATATATAACTAACAAGGGACTAATAAATAATAATTTATTTCGCTTAAATTGTTTTAATAAATAATTATTTCAAAATTATTATTGAATGAGGATTTTAATCTGCTTTTTGATATACATATAAAGTGCTGAAAGTTTTATATTTATTACTATTACCTACTTTCTTTCGGTATTAAATAGTATCCAATAAGTAATAGTTGTATAAATTTTGTAAAATATTTAATTCAATTTAAGTAATTTTATAGCAATTTGTATAGCATTATCTGATTGTAGCAAAAATAGCGAAATAGTAATGGATGACTGGTCTATACTCGATAAATTTCCTCAATCACTTGTAAATTTCTGAAGTATCAAGTCTGATAGCAGACCTTATTCAGTTCTGTCAGGAAACAGTATGTTAAAATAAATTACGAAAATATTATAAAACAAGCAAACGTATATTTCCAAATTTTTAAAATTTGGCCCTTCCATATTGAAGATTCAATCAACAAACATTTCTCCTTGTTTTCATTATTTACTTACGAATTTCAAATGAGCATGAGATAAGTTGAGCTGGCAAAAGAATCTTGAATGGGTTTAGTATTGTATGTATGTGTATGAGTATGCATTTCATTAATCCTTGCCAAACATGTTGAACAAACAAGGAGATTAGTTTAAGTTCAATCGCAAATACAATAGAATGGAGAAGTCTAGTGATGTACACATGTTTTTGAGCATGAATAAAACAAATGTAAAATAAATTAGATTTGTAGTATTTAATAAAAAATTCTGTTATATACCATATCCATCACATCACATCCAATTCGTGCACACTTTTTTCCCTTATTATTGCATAAATTCCAACAACGAAGTGTGGTACGTAAATGTTGGTGAGAGCTTTGAACCAGTGTAATTTGGTCTGGCTGAAATGACGTCCTTTTTGTTATGAGAAAATAATAATTCATAAGGACGTCAAAAAAGAAAAAAAGGGATTGGAGAGGACGCTGTTTTGTTGTACCATTCTTTCTGAAGGAAGACTCCTTAGTATGTCTCTACGGAAATCTTTCAAGCCTAGCTTCAGTAAGTCTAAAATTTAATTGCTCTTAGGGTGGGTTTATCAATGTGAGGATAAATAAATTAACTTGCAGATATAATTTTATTCGTAAGGTAATTACAATAAAACGTTTATTTAATGTTAAATAGAAGTTATCTGCAAGATAAAGCATTGTAGTTGCTATACTTTATCTGCCAGTTAACAATATCTGTCAGTTAGTTAACTAACACTTTTATCCTCGCATTGATAAACCCGCCCTTAGTCCAACGTCACTGTTGAACCATTCACATTCTCATTGCTTTAATGATTTATCTAATCGAAATTTAGGAAGTTGTTTTCGATTGGGATTAACACTTCCACAGCCATATAATGGTTTATCCAATACGTCTTTCCAGTCCAACAGAAATAAAGTAGTTGTCCAAATAGATGTGATGGTTATTATGGCATAACTCGTACAACAAACTTTTTTAGAACCGCAGACAGCTCGAAGATTTTTTTTTCTGTGCGGTCTTCTAATATCCCAGTAAACGTACAGCAGGAGAAAAAGTATCCTGCCAGTGCATGTAAGAAAGACGCCCTTCACTCAAAATGCACGGGTACTTTATTGACTTAGTATACCTACGTGGACTGTCTGTGGCACAGACATTATTTGTATGCACTCTAGGACAATAAAGTTCCCGTAGGGTCTGAGTAAGAAGCCTCCTTCTTTCGCGCACTGTCCGGATACTTTCTTCTCCTGCTCTACATACATATAGCAATATTCGTTTGATTCGCTAAAATCTATACTTTATAACCTTACTTAATGGCGTTTTTTGTTTTTTGTTTTTGGAAGATAGAGTTTAATAGATAAACGGCTCTTAAATATTATCATAGTTTTATTCACAGCAACGTTGTGGTAGAGATACGGACACCTTCAGAGAGTTAGGAGATGCTGTTAAGCTTCGTTGTTGAATCATGTTGTCTTTATATTGAATGTTTAGTATTTTGTGGATGAAACAGTGCTTTTTGTATTCAAGTTCTACATCAAGCCATCCAGTGATATTCGATTAACAAATTATCCGACTATGACTCTGTAATAAAATGGATGGATTGTCGTTCTGAATTTATCTAAAATATTACCTGCAGCCAATAGTTTTGCCGGTCAATACGAAAATGGTATACATAGACAGTTTTTTGGAAATGAATTAATACAGTTTGCTGCACTTATTAATAACGTAAAAGGAAACTGTAATGCCTGTCTTTCGAAGAAAATGGTGATCTGATAACGACTCATCAGTTCTCTAATGTTTTTCTAAGACAGGCTTGTTTTGTTTCATCAATTGTTAGTAATTGGGAAATAATACTGAAACTACAGAAAGCTGATACCACGTTTCTAATTGATATCTAGGGATTAGTATAGAAAACTATTCACTCTATACTAGTTATAACCAATTCGTCCAAACGAGTTAATGGTTAACATAAAAAAACTTCCTGTTTTAAAACTTCGTCAATGAACGCACAGTATATGTATATTTGCTACAATATAATACATAACATTCGATTGCATTGCCTTCATTTACATAATATTTTTTGTATCTTTCTTTTGACGGTGCCGTGTTTCACATAGTTCATGATTTCCTGATGCAACTGAAACAAATTACTTTCCCACCACCACGACCGGTAACGCGAACATTCGCTACGTCGTTAACGCCGCAACATAGCCAATTATCGTCGGTGTTACTTGCGACAACATCAGACAATAGACAACAATAATAACAAATTGAGTAATATTCATGAAGGCGCAGGCAGAGACGTCGCGAGCCTGTGCGCCGCCGTTTTCTTTTTCTTTCATTTTCGTAAAGCATCTCGACCTAGATAGAGCTCGCGGTTGTGTGTAGTAAATTCAAATGGTCATTTTCGTGCATGTAGGCTCGCTAGCCGGCGTTAGATATTCGAACAGCTGTGTGCTTCTTTAGTGCTTCTCCGTTTTGTGTGAGTCGCGGCGGCTTCACACTCGGATGGTCACAGTTTCTGGGGCTTCTTCGTTTTGGACTACTCGCAAGTGCCAGCGTTAGTGCGGTCTTATTGGCGTGCCACTACGGACAAATAAAAGCAAACGAAAACGGTTCGTGTCTCGATGAAGGCGCTCCAGAAAGCCGCAGAAATGTTTGGATTGAGTAAAACGAAGCTTTTAGTGGTCCAGACGCGGTTAAATTGAAACCCAAAGCACTTTATTTACCGTACAAACGACTTTTCTTTATATCGCCTTTCGTTAAAATTATGTACGCTTCGTCAGGTTTTACGGTTTCCGACGTGGTCTTCGGAAGGGTTTATAATTTTGGCGGAAATTAAGAGATCCGGTTACGTAAAAAGTGATGAATCCATATTATTTCGGCGCGCAAAATTACGAATATTACGAGTACCACACTTACCCGCCACAGTTTTATTTGAAACGGAGCGCCAATCTCAACACATGGACTTACAAACTTAAGTGCTTTTTGATCAGGTCCAATTGTTTCAAATTTATATCGTCGACCAGTACATGCAAAGTAAGAATTTTAAATTCAGTTTTATATTTCTATTTTTTACCAGGTGATGGGAATATTATATCTTAAGTAAACGTTATATGACATGCTAAAATTCCATAATCTATCTAACTTAGTTTTCATCATTTGTTTTTGTAGTCTCATAGACTTTGGTGTATGGTTTTGTTAAATTACGGTTGTATTTTCTGTTGTGATAATATCCCTTCTTTTACTACAGTTTCGCTTAGACGGAGCACAAATACAGTTATATTATGGTTGATTTTTGATTTATATTCATAACTTGCATCTTTTTGAATCGCTTAGAATTTAAATTGGTTCTTATGATGGTCTTTAGTCGAACTAATTAAAACAATTAATTAATTTTGTTTCGGAAATATCGAAAATAAAAACGATTTTAGATAGCGAAAGAAATTTCAAGACAGTGAGCTATAGATAAAAATTGATCTAAAACCTTTATATGAGTATTAAAAACGTTATGTCTTACTCACTTTAGCTGTTTCTGAACGTTTACTTGGAAGATAAAAAAATCAAAAGAACGGAAATGGATGGTACATATTTTATCTGAAAATATTGTTAGTGATATAAAGGTAACTTTTTTGGCAGTTTGGAGTGGAATAGTTATAAATTGATAGTCTCTTTTGTATGTTGGCGTGAGGATTTATACTAGGAGACTTTAAGTTAAACTTATCTTCACCCTTTCTAACTTGACTCAAGAAAAAACGGGTATATAATGGCTGTTTGAAAAGCTATTCAAAATATATTCTAAGATTCTACTCACTAAACTAGACATATATCATACCTATATAACATCATATATCTAAGTATGCCAATTTTTTATTTATTAAAATTTTTATGTTAAACTGACGTTTTCATGCAGAAAATCAGTCACACTTTCCAGTCAGTAGAATAGTAAATACAGCAAATATTATTTGTATAAAATTGTTATAATTATTGTGTGCAAAATCTTTTATTTTTTTGCATTAAATATATGGAGAATGTAATAAAGTCACTTCAATACCATACATACAAGTACTTTTTTTGGAACTCGATATCAGCAAAAAACAGAAACCATTATATAAACTGGTTAAATGGATTGAACTGAATTAGCAAACTTGAAAAACTGAATGGTGCAGATAAAATAATAACAACTGAAGCCTTTGAATGCCGTTTGCCGCCTAAGCAGCAATTATTCATGAGTGTGTTTATTGATTCAGGATTTAGATCTTGTTGTAACTCGTTCAATGCAATGGTCTATGATGGTTAGTGTATTGTTATAGGCCATGATATTGATTGTACTCTTAATATTAATTTAGTTTATTGATTGTTAGCAGTGTATTGATCATATTACATATTTTACAAGCAACCGTTGACTAAACGGTTACTATATTGCCGTTAGTTAGCTAAATAATTATTTAAAATTTTCCAGTATATTGAGATAGTGCTCACATATGAGACAACAAAAGAGTTTATACCTAGAATGATTCCAAAATTCCACCCCAACTTACAGTTTAAATTCTCCTACTAGAATTGTAGGGCCATAACACATAATTTTTTACGGTAGAATAAACTAGTAAGTACCATATTTTTTGTAGTTGACCGTCGTAAGATAAACTTACAATATTCGCGAAACCTGTGTTCCAATGGAATTATGAGAATGAATGATCCCGAACTTCTATTTCATTATTTTTATTCTTGGCAATCGGTTCATGTAAAATGAAATAAAATATTAAAAATTGGCATCTCCCATTTTAAAGAAACAGAATTTTGGTATCTTCTTCCGGTTCGTTTTCAGACGTATATTTCCCACATCCCATGTACATAATTATATCAATTTTGCACAAATAATATTTAATTAGTCCCCCTATTTGTTGGCTATTTATGTTTTAGATTTCAAAGTATTATTTAGATTTCTTAGTTCTCTACTAAACTTTCTGATGGTGTTGAACTATTAGATACTTTCAACTGCATTCGTTGTGACTAATAAAAAATATTTGCTGATAATTACTATAGTATTATACAGCAGTCCACCAGAACCCTAAATCCTTGAGGTTTTCACCACAATGCTTGGTTGTATTAGAGAATTACTCCATTTAGTTCTCTTCTAAAAAGCATTCATAGCAGCCATTTAAAATCTATAAAATTCATTTAGTTTGAAATCAGGGGCTTCTGTTTTTAAAATGCAACGTAATTAATGTTTTGTGATAGGAGGAATGCCTTTTATATTCGGAAATCATAGATCTTAATGTTGTTATCTGACGTCTCTGTAGTAAAGTTCGAATTTTTTGACAGTATACTTATTCAGAAGGTTTTGAAATACGTACAGGTGCCATTTGTGTTGTTTACAGTGACCATTTCCCTTCGATTATTTTTTATAAACTTCGGCGTGGAATATTTTAAAAACAGTATGAAGCACCATCAAAAATCGGTGTAGATATTGGTTTATACGGAATTTAACAATGGCCGTTCTTCGTTAACAAAACAATTTCAAGGTCGTACAAAAGCTGTTGTTATTCGATAAAATCTCAAATAACAACAAACGTATGATTCGTCGAAAGACTGAGATATTCTAAAGCATTGGTGGGCTTAATATTCAGCTTAATATTAATATTCAGCTTAATATTCAGTATTGCATAAAAATTGTTAAGAAAAAGGCTCATGTCAATTGATTAAAAAAAGTACAAAAAATACTACAGTTTTTCAAAACATGGGCCTTTCAAGATGAGTCACATCTAACAAAAGTTGTTTGCGCACCAAGCACCTTTAAGCATGCGGTCCCATGTTTATTCGAAAAAGTCGGATATGAATTGAAGCTGCTAGCACTGTGCTATGATTGGTCGAAATTTATTTTTTATCAATTACAGTAGAGTGAGTACAAAGTCGGACTCTTACTTTTGCATGGCTTTTTGCTAGAAATCTTCGGAAAAATAACAGAAACTCTCTTACACGTTGTCTTAAACAAAAACATTTTTAACAATAGAAAAAGTTGAATTGATAGGTCATCTGCAGTACAGCCCCGATTTGGCACACAATTGTTTCTTTTTATTCCCGCACATCAAAAATAAATTATAAAGGCAACGTTTTTCAACCTCTGTTTTCAAGGTTTGTAGGTGCCTTAATGGGAATGGAAAAAGTGCATCGAGAATTGATTCAATCGCATGCAAACGCGTATTGATCTTCCTCGATAATACGTTGAAAAACAATAAAGCAATGCCCAATGATTAATTTTGCTTTCTGTTCTCTATTCCGGAAATATAAAAAGCATCTGATCTCAATAATCTTTGTACTTTACGTAGCACACTATAGTAAAAAAGCAGCTTCTGTTCCTTTTTTTCTATAGATTTGGGCAACAAATGCGCGTTGTTGGCGAATCCTTATACAAACCAGCAATTGCAAGAAAAAAGGAACTTTTCATTTAGGTACTAATACGATCGCAGACAACATTTTTAATAAAACATCACTTTCTAAAAATAGAATTCATTCTAAACTTTGGAACTTAATGTACCTGCGGACGTATTTATTGCTCTTTTAAAAATCCTGTTTTTATTCAAGTTATTTATTTTTCGTAGCAAAACATTTTATCGAAATTTCTCTTTCATATATAAAAATACCTACATCGCAAAAACTAAATTTGCGTCTACTGAACATGTTCTGTATATCTATTTTATAGTACGCGATGTGCGTCATATACAACTTCGCTTTGCCGAATAAACAAATACAAAATCCATGTTTATTCGTTACTCATTCATTGAGGAAATGCTCACTCGTTTGGCAATGTAGAGTTTGTATAAATTTTGGCAAATGTAAACATGTAATAATACCGATATCAGAACACAATAGAACGCCCACTCAATCAAATGGAGTGGCGCACGTTAAAATAGAAATGCTTTTTTTCTATTACACTTCGTATGAATGTGTACCGTGTTCTGTTTTCATTTTATTAGTGCTTTTATGTTGTTTTGAGAGCTGGACGGCTATTGTGTTGAAACGTATTGCAAAATTATCCTTGAATATTTATACATAGAACCGATTTACGAGTAATTGACCTGGGATGTTTTTAAATATATGAGAACTGCTTTGTGCAATAACAATTTATAGAAGTGCTGGCGTTGAAACAAGTAAGCAGTTAAAAATGTGTTTGGCTTACTAAATGTTAAACGTTCTTTTAGTATTTCTTTCAACTTTCTCATGTTAAATGGAGTTGAGTTGTTGAGGTCTTTAAATACTTGTGGTATTTTGGTCAATTTATAAATGCAATTGCGTCTCTCTCACGCTGTTTTTAAAGACAGGACAATATCGTAGACAATACAAAATTACTTGTTGTCTAAAATAATTATAGTTTTCTTTACAAATATAATACTTTTCCCCCTTCACAGCTGTAATATCTTAATGTTTAATTTAAAATGTATTGTTCTATATCGGTAAAAAGCTATAAAAATTTGTTTTAATTTAATTTTGTTACTAACTAACTAAGTACTGAGTTGGTAACAGAATCAAAACTAACGCAAATTTGAGATTTGAAAGCGGGTTTATTTGATAGTTTGTAAGCTTTGATGGCAATTTAATTTTTTCTGATAACTAATATTATACTAAGATGTTCTATCCTTGTTGTATATCTATATTAAAAATTAACTGCCATTATATTTTGAGAAACAAACAATTATAACTGTGTTTTATAATATCCCTCATTTGAATATTACATAATATGTTTTTCTGAGTATAATCTTAACAGTTATTTCTCTATAATTATCGCAATTTTGGTCAATTTCCTGTGCATATCCTTATATCCAGATTGATACAATTATGTCATCAAATACTCCAATGTTCTTGCTTTCCTTCATTATCATGTTAAATACCTCCTATAGTGTTTCCGCTTGTATATTTCCCATGTAATTTACTGTTAAATTTTCTTAGGTTACTACTCCTTTAAATTCACAATTATTTACATACAACCATTCATAGTTCTTAATAAACAGACATCAGACTTGATCTCATTTTAAGTTAAGATGACGCGTCAGTAATACGTATTGTTTTCAAGGTTTGTATTACATATAACACATATAAAAATATAAATACAAATATTGGATACGCATATAATGTTCTATGTTACGTTAGTATCCGTGTTTATGTAACATAGTATCCTTGAAACATATTTTGTTGTCTATTTATTTCCAAACGTAACGCATAATTACCCATTAAAATTTTCATTTGTGGACTAAGAAATTAAATTCTTAATTAGATATGATTAGATGACGCCGAAGGGTATTAAATACAAACGTGCGCCACCTACACAAATTTTATAAAATTATGTAAGTATGTTCTTCTTAATCTTCCGGAGTAAAACTTGAACTCAGAGGTGAAGGACGTAGTCATTACATACTATTACTAACAATAAGTTAACTTTGTTATTGTAGAATTGCCGTATATTTAAACTAGGTTATCTATAATAGCGTGTATATAGTTTAGGTTTTTAGCGCAGTTGTAATAAATGTAGATTTCTGTTTGTTGATGTTATGTTAAGAAGATATCTTTCGGGTAAAAATATAAATCTTAACATTAAATGTGAATCATATCAGCTTATAAATATTGTTTTGAAAGGTTGGATATTGTTTGTTAGGACCTTGGCCTGAATGGGAAATTAATTTATTTGATTTTTCTAAATTAGTCATCTAGACATCTAAAATGATTTGGTTTGAATTGAAAATGGTAGTTCTGATTTTGTATTATTAAAGATTTGATGACAGGCCTTTGTAATTCAATGCCTTTTTCTTCTTTTATTCCAAGTTGAGGATCCAATCTTTGTTCTCATGTTTCCTTAGCATGTATGTATAGAAGATACCAGGTCCACATATCACTTTTACTTTATTTTTTAGAATTAAAAACTCTTGGTTTCGAAAACGATTATGAAAGTTTTATCAAGGGTAATGGATTCTCAGTTGTTTCTTTAAATTTCTCAACAAAATTGTTCTATGTAGAAACATATCATTAAATTATAATGACAAATTATACTGGTATTAGATTAGTTGGATTGGACATTAGTTGCCAAAAAAGTGTATAAGACAAATATGAAGATAAACCAGAAATTAGGCAGCAAACAGCCTAAGCTTAAGCAAACACGTAAGCCTTTACAGGAAATTAAATAAGATCAATTCGATTAAATTAAATATATTAAAGCTCAAGTTGATAAGAACCAAAATAATAAATTAAAGAAAAATTAAAACAGTAAAGCTGACGACAAAAATCATTAACAAAATGATCCAATAATTAAATCAATGAACGATAACTTAATTGATTTGATAATCATATAAATAAATGAAAATGAATTTAACCTCAATAAGATATGAAAAGTTAACAAATTGATGATAATTTTAAGTCCATGAAAAATGAAAATCTTCAGGAAAACAAGGTAAATCTGGCAACAAATTGTAAACTAACGTAGAAGTGGTTTTTTAAAGATAAAAAAGTGTAGCCTGACTGTGGTACAATATTCAAATTCATACAATAAATATAAAAACATGTGCTTTCTCTAAAAATGACGAGTAGGCATAAAAGAGCTATATGAGGTCTTAAATTAAATAAGAAAAAAACCAAGGACTTACCCATAGATCGCTTGATCTCCACGAAGTATGTGGCAACAAAGTTCTTCTGCAGAACCAATTTGAGAATAGTTTTAGTATAAAATCCCATGCTACAATATTTCCACACCTTGCTTTCCTAATCAGAATACTTAAAAGATCAAAAGACCAACAAATCTGTTGAAATACACTCAAACCCTGAAACTAGAATGTCAAATCTGTGGTAGAAAGCCAATTACACGCTCAGGTTTCTTCTGAAGCAAAAGATACATAGATTCCGATCTATGTACATGAAAATATTTTTTTAAATTTTAAACAGGCAGTATCCAAAATTACAGATATTTGGGGGAAGGGGGTGAGAGCATATTTGAGAAAGTACTGATAAGAATTTGTACTGAAGTCATTTATAAAAAGAAAAACGAGACAAATATGTCATTATGAAGCCTTTTCCTAAACTTTGAAGTCCTTCACCATCCGTAGTACGATCACTATCATAGCTAAAATGCATCAATCCAATAAGAACCTTAACGTCAGGACTTGTATAATGCGTGACTAATATCAACACAGAATTTTCATCGGATTATCGACAAAGGTATTAGCATACAGACTTCTCTTTAATGAACTGCAAAACTACAACACCACATCCTGTTTTAGTTAAAGAACTAAAAAATGTTTTGTACCGTTCCAGTTAAAAGAGAGGATTAATGCAGTTATTAAATTTCACCATATATTTTTTATTAAATGTGTCATGAGCCAATGAGTGAGACTCATTAGTGGAAGATTAAACTATGTAAGAACCTTGTTTTGTTCATTGCATTATTTTATTTCATCTACATACATATAGATAATCATACGATCATCATCACAAAATGATACAAAACAAGACGATGAAATGTGTCGTAAATTTTATTTGTTACCGTCTTATACTTGCTTGTAGAATAAATAAAAAATGAGAAGCTTGTCTACAGTCTTACAAGATTACTGTTGCAAAAACATCTGTGTGACACAAACAACAGTATAAATAATGCAAATGACGTAAATATTTGGTTTTCTCGATATGTATGTTACATACATATATAATATGTATACATATATAGAGTTGTTTTAAATGTTTTAAAGATAATTAAATACAAGATGTCTCAGAGACTTTTCTTTCTATTTTTGCCCAGCTATCATCAGTTTTCTTATTTAGCACTAAAATGATATTTTATACAAATTCATGTATCGAAACAAACGATATCTTTCCGATTTCTCATTACTCTTGTGCATAATGTAAGAGTAATTCCAATTCCTTCCTCGATACAATTTTTTAATTGAATCAAATTTGTTGAAATGTTTGCTTAAATTTTACAGACAGCCCCCACAAAAAATTGTTGATGGTCAGTTGATGTCTCATATTGATATCAATTTATGTGGAATCAATACCCTTGCAGCTTGTAATATGCTATTTGATGTATGGTTAATAGCCCTATCTACGTTATGAAAATCGACAAAGTCTTGACTCGTTGAAGGGTAGGACATCTTAAAATTTGCAGCAGTTTTCTGTTCGATGTTTTCAGAAAAATATGGCCATGTTATATGTCTGGTGGATTTTGCTGCCCAAACAGTAATTTTTGAGCTATGTAGGTAATGGAGCCATGTTCGCTTGTTCATGTAAAACCATACACACGAAAATGTGCTGCATCATAGAAGACAATTCTGTGAAAGTCATCAAATTTTTCCAACCTTTGGTTGGCAGATATGAATCTTACAGGATATTCATTTTCTTTTAATTTTTGTACTAACTGAGTTTTAAAAAGGGGTTCAGTTTCAAGTCTTTTAATAGATAAAGAAACAATAGATCTATGTAACTTCAAAATTGAAGCCTTGCTATTATACCACGAATACGGTCAATGGTTTGATTAGTGCGCACACACATACCAGTTTAGTCAAATTTCTTTATCCCGAACTTGACTACTACTGGGTGCTTTATTGACTTCCAGAAAATTTAGCTAGAATCCTTCTAACTAGCTTTAGTAGTCAATTGAAAATATAATATTGTGTTAAAAATAAATATTTGTTATTGTTTTATCAATACTTTCATAATATTTTAAAGAAATTGACTCCAGCTATGTATAAACAACATTTTTTTATTTAAAAAGCGTGATGTATTCCCTCGACTATTTGATGCTATTGCAGAAAGTCTGGTAAGAAATCATGCAGTGACCGGAACGGAATGACAACCAAATAATTAATAATTTGAAAGTAAATTACAATAAAGTACAGTCGGATTCTATTCGTATCCGTTCCGGAATTGTATCAATTAGATTTATTACCTTGTTTGTTAAACAATAGTTGAATTATATCATAATATTCCACCGTTATACAATAATGGAATTTTGTCTTATTTAGTGGAATTATTATTACAACAGCATTACAAAAATGTTATAATATATGTATAATTGTTAATCCTAGATAGCAATTCAAAAAACATTTACATTATCCTTGAAATGTGTATAGAATACAAAAAGGACACTTCATTTCTTCAAAGCTTTCCGGGTATAAAGGAAGCGCTAACCTCAGCTTGATTTGTGGCAACCCTGAAGCATATAAAGTTTAGTTTGCGGAAAATTTTCAACACGTTCTAAAGATAAAACACATCTGGGAAATAAAAGACCTCGTTGGATGTATTCCAAGAAGTATATTATACTTCTTTTATTGGAAAACTTCTGTTAGATACGAAAATCATCTACATCTGCAAATACATATGCTGTTTTTGCAAAATTTAATGGCAATATTAATATTAATAGATTTGTTTATTGATTAATAATTCATTTGGATAATTTAAAGAATTATCGCTCTTGTTTGCTTTGAACGATTTTCTAAGATAACATCTGTACCAACATTTTTAGTTGGGGGATTCAATGGCTTCTTGTCCGGAAGCTTCCATGAAGATGTTATTGTACTGTTGAAATATCTGTATCTAAAGTGTTAAGAATAGTTTATACAACTGTTAGGTTGTTTGGAAATTTCAAGAAAAAAGGAGAATTCTATAATAATCTCTGCGTATTTAATGAAAAAAGTTATATTTATTTCTCAACACAGTTGCCTTCGAGGACGATACACTTGATATAGCTTCGAAATACGTCTCGGTTTTTGTGATGACTTCCTCATTCCATCTAAATCTCTTTCCCTGGAGCCACCGCTTCAAGTTAGGAAAGAGATAATAGTCGCTAGGGGCCAAGTCTGGAAAATACGGTGGATGAGCAACTAAATCAAATCGTAATTTGTCCAATTTGATCATCACTTTCAAGCACCTATGTGACAGCGTATTATCGTGATGATACAAAGCTGTCTTTTTCACAATCTGGCAGGGTGTTTTGTTTATTTCGTCGTTCAATTTCTCCAATAAGGCTGCATTGTACTCTCCTGTGACTCTTCATCCTTCTGCAGGTAATCATTAAAATTATGTTATGCAAATCCCAAAAAAAAAAGAAGGCTATAACCTTCCCGGCCGAGCGTTGGTCTTTTGGCCGTTTTGGCCGACTTTGGTGGCTTTTCAGCCACTTTGCAGGATGCCTGTTGGGCAGTCAGATACCAAACGGTTTCAGCTAACTCGCTCAACTTCACTTTACGATCATTCGAAACGATTCGATGCATTTGCTTTACGATTTCAGTATTCATAGCCTCTTTTGGCTTTCCACAGGGCGGTGCGTCTTCGGTGCTTATACGACCTATTTTAAATTTACTAAACCACCGATAAACTGTTGTTGTCGAAGGAGTATATGTTGGATAACATTTATGCAAGCATTGTAATGATTAATGAGAAGTTTTTTTCCATCGAAAATTAATGTTTTATCAAGATGTAATATTCATCCTTTTCCACCTTTTATGAAGGCAAAACTGGCGCCACTCAAACGAATGTAACTTGTAAACAAATAAACGAAATGTCATGAAATTTAATACATAATCTAGTAACAGATGTGTCTTTCGAAATGACTCATCTTCATTTTGTAGTGTCATCACCTATCGAAAAACCCCAGGTCCTTATTATTTGTTACGTTGTATAAATTGAATAAAAATTTCTTTCCGTTCTTATAAACAACTATTTTTAGTAAGCATAAAGTTAGTGTGTCTACATGAAATGCTGGTAATAGATACTGTTTTTCGAAAAATTCTGGCTTGTGTAATATATACGTGTGTATAAGTAGGATACTTCTTACGAGAGAATATTCATTTCTTAATAGATTATTTCGTCACACAAATTGCGACTTATTTATGCTAATTTTGCCTACATATCATGCAACGAACAATTGATTAGTACACGAATTCTCCGCGATTTTTTTTCTATACAAGCTGAATACAATTGAAGGCGTCTTTCAAGGTGTTTCCTTCCCACCGAACTGAATATGCAAATCGAGGCGACTGAATGGTGTCGATTGTCAATTTTTACCTTATTTTCTTCCTCTCTATATTTGCAATTGAGGAAATATGCTGCAATAATTACCTTCGTTGCAGTCTCATTTGGGCGCTGGTGTAGTGTATCTGTTTATAGTGACACATCGTTTGTTCTGTTTTGTTTTCTATTACGTTAATTATACCGTTGAGAAGATAATATCCGTGTCAGTGCATAGGAAATCGTCATCGAGTTGGCGGTCGAGGTCTATGTCTCTTCCTTTACGATCTTCTTTTCCGACGAAAAAAAATAAAAAGATATAACTGTCTATGATAATTAGACGAGCACGAGTACGAGATTTATATTTATTGCTGCTTTATGTTTCTCGTTCTTTTTTGTTAACAAAAATGTGTAACACAATTCTTTCACGGATTAATATCGTGATGTAGTAATAACATAACGGACTTAAAACGTTTCTGCGCATATTTTGGAATTACTTCACGTACATTAATTGAGCGGTCTCCTCATTGATATAAAACGCAATGTAATAACATACTAATCATCTAGTCAAGTATTCATGGAATTATTTTAAGCTCCAATACCTATCATGTTGTTTTTATTACGAAACTGCTCATTAAATATTGTATAAAGCAAAAAAGGAAGCTAATAAGATTTTTGTAAGAACTAAAAGAACTGATGCGTATTCTATTTTTCTTTTTTACTATAAAATAAATGGCATCGGCATTCAATCAAACAGAATAATTAATACTAACTAAATTGGTTCAGATATTTATAAAAGGCACTTTCATATTCTCTGACTATCAATTAAAATTGCGACGAAATTTTAATGTCTTACTTCTGAGAAGCATTTCATTTTAAAACTTAGAACTCTCGTTTTTTTTTTTTGGAATTTTTATGTCTAATGCATTGTTTTAATTGCAATACTGCATTACATATACTTACAAAAGAAGCAATTTGCAAAATGTACAATAAATTACTGTAAATTCAATGGTAATATCATCACTTATCTGTATGCCATTTTTGGTTCAGCTACAGACCTTTATTTCTAACCAGGTGAGTTTAGACAGGGCATAAAATAGGTAAGCCTGTTTATATACAAATTATTATAAAGACTTGCATAAAGACTACTACTACTGTAAGACACTATGACATTCCTTGAAAAGCCATGTGAAACAAAGTCAAGGGAAAACACACATAAAGTGTGGGACACATAAAATGTTGTCAGCAGCAGTTGAAGAAAGACATCTAGCGGACGTGGTATTGACAATAAGTGAACTTGAAGAAAAATTGGAGATTTATTTCCAGTATTTATAAGAAGTTTAGAAAACGTCCTTTTCAGTAACATAACAAGATCTCAAAAATGTAACTTCTGGTATGAAATATTTAAAGCGTTCCAACACCTCCAAATTTTCAATTTCTGTTATGATTTGTCGCCATATACTGTATAAAAGATGGAATGATCTATGGACTATAGGGAGTCCGAAAAATGCGTGATACAAAGGGATCAAATTCGGATGGTTCCATTCCAACAGCTTTACAGATTGCTATAGATTGCTGCTGACAAAAAACCTAACTGGTGCAATTGTTACAGGTGTTAATTTATCATTCCATTTGAATGTAGAAATTATAGTGGAATGTCAAAGGAATAATATTAAGTTTGTAATTCTATAAAAAGCACAAAACATAAACGTAGGCGAGATCAAACTGTGGAGTTTTACTGCCATTTTCAAAAATGTATCACATGATAGAGATTCGTATTGGAAAATGTTGAGTTGGAGAAGGTGAAGCTCTACCGAAGAGATGCACAAAAGTTTTGGCTTCCCCAATTTTATTTTTCTATCTGCATTCATTAAAAGGAGATGCAACCGGTTCTGGAATTTTCTGAAACGCTTTTTATAGTCAGTGGACAATAAATCCTAACCTGACGTTTTTCCTTCATCGTCGCTACAATGAAGCATATGGAGGTCCTGTTCAATTGTAGAAAAGAGTAATAATACCTAAGAGTCCTGTCTGTACTATGCGGAGGGTGGTTAATTTGTTGAGTAACTCTAGAAGCATTCATTTCTGTCAGTTAGTCTTCGTATTTTGTCAGTATTTTATGGTAATTTGTACAGGTATGTTGCATATTATGCTCAATTGAGTGTAGCGTTACTTCCTCTAAAATCGACTGGTAAAGCTTGATCTTTCTTCGCATTTTCTTCTTGTTGTGGTCAATTAGATAATCTTGTTCATAAATCATCTTCCAAGGATGTTTGAATCATTTCAAACCAACCAATTAATTAACTTTTTACTACAAAATTAGACGGCAAATTTTCCTCGTACAACCCATCCAGCCTAACACTGATGTTTTAAGGAGAAAGACACTCTCGAGTACAAAATTTTATAACAGCATGATATTTAATTTTCGAGAGTTCTGACATCGTGACGAACGAGTAAAGAAAAGAAGGAAAACCTCTTTTCTTATTCATAGATTCAAATCTGCGTCTTATCTAGACTACTATATCAGCTCAATTATTCGGAATTTTTTTTTGGATGAGCTTCTTAATGAGTCCAAAGTCTTAGCCAAAGTCCTTGTAGAACTGATTAGAAACCTAAAATAAGTGGCTAAAAGAAATTGCTGTATTACGATTTTATACGCAACAATTTAATTTTGAATTTGGACAGTAAATGTATAGATAAATCGGAAATAAATTACTCGGAAATTTTTGTGTAGCTGGAAAAATTATTGCGTAATATATGGAAATGTAATCGACCATTTTCTGAAAGAGTATCTATAAATGATAAAAGTATTTGTTTTATTTAACGACAAATAATACGTAAATTATTTTGCGCTTAATAATATTTGCTCTGCATACGAATTAATCAATATCTCCTCAGCTAACAATAACTTTATATTCTAGCAATAGATCTAATCACTTCTAATTGTATAGTAATTGAAGTCGATTTAAAACAAAAATATTTTCTCAAACAGATCTGTTATCAATAATTATTTACTTGTAAAGCTTAAGATAAGCAAATCCTATATTTATACTTAAATAATATCCGCGCATATGGAAACTACAAAAACATATTTATGAGACACGTCACGTAAATATTTCAAATTCTATTCTAATTATTCACTAAGCCATTTAAACACGTCGAAATGTGTTATTATTAACTTTATATATATTATTTACAAAACACACTTCCAATTAATATAAATGTATGTCATTGGTTTTAAAACGTAGCGGAATTTTGGCATTCTAATTTTAACAAAAAACGAAACGAAACAAACGATCAAAATGAAATTCCAACGTATTTTCCCTATTTGAAAAAGGAGGCATCTTGACCGTTGACATATACAAACCATTATTATTATCAGCGATATCCGTGGAGTATTCGCAGAATATCGAAAGTTGGTCTACTTAACGTTCACATAATATGACATAACGATGTCTCGTTGCAATCTTCTACGCGGCAAATTAAATTGCAAGAGATGAGGTGAGGTAACGTATGATATTAGTTCTCCAGAGAAAGTTCTTGTACCCGTTCGAAACTGTGTTTGGGTCAATAAAGAAGAATCCGGCACATATTGCCGCTTATCTCGTTTATGAGCCGGCACTAAAAGCGACTACCTATTTTGGTAAAGGCAATTATTTAAGCAATGCATTTTTAACTTAACGATTTATTTTTTATATAATTGGATATGATAGATTGAAATATAACTAAAATATTAACTACTTTTTTGTGAAATTATTATTATTATCACAGCGTCTGAGGTTTTGCTGGCATCATTAATCCTGATCCAAGAAGCAAGATGCCTTCGAATGCAACCAACTTTCATCTTGTATGAAAATACAAACAATGGTTCTTGCAGATCGTTCTTTGAAAGTCTCTACCATTGATAAAGCATTAAGCAACTGTGTTGATTCTGCAGTTTACAAGCTAATTAACTTCGAAACAAAGTTTCAAATCATTCTTGGCCCTGATTTTTCTTTCTCTAAGATCATGACAGGAAATTAGATTTGGGCCTATGTACATTTTCATTACAATGGACGAGTTTACAAGCTAATTAAAGTTCAAATCATTCTTTGTGAGGTACAGTTCTTCGAGCTGGAGTCTGACTTAGAAAATCGGAATTTAGTAATCTCCCAACAAGAAGCAATTAGAAAAGTAATTTTCTTTCTTTGATAATATCTGTAGTAATCTCTTAAAAATAGTTCATTCACTTGCTGTTTAAGTTTAGGTTTGATTTCAATTTAGGTCCATAATTTTATTGTTTAAACATTCAACAAAATGTTGAACTCACAATTTATTTCTGGGAAATTCCTCAAAAGATATTGCACGTTACTGTACATCCTTTATCTGTAATAATTTTCAAAACAAAACACATACACGTATGCATTACAATAATGTCACTGTCTAAACTAGAAGTTGTTTTGTTTCATTGAAATATCAGGAGGAATTATGTCAGGTGAATGACGAGGATATGGAAATTCTACAGCAAAATACGCAGTTGATTCGCGACATATCTGTTTTTATAAGCGCAACTGGTATTATTTTGAACATTGACCTTGTATATAGCTGACTAAAATTTATTGTTGCTGGCTAGTTCTCTTTGGGAAATGTAGAATCTGTACAAATAGTGTTGCCACGGTAACTGAATGATCAGTACTAGTTTTGTGATGTTAGAATGCTACCTACTTGTGCAATTTTTTAACAACTTTTTAATAAATTTCATTAGCTTGTTCTCAAAACTTACAGTGCCAATTTGCAAACTCTAGTTCATTTTGCCTACATGATCGTCTTACGTTCAAGAATTAAGCATTTACTGTACCACACTTCAACGAATATTGAAACCACAATTATGTGAGAAAGGAGTAAATATGTTTTCATGGCAATAAGATTCAATTGATTCAAGAAGTGAAGCCGACCAACCATAACACCGCAGAATAAATCTTCGATTTAAAAATAGGACATTTTTATTTTAATTATCCTTCAAGATTAGATAAGATATTTTTAGCTAATTTTCTGCTCAGGCATTTGCGAAATCTCTAAACAATTAATCGATAAAGATTTTCTTGCAATTTGCATCCAGTCAAAAAACGATGTCAATCTAGATTATTACAAAGGCTTTGTTAGTTTCAACACTTTCCGTGATTCAGATAATATTTTTGTGTATCTCACGCTTTGTCCTCCCATGCCGTTTTAGTCCGCTCAGCTAGGTTGCACTCGGACAAAGACCCTGGTTAAGAGTCAATTGACTTACTCGGGGATCGTCTAATCGATCGACCCCAAAGTACCTTCAACTGATGGAGTTGAGTTTCTTCCGCACTCCCACAGGTTCTACACAGCATATGCATCCCATAGATGCATCTGTTTATTCAGTGCGCAGTGACCGGTTAAGATCCCGGTGAGTAGCCTCAGCCAGTCTCTGCTCAGAAAGACTGCCTTGCCCATTTTTTTTTCTCATATGGGGGGATGCCAAGAGTTTTACAGTGTCTCACGCCGCAAACTGCTTTCCACTAGGAGCAATGCCTAGCAACAAATTTGGATCTGACAAATGCTTTGATGCTGCCACATGTCGGTTCTGCACTTGTGAATGGTGGTTCGCTGGTACATCTTGTTAGCTTAGCAACCATTTTATTGCCTCTGATTCTAGAGTGGCTTGGCACCCATCTCAGCGTAGTGCTGTAATGTTCCACCAGTTTGGCGAGCGTCCTATGGCAGTGAAATACCACCTCGGAATCAAACCTGACAGCCTGTAGTGCTCTTAGGGCAGCCTGGCTGTTAGACAAAATTTCTACCACTTCATTAACCTGGGGACAGTTTAAAATGCCATCTGCTCAGGTCTGTATGACAATTATTTCGGCTTGGAAGATGGACAGAGTCCTGCGAATATCAGATTACAAGTTTTCTTGGATCGGTTTTCAACTCCTTCAGTGCAAACTTATATAAGCAATCCCAATTTCACAACAGCCTCTTTTTTCTCGCAAATTTCTTTCTACTCATAACCCCCATTCTGAAACTGAGTTTTAAAGGTAACAGTATATTATCTGCCATAATATATTTATGTTTAGATTATTAATTCTTGGACGTATTCTACCAAGTTTTGTCAACTACAAAAAGTTTTCCTAAAAGTATTTTCTCATAAAGTATTGCCACACGTAGGAGTATAAAAGTTGCCATGGCTTTGAGTTTGATTTTTGTAACTTTCGTATCGTGTGTTTTAAGACTTGGTTTGATAAATTTTTGAAGATTCTGTTGCTCGTTATCATTTTTAAGCTTAAGAAAGGTTGTAGAGATCGTTGGCCTTGTTGCTACAGGCTTTGCAGGCATAGTGGCAATTTAGAATTGCCAGGAAATAATTTACCTAAACTTACTAAACTCTCTTTTTTGAGGTTAGGTAAGGGTTTCAATGCAATTGACAGGGCAACTATATTGGCACGCAGACCATTTTGATATTCAAAATCAGATCTTCGACACTTGTCACCATATCCTGTAAGATTTTCGGACTTTCGTATTCGGCAGTATTCAAGTGACATTTGGGTGTTATTTTTGAAACTCAGGAAGTGAAAATTGCGACACCATTAGCAAGAAATTCTTATCATTCAGTATGTTCCTATTCTCGACTTAATTTCTTGAAAGTACCGATTTCCTACAATTTCGAGAATAACAAACGTCTAATAGCTATCAAACGGTATTTAAGCAAAAGCAGCTTGTCGTTAATTTTACGCGTTGTAATAACATATTTTTAGAATGAATAAATATTAACATAAAAGCTCAATTAGAAGTAGCGTACCTGACAATCAAACTTTTACCGAAAGGTATGTATTTCACAGAAAATCTATTTTTGAATGTGAGATTTGTATTTTGATTGTTAACAATGTCTGAAACGTGACAATGATCGTAGCGGCAATTATACCATTAACATAAATGCTGTTAAAATCAACTGATAATCGATAACATCTTTTAAACTATAGACATTTGTTGTATCAAAATATTTCCACCATAATTTATTTCGTATCTCTTCGCAGTCTTTGTTTTACGTACCTTGCCGTAACAAAGGAACATACCTAATATATTTGTATCATGATTAGAAACACAGTTTAGGAATTTTTTGAAATCTTTTAAAAAATAAAGTTACTGGTGACCTCGATTAACATACAGAGACTGTATCTACCAAAATTGATCAGTCAGTTTCTCCATACATATCTATAAGGTAACATTTCTAAAAATAAATTTATTTAAATACTTTAGTTTAATTTTATTCATCTTATTAGTTCACGATTTTATACCGTGTTTCAGTTGCTACACATTTCATTAGACATTTAAATTATGATTAAAAATGTCGGAGCAATTAATAATTTCACTTTCTGTGATTATTATTGCAGTAATAACCATAAAATAGGAAGTCTTCCGTGAATTTTAGAAATATCTCGGTCATTTCAAATTTATTGGAAATATTTGAAAGCAGTCTTACAGAACAATATAGTCACAAGAATATTTACAAACATAAAGTCGTTTTACTAGGAGAGATGCTGTGTTAGAATGAACATATTTTTAATAATTGGCATTCTACGAATATACGTATTAATCCTTTTATCTTTGTTCAGGTTGCTTTAAATTAGTGAATTTTTGTGTTGCAATGCGGTTGTGTCTCGAGATGTTCATCTTGAATTTTTCACAAAGATATATCAAGGTAGGTGAATGGTAGATACGAAAATATGTTGAATTGGTTGGATCTAATTATTTTAACATACTTTAACTTGTCCCAGATGCTTGAGATAATAACTATCCGGCTATCAAGAAGATTTCGTATTTTATCATTTATACATACAAACTACATACTTGAACGTTATTTTCACGGATAAAAAAGATAGACGAATCATTTACATATGAACGTTATATTCAAAACTATTCAGAGCATTTTCATTTAAATGTAAAATTTCTACTATTTTTTTTTGTATTCACTGTACTGATTACAATAAAATTGCTTTGGGTGAATCGCATAACCTTGATGCTGTATATCAGTATATTATTTTGTTTTTTCAATATTTTTTAATATTGACGATTAAATTTAAATTCTGAATAGCTAATATGCAGTTAAATGAAATAGAAGTCTATACTTAATTAATTAATGGAAATATACAAGACTTGCAAAGTGGTACTATAATCAGGTACTGAGATAAAAATTAAAATTAAATTAAATTAACTTAATGAAATATAAAAGATGGAACACGTCCGCAAAGTCAAAGTTTATTTCCATGACTTAAAATGACATTGACACCTTTGCGTAGTTGTTTAAATTAATGCACTTTACTCTATAGCATAGATAGCGATCTTCCAATGATTGACCACGTTAAAGTAAAACTCATATAATTTGTTCTAAAAAAACAAATGCGCAAAGTAGTTGATCCATTATTATCCAACTTTTTAGATAAACCAGATTCTACGATTTTGAAAGATTAATCTAAGATTAACACATCATAAATTCTAGATACTTTTTGTTTATGTCGCAAATTCTTGATAAAAACAAGTTTTAAACATACACAGCCTGTTTCATTAAAAAGATGACCTAATCAATGGTGAAATGAAATAGGACATTCCCTGGTATAAATTCATTCGTAGGAAACGAGCATTGTTCTGGACTAATCGATTTTTTACTTTAGGCATTTTAGGCTTTTGTTCGCGATATTATGAAGTTTGAATCACAATTACTTGCTTGGTTCACGTTCAAATGATTCTGAATTATGGTAACTTCTTGGTTGTTTGTTACCATATAATTTCTAGTTAAAATTTACCGTACACGCATTTTCGGAATATTATTCGGTCTCTGAATGACTCCCACAAATACCTAGCGAATACTTCCAAATTGTTGTCGTTAACTGTATAGTAAAACATTTTATTACTTCTGTGTCTAAATAACTGGAACAATAGATTTTTTCGTATCCTTATATCCACAGAAAAAATCTAACGGGGTTAAATCCGGCGGTTCTAGTGGATAGCTAAAGGGAGCCTTACTTGCAGTCCATCGACCTTCAAAACATTTCCGTGTGAGCAGCTCACACGCTGCAGATATTGTTGAGAAAATTATGATGATTATGGATGCTGTTTTTACCAAATTCAGCTTCATCAATCAAAATAACATCATTTAAAAACATGACATTAAGGCTGTAAATTTTCAAATGTCTATTTAACTTACCCATATACTTATAATGAAAGATTGTGTCTCAGATCTGTCAAAAGCCGATTAATTTTAGTTCTAACAGGAGCAAGGACTCGAAAAACATCTTAACCTATCGCTACTACTTCGGTGAGATTTGATAATCATGTGCAGGGTGTTTCATGTTGTTGTAAACTTTAGCAGGTAATTCCTCTACTGAAGAAAATCAAGAAAGTTCCTATAACCATATATCGAGAAATGTTTTCTTTCCAAAATATAGAGTGTCAACGTTTGATCTTTTTTATGGGTGTCATTGACAGCTTTTTTTTAAATTAATTTTGAAGCAAATTATATTAAAATCGGATTGAAATTTATTTTAAATTTAAAAGGAAAAATATCAAACAGTAGATGATTCAAAAGGAATTCTGGTGATTGCAAATTTCAAGCTTCTGGCACTGTTGAATGCAACGTATTGTGGTATAGCTTGGGAATGTGTAGCATTACAAGAATATGTGAATTTTTAATATCTTATTTGGTTAGCTATGTAGATATTTGACAAAATATTGTGCCTATCAGAGCTCAACTTTTAATGAGTCTATTCATTGGCAGTATCAATAGAATAAAAAAAATACCATCCTGTGGATATTTTTTAATAATAATAAAGTTATATTGTTGACATCTCAATATTTAATATGCTACATGTACTAAATACAAAAAATTAATCTTTGAACATCGATAAAATAAAAATAAAATTTTAACACTGAATTTTGGGAACGGAGCGTTTTCATGCATGTTTATAGAAACTTTCAGTTGGAGAATCACATGCTAAAGTTTGTCGGTATAATATTGAAATAATATGTAGAGTAATCATTTTTTAAGTGACATATACGAGTAGTAGTATAACATAGATCTAAAAATAAAACTAAAAATTATTATTGAGGAAACATTCATTATACAAACAATAGGCTGATTCTTCTAGTTATTAATTTTAATTTGCCAAAGGTTTCTTTGTACGTTCCTATTTGTTGTTTTTTTACTGGTAACTTCTTCCGGAACATTTGCTTCTCTCTCCGTATTTCTTCTTAATTCCTATCATGTTTAAGTGTTCAGCTCGACCAACCCCTCTATATCTGCTAAATTAACATTGAAATGGATGATTTTGTTCAGGAAAATGACAGTCTCTATAACATTAATTTTGCTTTTACTTTTTACCAAAGCAGTTCTGTAGTCGTAACTAAACCATAACTTTGTTAGAGTATTTATAGTCTCCAGCGTGTAAAATCATTCCTTAACAAGAAGACATACATAAATAACAAAAAGATATATAGGACCCCCCCTACCCTAACGTTTCAAAATATTTAAAAAATAGTTTTTGTATAAAGATTTTTAAATTTAATAATAATGCATTGCTATATTGGTTGTAAGAGATTTAGATCCTTTTTCCACGGTAAAGAATATCGATACCCTCTTAGGAACCAAAAATCTGTCATCAACTCAGAGTAAGGTCCAACCAGTGCCACATGTCCATCGATATTTCTTCGACACAAAAATACAGTAGAAACTGAAATTAAAAATTTACTTTAGATTTGAAATGTGTTTCTTACATCAGTGTCTAAAATTTGTTTGCATCGTGTTGATGGCTTTTTTGCCAGTATTAGCATCCTTTTTCATCTAAAGGTTCCTGTCTTAAGGAAGGTCAAAAATCATATTTGAGATAGGTAATCCTTATATTTTGTAATACCACACATTGTCACACTTTCACAATGTCTTGTTTTTTATTTAGAAAGCGAAAAGGAATTGTATCGCATTTTGTTGAAGCAAAAGTATTTTATTATTAAAAATTATCGTATAATACATTTATGTACAAACTAAATTTCAACGAAGTAGCACACAACATGATGGATCTTTTTCGTTAATTATTTCTATTATTAGAGCTTTTACAAATATTTTCAAGAAATATTTGCTTTTCCTTTGACTTTTTAGAGGTTATCGCGATATTTTAATATAATACTCTGGAAACATATTGTGCGTCTAACACATTAATTGTGCTTTAAACATGTCACTAATTAATTCTGCTAGATCGTTTTTTTTTGCAACAGGAGGTGTTAACATTTTCACTTTTATAGTTTACCTAGCACATATCTATCTTTGTATACAAACACCGGACAGTCGCATAATGGTAACGACCTCGTATTTTATAAATAGCCGACTTAAAAGATTTTCGAGACCGTACAGAAGAATGCGAGTGCAATTAGCGCAGGTTGTTGAACGGAAAAATTGAAACGAAACATCCACGAAAAATTAACAAACTCAAATTGGAATAAACATTCATAAAATGGAGAACCGAAGCGAAGTTCTCGTTTCCATTTATAGTTCGTCGAAATCATGAAGGCATCTGCACGAAATACACGAAGAACCCCAACGTTGTTTATTTAGAATAACATTAGTAAATCACGTAAGGCAGTATTTGAAGCGGACCATTAATAGTAGATGCCATTGAAAAGAGGATGGATGATCGGTATCGAATGGCAAACACTTAAACAGTTGATATGTTTGGCTCACATCTGTAAAAAGGACGGAAGCTATTTTTGTATTAAGTGCCAAAATGTTTCAATCAAATTGGAAGAATAAACAAGTTATATAGTAACGTTCAAGATAAAACGCTTACCAACATTGAGAAAAATGTGATACAAAAAATTATAGCATTACAATTATTTACACAATTAAACTACTGGAATTGCAAAATCTGTTACTGTCCTAGAAATTTAAGTTCCAACGTGTATAAATCGCCTTTTTTTATTTGTTTAGAACACTTTATTATAATAATAAACAAAGAAAGACTACGCTCTGTCGTTATTATAAAACTCTATTATTGTAAGAAGTTTTTCTGTTTATGTTGTGTGTCTGTAGATTATATTGAGTGGTATGTACGTGTTACGTGAAGGAAGATAAGTTAGTGATCTAAGTAGATAACGGGCAATTTACTCTCATTTTATTACAGTATTTATAACAACCCTTAAAATATTATAAACGATTTTCTTTTCCACGTAAATTATGTTGTTTTAACAGACTTTGAACAAGCATTTGATAAAGCTAAACGCACTTTTATATTAGAAAGGGATTACAAGCTGCAGCTATCAGTGAGCAAAGATAAATAATCAGTATAAATAAAAACTAATATAAATAATAACCAGAATAAATAAAAACCACTATAAATAATAACCAGTATAAATGATATTTTGGACACCGAAGTGTATTTATTTTCTAGGCGTATGTAAGTACATATAATGCAATTTTTCCCAAACGCCAATTAATTAAACATATTTTTATATAAAAATATGCCGTCCTGAAGTGGAGTCGAACCACCAGGTAGGGCTATCGCGGCTCTACCGCAAACCGTTGCGACCACCGGGGGGCTTCGACTGCACAAGTAAACTTCACAAATATATGCGAACGAGATGTTATAATGACCTAGGATAGTCAACGGTTTGCGGTAGAGCCGCGATAGCCCTATCTGGTGGTTCGACTCCACTTCGGGACGGCATATTTTTTTATATAAAAATATGTTTAATTAATTGGCGTTTGGGAAAAATTGCATTTATGTACTTACATACGCCAAGAAAATAAATACACTTCGGTGTCAAAATGTTGCCCATCCTAGGTCATTATAACATCATAACAACAGCGTTTCCAGTTATGAACCCCCGTAGGTCAAACCTGGTTAAAGATTGCAAACAGTACTTCAATATACTTGCACAAGACAACAAGGTGTCTGATTTGAATGCCATGAGGATGACATGAGGATATTAATGGGGATATAATAGCCGATGAACTAGCCAAGGAGGGTTCTAAGAAACACTTCATAGGACGAGAGCCCGTATGTGGAGTCACCAGGGATTCTGCTAGAAGGGAGATTTGGTCTTGGTTAGACAAAGAAAGTGTAAGGAAACGGAGGTCGACTTGACACTGAAGCGCTAATAGGGGATAGGCATGCTAAGTTTTCTGAAACCCGAATTAGACGCAATACAAAACATGTTAAGACCATTATTGGGTTGATAATTGGACACAGTCCTCTGAGAAAGCATCTATATACCATGGGTCTGGTGAGCGAACCCTGATGCAGCAGATGCGAGTTACAGGAGGAAATAAGTTTACATATACCTAATCTGCACATGTGAGGAATTGAAGGTATTCAGGCAGAAACATTCTACTACAGCCTGCAAGGGTACTCAAGTTTCCATTGAGCACGATATTGGACTTTATAGAGTGGAAGTGAGAGTTTTGATAGGGATGACAAAAAGCACCCAGCTCAAGTGCCCGGACTATAGGTGTCCAACCCTAATTGCGCAGAATGATGATGATGATGTGACGTTCACCGATTATGATAAATTTGAACATCATTTATACGTCCGTAAATTACGTGTTGCGAATGTGACAAACTGACATCAATCATGCCCATCACAATGAGTAAAATATGACACACAGAGTACATGATCAGTTTTTTCCAATATCGTTAATTGGCTTTTACAGGTCTAGTGTTCTACAAAATTTCCGACAAACATTTTGTAAAACTCAACACTTCAGTTTTTCGAAATATATCTAACTGAATGATTCTTGTACGCAATTTTTCTCTCTATTTACTAAAGTTTTCGTTTTCGTTAAAAATGTTCAAATAAAACATTTAGTTGACATTTACTAAAGCACAACTGTAAAAGATAAATACAGGGAACATAATAACGTTTTAAAAATTAGATTCTCCTTAAGCTTTTCCATATACGTTTCTCTTGTTTAAGCGAAGCCATAATAAGTGCAATATCCATTGCAGTATTATTTACTAGAGTTGTTAGGATTATCCTGTCTGGCATTGACGTCTGCATGAAGGATAATTAGTTCTTGTTTTGATTTAATCTTGTTATGTGTTATTATGTTTATGTATTATATTTATCTTCCCGTATAGCTACATTAAATTAAATTTAAGTCAATTTGTCCCCGTTAATCAAAACCGTAAATAAATAAGGTTTAAAAACCGTGTAATATATTCAATTACGACATAAACTTTGCTATATAAAGTTATAAAACAGTTGCATAAATCATTAAATTATTACGAACTTAATTTACTTCTTCAGCGAATTTATTTTTCTTGTTTTATTCTTTTTTCGATTACGGAAATTTCATAATACGATATTGGTGAATATGTAGCAATGTTAGCTATTGAAATAATTCTACATTTTATGCAACAATATTTAATAGCGCAACTGTTCGTTCTTCTGTTATCTTACTGTAACAGAAAGGATACTGCAGAAAAGCCTTCAACCATTTATCTTGTGGTATAAACAAAAGATAACTACTTTATGGTTAGGCAAATGCTGTTTATGTCATATTTTTAACGGAAACCACACATCGGACTACCACTTAGCTGATACGTGAATTGGATATGTTAGACGACCTTAGTTTGGGAGCATATTTCATTCATGAAACTTCTAGAAATATACCGCGTACAAGGAGTTATTACAAAAATAATAATAATAATAAAAAGTTAGTGGTATTAATAGAATAGTTTTAGTGCTATGAAATGAGTGACAGATATCAATCTCAGATCTGCAATGAACTGATTTGTTTAAATACTTAGTGCAAACATAAATTCCGTGTGTTAAATTTTTCTTATGTTACGATAGATATCAAGACAATAATTTGCTTTCCTTAGTAAAAATCTTCTTAAATTTTATTTATACTGACGCAGTTTTTCCACCAGATTTCATCAGAACCGTGCTTGTATGTATTCTACAGGGTTATAATCAAGTTCATATTTAGCTACATTAAGTAGTATTTGGGTACTCGTACATTTATTCAAATTGCTTCTAGGTAAGCTTTGCATTGTTTTAAATTTTCTTAAGTACAGAGCTTAGGTAGTTTAAAGGTTTGGTTGCACTCTCGCTTGGTCTTTTTTAAGACACATAAGACGCATATTATTAGTTGTTGATCTTTTGTTCTTAAACTTGTCTCCCCCCTCTCATTATTTAACAACAGGCAATGGTTTTCGAAATAGTAACTTTCGTTCTTTGGTAAAACGTAACTACTACATGTATGTATATTATTGAGATAGTGTTCACTAGTGACTCATTACCAGCCATAACAAGTCACGTCACGATATGAAACCGCACTTTAGGTCGATTAATGCGGTTTTAAGATTGTGGTTGTTATATTTCGCCAGCAAACAATGATTTAACTACTACTCTTGCTAATGCAAGCTAAATCGTGAGCGAAACTTTTTAAATATATTTTTTAGGTTAACATATATCTACCAACCTATGTATATTTTGCAATGTTTTATCAATTAATATGCGATAATATATTTATACGTATAAACATTATTTACTAAATTGGCAACACTGATAAGGCCAATTTGTATAATTTAATTATGTATGCGTTCTTGTAAAAGCGACAAACCGTTATCACAGTCAGTCATATAGTTAGTATTTATAGAAATGATCATTTATATCGCGCCGTTTGCAAATATTTACCGTGCGGTCAGCGAGATCAGGAAGCAGGACTTGATAGACCTAAAAACTTCTATTTCCTTTGATATTTTTTGAGCGGCAACAGAGAAACGCGTAGTATTACGAAAACCAGCTAAATGAAAACAACAGCGGAAAGAATTGACATCCAAAATAAAGGCACTTTTTTGCCAGTGCATGTAACATGGAGTCCAATCGCTCAAAAGAAGTACAAGTTTCAACTTTACAGCTACGATTTGCAATTACAAACGTTACGTTGTAAAAGGGTAAACAATATTCTGAATTAATTTAATAATAATTTTCCTGTAACTACTGTTCGTTTTTCTTTTGTTTCAGAAATGTGACACCTGTCTGCGTTATGTGGAGACGGTACTCTGTACGATATCGTTGGCCTGCGGCTTGGGTAACGTCTACAGGCTACCTCAAGTCGTGTTGGCCCAAGGAGGACTTCCTTTCTTTGTAGCCTACATCATTCTCACCTTGTTCATCGGGCTTCCGCTTCTCATACTCGAAATCGGATTAGGGCAGATCGTGCAGGAAGGCTTCATGAAAACATGGCGGGCGGTACCTTTCTTTAGAGGTGAGTGAGCTTTAGCTGACGGGAATCATGTTACATTATCCTGAACTTCCGCGTAGTTACACGACGCAGATTATGGTTAGATTAAATTAGAAGTTTTGTCTTACACTGAAACGTAAATCTAGTAGAGACTAATAACACCAACTTTTAGAACAATGCTATGATGTTGTTTAATGTGACTGCTTTAATAATTAATATAACATGAGATAATTAATAATTTTTTTCACATTCTCTTCCTTTGTATTGTATCTTATTCGTTAATTGTGTATTGGTTATCTAACCTAATATATTATGACATTTATTAGTAAGTTAATCGTAATCACTTGATTGACCGAGTTGCATAATTATAATCTTAGGGAAGTACATACGTTATTTATCACAATAACATTTAACAAGCCTTAAAATACACTTTACACAAATCATATTGGAGAGATCCACAGAATCCTATTGCGTTTATCAACGTTTGCTTGAATTAAGTGTTTACATTATTTTATATTTTTATTTTTGAAACAATCTTTACATTTTGTATGAAATATGTAAATGAAAAAGAAAATCTTCTGCTCTATTCTATTTTATGTCCGGTAAATATGCATTATATGCATTAAATTTAAAACTGTATCATGGATACGTCTCTTCGAAATTGTAAAAGTTGTTTCAGATCCTTTTACGTTTGTTCTATGTTGTTTCAAACTTTTCCAAAATGAATTGTTGACGAAACGGAAAACGCAACCTTTTCTTCGATCGGGCTCCCTTCTCTAAAGTAGTAGTAATTTTGAAAGTCGTACCAGGCTGTCCTAGTTTTGAATAATTTTCCCAAATAGATATATAGTTCAGCAAATAATTGAGAAACAAAATTTCTCCTCCTCCCTCCTTTTCTTATTTAAAAATGTTGGAAGCTATTCTAGTTGTTTTGAATATTGTCCCAACATTTTGGCTTTTTATCGTGTATACTTCATAAAATAAATCATTTTTGCCAATTGTTCCAGCTTGTTCTATGTTTGTTCTATATCAACACCATTTTTGCACAAGACGAAATTTTGAAAATTGTTCTCCAAGTTGCACTAGGTTTGTTATACAAAATATATTGTTTTAAAGTTTGAATTTTCTATCGTGCATACTTCCCGAAATAATTGAGAAAAGCAAACATTCTGCCGGTGATTCAAAATCTTGACAGTCATTGCAGGTTGTTCGAGGCTTCTTTGGAACAACATAAAATTAAACTAGAACTGTCAAGGTAGATTTTTCAACTATTTTTGAACAATAAGAGAAGACCTAGAATAATCTGGAACAACTGTTAAAAGTTGGATTTTCCTCAATTCATCAAAGTTAAAATCCAGAAAAACAGAACAACCTGGAAATACTTTCTTAAAATTTCGAATTTGGATAATTCAAGGGGATTAACTTTACTCAGGCAGAATTTTATTTTTACGAATTATTTTATGAAGTATGGTTGATTTTTAGTCTAAAATTTAAAATATAGAACAAACCTAGAATAAGCTGAAACAGGTGTCAAAACTACAAGTTAAAAAAAGCGCGGGTACACAAAATTTTGATTTTCTTAATTATTTCGTAAACTGTGCGCAGTGGAAAGTTAACATTTTAAAACAATGTTTAGAGCAGCTAGAACAACTTTAAAAATTTCGAAAAATGAAGGGGGTGGAGTATATACATTAAGCGTTTAAGTATTGGAATATGCTTTATTTATTATTTAAAAAATGTAGTAGTAACTGACAATATGTGCGGTTTGTTGGTAAAAGTGAAAGGATATTATTATTATTATTATTAATAATGAAGCAGTATTTGCATAAACACTTCATTAGCAATCGCAACATTTCCACAAGATATATTCAAAACAATCTAGTTTTCTTAATAAGTACATTTAGTTATTGCCATTAATCATTTCCATATCAGAAACCTTTACCTTGATCGTTTAAATAGGCTTGATATTGTAATTAAATTACGAAATAAAAGCTAGTTGTCTATTTACAATCTATGTGTACATGCTATAAATTCGCAAATTTAAAGTTGATACAGATATTCTGCGATTATATTATTTACACTCCTTCGTAGCATTTAGATAACAATAATTATAAATTATAGCGCAGGTATGTACACCATTTTCAAAAGTGGGTCTTGGTCAATGAAAGTTTAGCTATTAGAAATTTACATAATAAATTTGACTTTATTTAAATGACATTTTTTAATCGTGATATACATTTTCATTTATGTTCCCACTTTATGAAAGTCTTTTACACTTTTTATTAATTAAACTTAGAACATATGAATTAGAAACTACAAATGTGAACTTGAGCAATATAAAATATCTATTTGCGGATTATATTTAGTAGGTAGTCCATAAACATTTTTAATAGTACGCATATTTATACATCTGCGTTGGACAAGTCGGTGACATTAAAACGAAATGCTTCGGTCAGATGTTTCAATCTTTTTCAACTTTCTTGACATTTTTATACTTTAGTTACATAAATGTGATTTATCTGTTAATGCTTCCTTGTAGACTATTATATGTATATATTAATATTTATAGATCTTTTAGAAGTAACCTTAATAAATTAATTGGTGATTTTATCAACTGCTACTGTACAAGTGATTAATCAGCTTACTTATACGGTTACACCTCCTGATCCTATCTTTGCATCTGGAAGACTAGATAAATATTGCAGCAATAATTTCGACTGACAATGATTTTCAACCACACATTACTTCCACACATGTGAACTCTTAATTAAAATTGCAGTATCACCCCCAAAATTAAGTTTGGAAATTTCATTTACTATACTTCTCTTGATGGTCTATGTAATCTTCGTTGGTTTTGATGTTACTGGCAAAAGTGTTTACGAAACTTACGGATGGTGAATTGTTAGGATTGAAAAAGCGTTAATAAATCCACTGACAATTGCGACAGAAATAGGAAAGTTAAGAAACTTCACTGTCAATCATGTTGACTTTTTTGATTCACATCACAACTATTCTGCCCACCTTTTCAATAATTTGGAGAAAAGTCTTTATAGTAAAACATAAAACATTTTCTTGCTAACAGTTAGCCGAATTAGCTGGCTGAACTTAGAAAACCTACTACATCATTCCTTGCTTACGTTGTAAAAGACATCATTACTGCTATGGGATTCAGTAGTTTGAATTATAATACTCTTTATGCAGTAATACAACAAGTTGAGTGATTTTTTAATCCCATCCCCGACTGACGAGGAAACACAGGCAAGTGGTGGTGACCGATTTAAATTAAATTTGATGGGTCTGTAGACTGATGCAGTGTAAGAACAAAGGTAACTTCCATAGATGCTAAATCGCCCGTTTTCGGGGGGTGAGGCGCCCTAAAGCCAACCCTACTTTTCGATATTTCCTTTAATATCTCCAAAACTATAAGACATATCAAAAAAAGTTAAGACAAATATATAACTGTTTTATGAGTACTAAAAGATAGCGACAATAGTTTGCCGGTCATAATATTTGTTTTCCAGAAACAACCTCCACCCCCTAAATTTTTTTAAAACTATTGTCGCTATCTTTTAGTACTCATAAAACAGTTATATATTTGTCTTAACTTTGTTTTTATATGTCTTATAGTTTTGGAGATATTAAAGAAAATATCGAACGGTAGGGTTGGCTTTAGGGCGCCCCACCCCCAGAAAACGGGCGATTTAGCATCTATGGATGTTACCGTTGTTCTTTTTTTTTTTTTTTAATGTGTGGTGGGTGCTTAGTTGCAGTGACTCCGTAAGCTGTATTACTTGTCTGGCTATCACTGCAACTCTTGCGGTGTAGTTTAGTGTGTGTAAGTTGTGTTTAAATGGCTTTGTGACAGCATCATATCGCCTTTTATGATGCCGCGCTGTTAATCACTTTGCTCCCAACAGCGAATGGCAAGTCGATCCGGGATTAAACTCTCTGAAAAAATGTCACCGTCCCTCCAGAGAATTGAACCCCGGCACCTATCGTCCTCTCACAACAATAGTCAGCCGCCTAACCACTGCGGCCATCGACCCGTTGGCGATAATAATAATAATAATAATAATAAATCACTTTATTGATACATAACATATGTACGTATGTACATACATATATCAAAAGGAATACATCAGACACAGTCTGCTATTAACGTATTCCTGTCTATTTAATCATAATACACATTGAAAGAAAAGAAACTATTTTCTAAGATAACGATAGAAAAAAATAAAAAAAGCTCCCATTATTGAACAGCTCAAAACATCTACTACAAGCTTATGTACATAATTACTACACACTTACAGCGACTGAAGCGTTATGAGGAAAAACTGAAAGAATAAATAGAATAGTGATTGAGAGATGTATAAAGTGAAACACAGTCTAAGCAGCAAGAAGTACCTGCTTATATCTAGTTTTAAACATTCGTAGAGATAAGTGAGGAAATGCAAAAGGAACAGAGTTCATAATCTTAGTAATTTGATAAGAAAAACATCTTTTAAATGTCTCGATCTGATACATACGATCTTACACTGCATCAGTCTACAAACCCACCAAATTTCATTTAAATCGGTCACCACCACTTGCCTATGTTTCCTTGTGAGTTAAAAAAATCAGTGGCAATCATTTCGTGCTTCTATCCGGTGTTAGGTACTGTATTACTTACGATTAAATCATAATTCCTTCAATTTGATTTTGTCTAATGGTATACTATTTTCAACAACTTATCTATGCTTTCGGCGCCAGTTGCGGAAGTTTGGTTACTTCGTTCTCTGTGTAAGCTGCAGTATCTTATTTATCTAACTGTGATAAAGTCCTCTCCCTCCATTTTTGGTTAAAGAAGAAAAAAAGTTCTCGTTAAACCTGTATGTTTCATGATTAATGTTTCATTTGGTAGTGATACATCAGTCAGTTCAAAGATTGATTCAACGTCAGCATCGAATTACAAGCCAAGTAGTTCACTATCCATATTTTCCAAAATTGTTGAATAACAGAAAAATGGATTAATTGGGTTTCTATCTACTAAGATATCCCCAGATTATTTTCAGTATAGTTTCGTTGCAGGTTGAGAATTATTTGGTCAGTTAGTAATAAATACTTTTTTAGCAGTTGTTGTATTAATTCAACGAAGGCTTTTGATGGTGTCAACCATCAATGGTGCAACTATCCTAAGTACTTAAGAAGAGGAGCGGAGAGCATGATCCCTGACTAAAAAATTAACAATATTTAAAAAAATAAATGCAATGATAATAAATAACTAACCATATCAACAAGAACTGTGTACCTAACAATACTGAATAAACAATTAATAATGAGTAATAAACTTTTAAAAGCAATAAAATTTAAGTAAAAATTTCTAATGTAATAAACATACGCCGTAAAAGCCTGAGTTCAAATGTGAAAACATTGACAACGTTGCAGAGTTGTTAACAGGTGTAATTACATTATCCTGTACCTGTAAAGAAGTTTTTATCTCTGTAATGCTTATATTTGACTAGCCAATCAGAAGAGATCAAGCGGTGTCTGCGTACCGATCACACACTTCTCACTGTATGTAACAGTAACTGTAAATTAATTGTCTATTTTGATCGTCTTTTTTCTATAAGTAAATAATAGAATATCCTTTTCGATGCAAAAAAGGATGTCTCACATGTTGCAGTTTAAATGGATAGAATAACAGCTACTTCTCTTATATAGGAGTATTTTTTATGGAATCATGGAGATATATTTTTCTTTGTCTGTGATCTCTCTAGGGCAGCATTGTCGTAATATTCGTAATAGTTGCTTGGATCGTCAAAATTTAATACGAGTTTCCTCCTTTTTGTTTAGGCATCTTTTTTACAGTATCCTTAAGTCTGTAATAAAGATGACCTCCACACTCAATTACTTCACTGGAGTGGACTAACCATGAATGTCGACCACACTTACCATTTGACGCCTTCCAGATAGATAGGACTCTAGAAGATGCAGAGCACCACTATGAAATCCGTGGTTTATGAAGTTGAATGCGTTACTTAGAACAAAATGTATTACTCACTGCTATCAGTTACATTAATTACTGCGTTAAGAGCAGTACATATAGCTTTCTTCCACGAAGATTGTAATAGCTTCGAGCAGGAAGATAAAACAGATATGGGTCTATAATTATCAATCATAGTTCTAGAACGAATTTTATGAGGTGGTAACACTTTTGCCATTTTGCCACTACTGAACATAGAATTAACAATATCAGCCAAAGGGATTAGTAACGACGTACACCGAAGCTTCACAATATTAGTGGGTGTACCATCGAATCGTGAAGATGGTGTACAAGCAAGTTCGTCAATAGTAAAGCTAATACCTTAGCGTCATATTCTAAATTACCATTGAAGTCTAGATCAATAGGATTCATTCTATTTATCTTTTCGGTTTCCATTCTAATTATGTTCTACACGACAGAACTTAGTAGGCGCCATAACAATATATTGTCTTAGTAAGTTTTGCGAGAATTACCCAACAACGCATTAAACTTTTTTTGTTATGTAAATAATATTAGTACAGTTCTATTCAGTTCTAAAAAGGTTATCAACGATAATGGTTCTTCTTTTTTTAGTTCGCTGTACAAGAGAGAAGTGTTTATCAAAGTAGAAGTGTTCATGAATGCTTTGTATATTTTGCGTAAATTATCAGCATGCAAGACCTGGAATTAATCCTCACCATTTAAATTGTTCAGAAACGAAAGTTTATGATCTTCATTAAAATTACGTACTGTTTTTGAGAAATTACCCGATACAGGAACACGTCCAAGGATTATAGAATGATAGGTCTTGTTCTTAAGTGAATTGAATCGTACTTAAGAAATCGCAGTCTTAATCTTATTGTTAGTTATTATAATTTTTTTAATTACATATATCAGCTTTGTACACATGCTGTAAATAATTCTAAATTCTAATCTCATGTAATTCTATTCAAATTCTATTTATGGGCTTCAAATTCTACTTATGGAACTCTTGCTTAAGTATAAATTATTGTGACTCTGTTGGTATGTTGGCATTTACATTGGAATCGACTTTGTCCTAGTCTAAGCATGTACAGTTGTTATGCAATAAGTTATCATTAAGAATTTGTTTTCCTCTTAAAATACTGAAATCCTGCTAGCTTCATTTAAAAATTTGGAACATTTACGATGTGGGGTTGTTCATTAAAGAAGTTGTAGTCATTTGTAGAGTTTCTTGTATTTAAGAGATTGTAGCAAAATAATGTTGGGACTTGCAATTACTTCGTGGAGTGTTGCTTTCAAAATTTCTAAATTAATTAATTTTAAATTAATTTTAAATTTCCTTAGAACAATTTACATATATGAAGTTTGCGATTTTTTTACATATATTGATGCGTTGTTTGTAGTAGATTATTATTATTATCAACATGTATTACATACTTCCAACGAAAACAATAAACCAACATTTGGAAGATGTTTTGTAGAATTACCGCAGATTGTACGCATATTCAATAAAGAAAATTGAAACCGCCACAAATGACGATAATGCTGGAAGCTAGAATAACACCTTCAAGGCCGCTCACGTTTTACTTTTTTTCCTACTACACTGTTGGCGGTTTTAAATTTGTAATACCATCAACGATTACCGCATGCTCTTCTTCTTTTTCACTACCATCCGCTATCCTTATATAAGTACGAAATAAATGATCATTTAAAAATAGATCGTAATCGAGTTCTTTTTTTTTATCCTCTTTTCGTTTCGGAATGCATCACGTTTCCTAAGCAGCGCATGGACATTACGGGCGATAAAGCGAGGTTTAAATGGCGTATACCGGCCACCATTCTCGACGACCTCTCAGCACTGCCCGTAATAGGAAAACTAATAACGATGGCGCGTTATTACGCGAGCGGCCTACCTTGTAATTACCTTTATTGCGATGTCATTTTTTAGGGAATCTTAGCACGTTTACGTGTGATTGAAGGCAACACGCTTAGAATTTCTAGATCGCGTATATCTTCGTGTTATTACAGATATAAAAAAAATCTGCTTTCAGTAATTGATGTACGAGAAGAATATATAGTTTCTTTATGCTGTTTTTAGATCAGTATAATAATAGAATGTCTCTCTAATATTAAGGGATGTGTAGGGAAGAGAAGGACGGTTTTGCTTGGAAGAAACAATACTCATTGTAACAGTTAATTTTTTTACCAAATAGGAACCATCAAACGGCTCAATTTTATAATTAATTAATTTTGTTGCAGGTGTCGGATACATCAAATTCATCGCAGGATGTTTACTCAGTATATATTATTCTCTATACGTCGCGTTGGCCATCTACTACGTAATATGGTTCGGAAAGGATTCTGTACCATTCAATGAATGTAAAGTGGTTCGAAAGGGGACGGTAAGTTGATTAATGTGTTTTTATATGATCTGAAATTTTTCTTCTTAGTATTTAAAGTTTAGATTATTGTAAATAATAATCTTTGAATTCAAGAAGACGATTTTTCTTTTTCTGTATCTACCAGTATTATAAAACAAAATCTTTAAACAACAATTTTAAATCAATCCACTTCAGTAATTTATTTTTTTAAGAGATGCATACATTAAAGATTGCACCCTAGTCGCTATAAAGAATGATATGATGATCACCTATAATTAATGAATTCAATTCTATAATAAGATAATATAAATCAATAAATGTCTTTGATACGTGGAATTTAAAAAGGGTAAATATTCTTAGATTGATTACATGCATTCTATTAGTTACAAAATCAATGGCTTATAATGAGTGCTTAAAGTGGTAAATATGTACTTAAGCTGTTTTCACATCAAAATTGCACAACAGCCAAATAGTAATAGAAAAGTATGGTTTACTAAAGTAAAACAACTTACAAAATAGCTAAAAAAGCTAACACCAACCTATCAACAAAGACAGTTGGAAGTTGTACTATTTGACTGAACTCGCGTCTTTCCCAAGTTTCTTTGTTGCTTTCCATACTGAAGGAAATCTAGATATGATAAGCCGTTTAATCTATGGTACTACCGAACAAGTTACATCGCCGTTGATTCTAAACCAAAATATTGTTGCTGGTGCCAAGTTTGTATTATTCCACAAAGGTTCCACATATGGTTCTTATGAAAGCCAACTACACCGTTTCTTGTAAATCCAGCTTTTGACAAATAAAACAGATGAGTGGAATGAAAAGTTCGGATTACATTTATTGAAAAACCCCGTACAAAGTCCAAGAAGGAACGGATAATCGGCGCAAATTTTTGGTCGTAGATACAATCTATATCTTACCAAGAGCTTCTGGTAAAAATTTCATCGTTGCACAAGCACTTATAAATAATAATAATAATGAATAATAATATTTATTGTCTCAAATTACATATGTAACATAGATATCGTCAACAATACATAATATACATTGAAGCTACACATTTTAAATTATTAAAATCAAAATACGCATGTTATATAAATAAAAATATTAAAATCAATTACATTAGGGAATATTAAGATTTTCAAACCATTTACGAAATCCTCCGAGCCAAGTATTCGTCAGCATACGTCAGCAGACTTTTAAATCAGTAAAAGGTAGTCGTATTTCTTATTTCGGCGGGTAAAGCATTAAAATAAATGATGCAAGTATAATTCGGACTATGCTCATAAAGGCTAGTCCTGTGGAGAGGTATATAAGTACATTCAACTGGTTCATACAAGTACAGCGACCATAATGGCAGAATTCTTATAGTGCCTTAAATATGGATCGACAAAAATCTCGAGTTGGTACCACCACCATGCATCTTAGAATTTTTTTCTGATGTATGAAAAGTCGAATAACAGATCTTGCACGTCTCCAAAAAATTATTCCGTAACGAAGCCTGGACTCTACATAGGAGAAATAAAATATTCGAAGAGTATCGATGTTTATAGTGATCCTTAAATTTCTCATACCAAAATATGCAGGAGATCATTTCTTCTGGAGCATAGAGCAGTGCTGCTCGAAGCGAGGGTGAGAATCCACAAATAATCTCAAACATTTAACACAATCGCTCTCAGGAATGGATTTATCTTTGTATTTAATATAAGGGCTGCTACTTGCATTTGTTGCTATCCGAAACTGCATCACACCCGTTTTCTCTGCATTTAGCACGACACTATTATTGTTACACCACATAGATATATTGGAGAGAACGGTATTTGCTTCAACAGATACTAACTCGGTAGAAGTGTTAGCAACAATACAATTGGTGTCATCAGCATACTGTGACAACACGCATGGAGAAAGTGATAAATTTAAATTTAAATCGTTTACATATAACAGGAAGAGCGTAGGTCCAATAATAGACCCCCGCGGTACACCACATGAAGTACTTATACCGGAAGAATAATATTCGCGAGTCAAACCCTCAAAACAACCATGAATGGCTACGTATGACTGCCTGTTGGTAAGATAAGATTTGAACAAGTCAAAAGGAGTACCACGTATCCCATACTTTCCCATTTTTGACAACAAAATATCATAATTCACTGTATAAAATGCTTTACTTAGATCGAAAAACAAGCCAATTACACTGTTTCCTTTGTCCATCTCTCGATATATGTATGTATGTATATGATCCAGGCCGTGATATATAGCATCAGAAGTTGATCTCTCCTGCACATATCGAAACTGATGCTCTGAAATATTGTTCCTATCCCTAAAATAATTAACAAGTCTGTTATTAATAATAAGCTAGAGATAAATGATTAATTAAACCGTAGTCATCAAAAAATCAAGATTTTTTTAACTATAGAGACCCTACTTTTTCCAAATTTTTGGGCATAAATACAAGCTTAAAGCTTCTGGTAAAAATTTCGTCGGTACAAGCACTAATAAGCTAGAAGAGATGATTAACTAAGCCGTAGTCATCACTTTTTTTTAACTATGTGGGGCTTTTTCTAGTTTTAGGCGTACATAGGATCTATATCTTACTAACAGCTTCTAGTAAAAATTTCGTCGTGACACAAGTTCTCGCAAGCAAGGGGGAACGATTAATTAAGCCATATTAAACAAATAACTCTTATAACTGCCAGAGATCCCACCCTTTACAATTTCTTTTTGCATAAATGTTGTCCTTGTGTGTGTGTGTCATATATGAAGGATCCCAATGCTTGAGGATTAGATAGATTCTTAAGTTATAACTTTATTTAACATCCAACAAAGCACTGATTCGAATGTACCCACCTACATGATATTAGGAACCGGACTAGAATTCGTTGCTGGATATCGTTGCCAACCTCACATCAATGATGGCAGAACGTGCATGCACCACTTGGAAATGGTGGTAGTACAATAAATTATGTCATAGGATTCCTTGGACTGTCATATGGCTTACACTCACTGTTCTTTTAATTTTTCTTGTATTAAATTCAGGATTCACTTCGATAGTCTAAAAAGTTCGATTCAAAATGAATTATTGACAAAGTCTTCCTAGGTATTTGGAACGAGTCGATTTGGACGACGTCTTTCGTACAGACAGTTCACGCAGTATTCTCGTTATTAAGGCAATAAATAGAATGTCTATCTTTTGATTCTTTAACTGAATCATTCATTTTGAAGAGCTTTATTCCACCAATTAACTTGGTCCACAATAATGTTTGAACAGAAAACATTTCGGTAAACATACACATGATTATTAAAAAAAAGTTAAACAAGAATATAATTTTTTGAAAATTCTTGTATCTAACTTGAAAATGAAAATCCATAGAGCGCCACTCTATATGAAAAAGAATTTATTATGTTTTATTAAGAGATTCACGATTTAATTATTTCCAACCGTTCTGTTGCATCTCCTACACAACATCGCGGAAATCAATTCAAATAAATTCGTTAATTAAATAACATGTATTACAAGATGTTAGAATCTGTTCGACGTAATAGAATTAGCAAAAGCAAACACGGGATTCTAAAACTAGAGTACAAGAATTATTCACACATCTACATATTTCTCTTGACGGGTATAAACTTCTCATTAGTCAAATCGCATACGAATGAAGTATTTACATTAAGTTTGAAGCAAATCCGCGATTCCCGTGGGAGATGTAATCAATTCAAGTTTCCAAACTTCGGAGATGCATAAGTAAATTCTCATATATCTAGGAAGTTTATTCGAAGTTTGCAGGATATCGATCTCAGATATATCAAAATTTATAAGGTAAGGTCATTGACTTTAGTAAATTGTAATGTAGCGTGTGTTTCGATGAACTGCAGACAAAATTATACGTTAAAAAATAAACCAATCGTAAAAAGAAAATCATATGTCAAATAGCAATTTAAAGTGGATGTATCTTTTATTATCGTTATTTCTTTTTCGATAGAATTTGTGGAGATCTCATGTTATCGAAAAAACCTGCTTAAAATACCTAACTCCTGCAATACGGTACATAGTTGAGAAGTCAGTTATTTCGCCAAAATTCAAGCAAAAAAACAGAAAAGCTGTCAGCTAAAGTTTGCTTATAGTTCGACTTTTATGGGGTGGCTGAACATTATCTAGAGACTGGCTACCAGCGAGACAACGAAGGTCATTGCTATTCATCCCATGTCCACAACGGTGTTCGAAATCCTCTCCTACTTGTTCTGTTATGATTATCCAATCAACTAGCACAATAGAGGGATTATAGAGGTACTAATTTACATGACAAGTTACCCTTTTTTTGTTTTATTATTTGTCCTATTTCTGATTCCTTTCTTTGCATATACTAGCGTTTTTCTCTTTATCAACGTGATATAGGGCATATCCCAGATATCTGGAAACATGTCGTTGTAGCTACGATTCTCCAACCGCAGAAGGATGCCCTCTGTCTTCAAAATCACCGGATCTCACTTATTTCTCGCTTATCTAAAATAGTTCGGGTCATTATTTTGAACCGAATGAAGGAAGACCATCATTACCCTTCAATTTATCCAACATAAGGAATTTTGGTTCTTTCCACAGATCTTCAACTATTCTGGATAACCGAATATATTGGATATGGAGATGAAGCAAAGGAAATTATGAGTGCAGTGTTGCTAGACATTATGCGAATCTTTTGCCATCCGATTCACGAAAAAATTCCTTCCACCAGAACTCTGTCCATTACTTAAAGGTGATCCTTGATTCTTGGCTGATGTTTTGACATAACAGGTTTAGTGCTGCAAGATCGGTTGTTTATCCAGTTTTATGTAGAATTTTTCGGCCTATCATCAGATACGGTGCATTGTCCTTATAGGAAGCGCACTATAATCTGTTAGGAATACGAAACAAAGTGAAGACATGGGAATAACTTCTCTCAAGCAATTTGGTATTATTCTAGCAAGAAAGATGTTCAAACGGCTGAAAATATTTGACAACCTCTTACTTTTCCAGCTTCCTGATTTTGACTTCGACAAGTCTCTTGTCAGGATTAACACTAAAAAAGGCCTGACCATCGATGACGATACCGATTAGGGAGGGTGGTGAATAGTTCTTTACCTGATTATCTAATAAAGCAGAAGCTGTTTGAACTCCATAAAACTTTTAAATTGTGATAATAATAATAAATTTCAAATTTGACGCAGTACTTTTATTGAAACACAGAGTATAATTACAGCTCATGTATGTATACGACAATTTAAAATAGAAATTTTTAAATTCTTTAAATCATATCGGTTATAACAGTTCATATTCGACATGATGTCTGATTACTTCCTTCTCAGTTAAATATGACAAGGTTAATAACTTCGTGAGATATTGGTTTTACTTTCAGTAGAAAGTTTCTGCATTGCAATATGTTTAATACCAATTATATTTCTACAACCGTAAATTATGAATTACAGTTTTGTATTGCTTTTAATAAAAGATGTAATTGATACGCTAGGAAGAAAGCGACCAGCAAATTAACCGCTACAACTGTTAAAAAAGTCAACAAAGATATTGGAATTTTAAATGTTATTAAGCGTTACAAACTCAGAATTGATTACATTATCTGCTCCTGGTAGGTAACAATTTTAGTGAAAGTGGTTTCACTAATTTTCTGTTAATTTTGCATTACCAAACACCAAGACTACACAACTACGAGCAAGGTAATAACAAGTGGTTTGTTAAAATGTTTACTTTTAAGTATAAGGAAATAAATAACCAGAAAATTAGGTAATAAAGGAGAACAAAACAAATTAAAATGTTAATGTTTCTAAATATTTTACTAATAAAATCATTCTAAATAAAATAAGAGAGTAACTTGTGTTTGAATAATATTAATCTGAATATTTGGCCGCATTAATAAACATAACTTGTTTATTTATAATATTGTTGTAACTTCCTAGTGTGTATCGTCGAATACAGCCTTGACCAAAACTTGAGATCAACACTTCGAACAAATGCAACGGTTTTTATGCACGCAAAACCCAAAAACTTCGATTTTTGAAAAATATCAAAATATTTTGAAAGTCTTCGTTTGTTGTTCATAGTGTAAACAAGCTTTCGTGTTTTATTTATTAGAGAACTTAATATCATTTTCAATCTGCTCTCACAATCAGATGGTTTATGGTGATTGGCTCTCACGAAAGTAAAATAAGAATAGGCAGAAAATACATAACTACAGAAGGTCAGGCAAGAAAACTTATGTGCGAACCCTTGAAGGATCGTGTAAGATCTTATATATTTTATATATACCTAGTGCTACCATAAATACTGTTACATTTTTACATTTCTTGTTAATGAATAAATAAGTAATAAATATATCAAAAATACCTTAACACAGAACTTCATGCATGTATTGCAGCATATACGTTCTCCATTGAGAAATTTTCCATTGCTTGTCTCAAGACTATTTGAGAGACTCGTTAGGATGTCTGTTAGAGGACACAATGTTCTCTAAATTAAACTATAAAGTCCGGACTAGAGGAGGGTCAATCATTTGCAGAAATAAAATTCGGTACGTTGTTCTGCAGCCAGTGCTGACTTGTTCTGGCTTTGTGGATTGACGCCGAATCTTGTTGGAATGTCCATGGTTCATTATTAATCAATGTGTGGTTCAATAGTTTAACAATGCATTCCAAGACATTTCCTCAATACATGGCTTCTGAAGTTTTAGCCCCATTTTCACAAAAACGAATAGTCGCAGCTAACTCCTCACCAAACCATTAAGGATGAAGGATGATGGCTTCATAGCGCCTGTAGAACTAGCTGTTTTACTTCTCTGGATGATCTAACGTAAATCCTATCATTTGGTTTATTAAAAGATTATTCAACGGTGCAGATCCTTCCATCTGTGAAAACGATTCATCGTTGTGGTTCATTCGCGTAGTAATTAGAATATTTTTGCCCAAAACTACAATCCTATCTGTTGGATTTCAACGTTGGCTGAAGCTGTTGAGGGATAATCTTGAACTCGGGCAGAAGGTTCTCGCTAAGGAAGTGGTACAACGCAAGTAGTTGTCCACGCAAACGCGATGTTAATCTTAGAAGAGGTCACTTAATTTGAGATTTGAAGAAGCTAAATCGTAATGTAAGAGAATATAGGTATAGGTGTAGATAATTGAGTTAGTTAAAATTGTTAAAGATGCTGGTGGTGGTCTTCCTTCTGACCTGAAGATAAGTGCACTTATCAACATTATCGCGACTGTCCCCCATCAATCGTTGTAGTAAGTGTTCATCATTACCTAGGGAGCTAGCTGACAAGGCAAAAACTTAATTATGATCAGTAATATCCCACTGTATCTGTATCTATCTTTAGCAGGACTCTCAATCTAAATCATCCTCTAAAATCTCGCAGATTCCCAGAAACACGACCACCCCCCAATAATATCTATTATAATAATCTCTCCATCGAGCTATTAAAATCATTCATCTGAAGAACCGAGTATCATTTGTCGCGAACGGGAACTACTCGATCACTCGTCAAGTGCTCCTCGCGAGTCAAAAGTTGTTTTGATTTTTGTTTGTTGTCTTATTAAGTCATCAGTAAAAAAATGTCTTAGGTATTATATTTTGATGGATTTTGCTATAACACTTATGCAAAGCAATCACAGCAATGCGGTTATCTAATACTAGGTATATAGGTATGGGAAAAGCTGTTAGTACTCAAACGATAAAAAGAAGACTCACCGTTCAGAAAATAACAAAAAAAGCAGCTTGCAATGAGCTCTTCGATACCAATATTTCACGGAAGAGTACTGGTCAAACGATTTGTGGTCCGATGAACACAATTTCGAGGTCCACTAAGTTATCATTTTGTTAAAGTAATAACCATCTCATCTTTCCCTAGTCTGCTTTCGTGTAAGTAAAGAAAACTTTATGGAACTGCTTTTTTTGCTTTCATATGAGCGTTCGAAACACCTGGTATGATCTTCATGAGTTAATGTGTTGGTGAAGAATATTATTCTAATTGTTTAGCACCCAGTATTATGCACGGAGAAGACAGCAGATCTGGTGCTGCGTGGCTGACCATGGTGTTAGCGAAATGTTTGTTTGCTCGAATGTTTTCGTTAACACGTATTTTCGGATACACTCAAGTTCCAATAAGACAATGTTCCTTGTCACAAATCAGAGAATATCATGCACTGCCTTAGAAGTAATAGCATGGCCAGCACAACTCCAATGCACACTTGTCATATCTTCACAAGTGCTGTTGTCAACCCAAAAGATGTATTTTTTGCAATTTTATGCAGATATAATAATTTTAAGGTGCTAATACTTTTGGCCAAATCTGTAATACATCATATTATTAATATGTAACAAGTTAATTACGATTAATACCTCAAATTACCATGAACAAAATATATTTTCTCGTAACGTACATACATACATATACTTTATCCTGTCTTATGAAATAGTGAATGGCTTAGTTTTTCCTGAATATTTTCTGTTCTTCTAATCCTTGGTTAGGCTGATGTAGCCAAGCAGCAAGATGTTAGATAATTTATTGATATTATTTTCTTTTCCGCAATTTAGTTAAGAGTGAAATGACGTGAAAGGCATAATCAACTAAATAACTCGTGTTCAAGTTTTACCATATTGTAGAATATTTATATTTTTACCGGTAATGAAATGATTTAAAACTACACTTTTCCCAGAACGATTTAACGAGCATGTAGTATGTATCAGCATTATGTGTGTGCGATAGCGTCAAACACTAATCGAAACAGATTGTCCTGCATAGGAAATGAAAGAAGATCCTCCAAGAGCTTCAATATCCGTATCGTAATATAATTACCGAAGTGAAATTTAATTCCTTTAAAATAATCCAGTTTCTATCGATAAGGCTTAAATGCAGTTATCTTTAAACATAATCAAAAACCATTAGAGCGAGAGCACATTCCTTTTCGACAAAAATCCGCGTAATCTTCAGCGGCATCTGCCCGTTGAAATTACGATCGCGATTGTTATGAAACGCTTGATGAATTTTTAATGGCGCAGTGAGTATTTAACGGATACAGCAAGAGCAGCCTACTAATACTAATACGATGATAGATAAACGTAATATAGCAGTAATGGCGCGGCATGGTAGTATAATTACTAGTTTTATATCACTAGTTGATTGAATCTGAAAATGCATATTACAGTTAGTGAGAAATTTGCATTTCAGAGGTTTATAATGCCTGTTGTAATATTAATATCGGTACATGATTCAATTTATTATCGCTGAAACGTTTTTAATTTTCTCCTGGCTTTCAAAGAAGATTGGTATATTCTAACGCTGTTTAAGAATTTATAGACAATTTACCGTTATAATAATTAAAGTTTATTGTTTATATCTCTTTCTCACGATCAGCAGACATTACTTTTTGCGGATCACATTTCATAACTTTATTTTATAAATGTTATAACACATTTTAATTTTCCTTCCTCTCGTCTAATAAAATTTAATTGTCAAAAGTGTTTGTAACAATTTTGACGCCACTGATAACTGATGTTATTGACTCAATCATACTTCATAATTTTCTATCAATCTTTAAGAAAAAATATCTTGAATGTATCCTGTTGTGGCTAAAACTTCCAAAGTTCACTCATGTTTTATTACAAAACGTCATAGCTTAGTGTAAGAAATCTTAATTAAAATTGTGGTCCGGTTTAATTAATTAATTAATGCAATAGCAGCGTTATGGCGAATCTTTTTCTATATTACAACTCCACCATTTTTCCTATGTAACTTCCAAGCGTTGTGAATTGACATTTCAATGCATTATAAGAAGGAAATATTACTTTTTTGCCCTATGAAAGACAATAAAGACCCAAATTCTTACCACATCCCTCAACAACTCCCATATTCGCGTCGTATAAATTGGCTAGATGTGGCTGAGCTACGTGGATTATTTTCCATCCTTATTGAAAACATATTTTCATGTGTGTGAGTGAGTAAATTATGTACAAACATGGTGACCTAGTTATGTTGCCATGGCTTCATCAATGCAATCCATCTCCTCACATACATATACCTATATATTTTCTAAAACTTTTTAACTCAGATGCTCAAGCAAAGTCTGTACCTTTCCAAATTTGTTACTAGCTTCTATTTTAGTATTGTAGATGAAAATGGAATGTAATACACCTACGAATGCTTTGAGGTTTGAGTTTTCTATTCTTACATGATGATTCTTCTGACATACATAACGATTAGTTTCGTTTACTAGTAGCTCCATCGTCAACTTGGCTATTAAAAATTGTATTATTACACTGGAAGTCGTCACTCGTCCATTTGTACCAGGCAAGTTTGTTGGCAAATTCTAACATGTTCTGCTTTTTGTAAATCTGTCAGATGATGGGGTACAAACCGAGTTACAACCTTTTCAAATGTAAATGCTCGTGCAATATTGATCCCATTTGCGAGGATCCAATCTTCAGCATCGTAGCAATGTTTTCGGGGTTAACAGCATTTAAAGGAGGGCCAGCTTCTTTTCTATGTACCACCGACTTGCAACCTCGTTCAAATTCTTTATCCCATCCGATAACAGAAGCTTATTCTATGTACTATGTCTCAAACACTATTCAACCGAATTGCACAAACTACACTGCAATTGACAGCTAAAATAATGCATTATTTAAGAAACAAAATTTGTTTTGCACGGGCAACTAGATTTTTCAATTCTCAATAATTGTAGCTCATCCCTCGTAAATTTTTCTTTTTGCCGTTTTTTGTTTCTACGTTTATTTTCCTTGTAATCAAGACTGAAAGTGGGATTTTGTCATCTGAAAAAAAATGTTGATTGTTTGATCACCAACATTCTCTGGAGGAAAAATGGTAAAAGAATCAACGTTTTTCACAAGTACTTCTTCGTCTTTAACATTACCACAGACTTGCTTAGCGACAAACCTCTAAAACAATTGACAGACTCAGAAACACCACTTAGACAAAAACCATTATAGCTATGGTTCTCTAAAAACAAATCTATGTTTTTCAGAAATTTTTAATACGCCTGAATAATTTCATTTCAACTTATACATAGAATATTTCCTTCGTTTTCTTTATCATGTAATACAGACTGCTTTTTAAATTGCACACTTTTTACGAGAAGATTACCTTAAGTTAAGATAATTTTGCACTTGTTGATGTTTTGCTGATTATGCTGTCACCCTCTTCAGAAGGTTTCTAAAGTCTGACAAGCCTTCTGAAACGATAACACCTGAAATACTTCAAGACAGGATGTTACGTTTTGACATATAAACAATCAGTTAACAACGACGGTAACATTTTATTAGAAAACATGGTATATTAAACAATTCTTGCTTAGTAAAATTAATTGTTATAAACGTAATAAAATGTGAAAGAAAAACAAAAAGGAGGAAATTCGGCATTCTGAATAAGCATCACAATTGTGATGACGCAAGTATATAATTATTAAATAAACCATTAAATAAACTCATTTCGACAAACAAAGCATGCTCAAACTCTTGTATCGCCCACTGAGGAGGACTAAAGAAGTCCGAAACATGTGTCTGTGTGTCACGATTGAACTTTATGCACTTTTTTATGCACTGTTGTCTTTGACGTATTTATGATTGCCAAATCCTTTGCTACATATGAAATAAGTTTATACCTTTTGCATTGCAAAGTTGATTGTTTGTCAATGCACTCTCGCAGTCGAGAGGTTTTTCTTCTCTGCTTAGTCAGTTGCGTATATTTGATTCAGTATTTGAGTTATCACTGCCATTGAGTTTAATATTTGTGCATTTCAAAATCCTTTTTTTGTATTTTCATATTCCATAAGATAAAAAAAACCTCCTACACGAATATTAACAAGACGTATTAAATTAATTTTGTGTGCGAGCGTTTTACTTACAAGTTAATGAAAACAATCCGAGTTCACAATTCCCTAGTAAGTTCGTCAATAAAACATATGCCTATATGTAACGTTTAGGAAGTTTACTTTCCATCCTTCGTCAGAGCTAATCTGCAGTCCCCCGATTTACACAGAAAACTATAAATATAACTTGTTTAGGGTATGCTTGTTGTCTAGGGTTACCCGATTTTTTTTTAATTCTATTTCCTTTATTCCTTTACAGTCTAAACATACACGAAGTACTACGAAGTAAATCAATAGAATCAAATAAATAACAATGTCGATATATTATCCAGCAAATAATTACGACACAGATTTATGACCGTAAACATCAATGCATACGCAACAGGATGTCATGTGACGACAAATTATATTCAATGACAATAATTGATCATTAAAGAACTGCCGATGCTTCGATCAGTCAATTTTTCTCTATACGTCTCTCTCTTTCTCCGCCAGACCACAATAATAATTCGGTCGTTTTAACAAGCAATCGCGAACATTGTTTAAATGGCTTTACGTCTTTGATAATCTAACGTGCTGCCGTCACACGATAATAAATTATTTCGGCATTTGTTCCACTGTTTCGCCTGTCATGTAATCGTTTGCGGAGCTGTCATTCGATAAATCCTAACGATCCTTTTGATTCGACTGTGATTCTACTGCTAAATCACAGCTTACGTAAGGATCACGTTTCACATAAAGAATTGGAATTGCTTTCGTGCTATTGTGTAATCTGGGCTAATATTTATTATATTTTCGTTTACTCGCAGATGATGTATAGTTTTTCTTACGATTTCAATTATATTATTCACATGTCAAATAAATATAATCAATCATAACGGTTTCTCGTCAAATGCACGTTATGTCCGTGGCTAAAAGAAACAATGAAGACCTTTCATTTTAGATATAGATTACAAAATCATGTAAATTAACTAGGAGTGTTCCTATTATTTCAATTAAACTTGTGTGTTTAAGAGAATAATCGCAATTTCATGAATAATAAGAGATACATAGTTTTGGCGGAGGTACCGGTACATATAATTTATAACAATTTCTATCTAACTACTATTTTAGAGAAAATACAGCAAATATTTAAACACGAAAGTTGTTTAGTTTTAGGAAATTTATAACGCAAAATTATTCTACGATATACAGGGTGTTTAGTTTGCCCGTAACCATCAGTATCTTTACATTTTTAAATGGAACACCCTATATATGATCACATTTCTGAATTGCCTGTGGAATTTTAAAGCAACTTTGTACAGGATCATATTTGTTTGAAAATTTTAACATTTTGCTCTCTTCAGAAAAATGCCATTATTTCGGTAACGGAAAAAATGTCACATTATTAAACTTAACATAACGTTAGAAGCATCTCCTATGATGACAATAGACAGATGTAGACTTAAATACGTTATACAGAGTGTTCTAGAAATCATGAAACAATTCAAATGCGAAAATCTTCATTTTTTTCAAATTGAAACACTATATTTTCATGGGTTAGTTGAAAGCGAAAATTAATTGTCTATTAGTTTGAATAAAGCATGTATATAGTAAAAATTAATGGTTTTAGAGATATTTCAAATTATATCTCATTTCTGTGTGTTGCTATGTAGGCGTGTTCTTTAAAAGAAAGTTTAGAAACCAAATATTAAATAAAACTTTTTTTACTATTTGTCTGCTGTGCCGAAATTTTTGTAAATCTACGTGCGTTTCAAATTTGTACTTATATTTAAAATATGAAGGTACGTTAACGTAGTTGATATAAAGTGACACTCAGAACCTTTGGTCTTTAAAAGACTTCAGGATCGATTTGAAGCAACTGAACATGTAGACTATAAACGTGCCAAACCAGTTACAAATGATAATAATCAATTTGCAGTAGTTGCTATGTCAGTCGAAGATCCCCATACTATTTGTTTGAATTCTTTGCTCTACTGTCTCTTTTCCAAATCAATATGGGAATGTTTAGATATAACAAAAAACAAAATTTTTGCTAACCACCACCTTCCATAGAAAAATTTGAGGACTGCTCCGAACATTGTTATAACATTTATTTTATAAAAAGGGGGAAAGAGAGGAGAGGGAGGGGGAGGGGGTGGCGGTGAAATGTCTCCATGTCTGTGATTTCTCCAACTAAGTCTAGAACAAGCTTCAGAAACTTTCAATAGTTATTTCTTCAAAAAAAAAATAGAGACAGTGAAAATTCGCTTTTGTCAAAGATTTTATGAACAATGGAAGAAAGTTAAAACTGTAGAACAATAAAAATAACAACTTGCAATAGCGGTCAACCTTTATTTTCAAAACAAGGAAGGAGCGGGAAGGAAGAGGGGGAACAGATATGACAGAGTGTATGATAGAAATCTAAAGTGATGATGGTGATATTAAACAAGTTAGTCAACTGTCGAAAGTGCAATGAAAATAACGGAGGCTTGTAAAACTTCATTCTTCTCGTTTATTTAATGGAACAAAAACATTAATTTGCAACAATTAATTTGCAACAATTACAAGATATTTAATTTGAAACAACCATTAAAGAAAGAAGTCCTATTCAAGAAATCATCAGCGGCGTCATTATTAATATTTTAGACCTAAATTGTTCATCATCGTACAAAATCTTCTTTATGTGTCTACTAGTGTTCTGTTTGATGCTTACACTACTTTTGATTTCACTTTTCAAGTTAGTTCAATACAATACGAATGTTCCCTTATAAGTCGACGCTAACCATCATTACGTTCATCACATCTTCCTTTTGTTACCTAACGATTGTACCTATACAGTTGCTAATTTGAAATGCATCGGAGTCTTGCGCCAACAAATCTTCTTCGTACGGTATACACAACGGAAGTTCGAACGCTTTCCGGTACTCGAAGTTGGTCAGTGAGACGATAACAGATCGCTAGAGCGGCTAACACATCTCTCGGCGCCGTTGTACCTTCATTCTATTATTCCACTATTTTTCGTATTTTTATTTCTTCTTCGTCGGATATAACCGTACGAAGATCTTATCAGAAAATGACCTTTAGAGGTCTAATTGTGTCGGTAGTTCCGAAACGCCATACAAACGTAGCTGCATTATAGCGCTTTTGTCTACGCCTCAGACCAACTATCATTATGCGAAGCAAATTATTATCCTTTAATTAAAAACGTTTAATTACGCAACGGTGTGGTGGGTTTTTATAATTGTCGCTCAATTTAGTTAAATAGCAGTTCAAATTATGTAATAATGAGAAATTTATGCAAATAAAATATTTAAATTACATCCGCGCACCGTTTTCTTTGTCGTTTTAATAAAACGGTATATTATATTATGTGCTAGGATTTTTTGTTAAACGTTAATTAAATGTTTGCATCACGTGTACGAAGAAAATTTTGTATTTGTAAAAATTTGTAAATGGTAAAGAAAATTGTATACTTAAAGTCTGTGTTAAAAAGACGGAAAGGACACCCATAAAACGAGGTGAATACAAGAAGAGAGATCAACACGAGAAAGAAATACGAAACTGACCAGAAAAAGCGAAAAATGTAGCCATCCAAACTTATTTGTCTGTCGATCACCTTTTAAATTCATAACAGACATACATAGTTTTCTTCTAAATCTGTTAAATAGTTTATATAATGCACAACTGCAAATAAGCAATTATTATTTTTACAATTTAAATACCACAAACGTGCATGTCGAGAACTTATAATGGTCGTTCAATATATATTTTTACAACTTAACAGTACTTTCACTATAACGTTGGATAAATAATAAAAATCTCGCTATGTTAATTCATTGAAATTGAAATTTGAATTAAATTCATTTTGGTATCAGTTACAAATTGCACTTTTCTAAAAATAACATCTACGTGAAAATGGTATATAAATCATAACTTTCTTTTATATAAAAGCGTAAAATCAGTGAAATTATTAGAAAATATATTTATATATACGTACATGTAACAAACATCAAGTAATTAATGCATTTTCTTTTGTTTTTTTTTCAGAGTGGGTATAAAGCCTACGGAATTAGTGGCCAACAATGTGTGAAGTAAGTATAAATTTATCTAATTACTAATATTACATCCTAATTATCTGTTTCATAACATAGTTTTATGAGAATTTGCATTGGGTAGCATACAGAATTAGTATCTCGACATTGAAAAATTGTATTTATTATGCACATAGGTGCTAGCCATAGAATTAGGTTTTTAAATTGTTCAGAATTGTTTAACGATTAAGACGAAAATAGATGGCTATATTTTTAATCCTTTACAAGTCCACTAATTTTGTATAATGCCTGGAGATTAACGATCTATTTCACAAATTAGCAATAAAGTAGGTACTGCTTTTACTTTTGCTGAAATCATTCTATAGTCTTTTTGTTTCAAATTCATTCAAATCGAACTGAAATAAATGCAACAGCCGGATAAAAATACAAAATCATAGGAGACAGACCATTAATAAGTTTTTTCATCCTGCTTTCAGAAGTACAGGTCAAAGTATTAGTTGTATTAAGCAATAGTGTATCTTCGTCCTAAACGTGGTGATGTGAATAATATTCCTAAACAATTTCATGAAAACCGTGTTTATTTCCTTATATTGCTCATATTTAACAGGATAAATGTGGCAATACCACTGTGCTACATATCTATTCCAACAAAGTAACAAAAGCAGTTGTTTGGACATGACGAATTGCCATAAGGCTTCTGGACTCTGAAATCGTTGTCCATACGGTACAGAAACAAAAAGAAATCATTAGGTGTTAAACCAGATCTATGCAGCGAATGACTCATCAATTCTACGTTTTGCTACTTTTTTTTGAGTGACTGTGAAATTATTCGGAATCAAATTTAAACTAAGTTTCTTCACCAATAAATATTCATGCAATATCGAATATGTCTTATGAATATAAGATGGAATATGGATAGGGATGCTTGTGTTTATTATATGCCATACGAAAATTTTGAGTTAGTTCTATCACAACATCGATATTCGTCAACACTACTATAGATTGTCAGCCTTTAAATTTGTCCACCAACAATCTACGGCCACTATTACATTCATTGAATCAACAAAATGTAGTGGGTTTGTATCAACGTTCTGCCTTGAGATAATTCATGTCAAAATGTATAAAATAAATAAGCAAAAGTGAACTTCAAAACGGTGGCTTTTCTTCATCGCCTTCTGGTAAGAAAAAAAGAAACGACCAGTAGGGAGAGATTCGTTATCTTTATAGCATCCGCAACAACAACTATAAGTTACATCTGAACTACTCAGAACTATATTTCTGCGTACTGTGAATAATAAATATAAGAGGATTTCAGATTGATATAAAATACATCAATCTTAAACTCTGGAAATCTAGGAAACAAAACATGTTATTACAATAATGCAATTTTTCCCCAAACGCCAATTAATTAAACATATTTTTATATAAAAATATGCCGTCCCGAAGTGGAGTCGAACCACCAAGTAGGGCTATTCTCAAAGATTGACTACACAAGTAAACTTCACAAATATATGCGAAGGAGATGTTATAATGACCTAGGATAGGCAACATTTTTGACACCGAAGTGTATTATTTTCTTGCCGCGATAGCCCTACATGGCGGTTCGACTCCACTTCGGGACGGCATATTTTTATATAAAAATATGTTTAATTATTTGGCGTTTGGGGAAAAATTGCATTATTGTATTTACATACGCCAAGAAAATAATACACTTCGGTGTCAAAAAAAAAAATGTTATTGTCGTGAACATTTAACTCTAAGACTACTAAAAGCATAATAATAACGCGTGATTCTATTTTCAGGAAAACATTTCTAGAGTCTCCATTTAATCAAACATTTTGGTATGGTTATTTTATCGCAATCATTGCTTGCGTTTGGCTCATAACAATTGTATGGTAAGTTACTAATCTTTTTATGAGTCGTTAAAAACAAACTTATTGCTAATGTTGTCTTTTTCAGCTTACTAAAACGAACGAAAACTTACGTTAAAACACTAGTCATCTTCCTCGTTTTAACCATAGGATGTATTATAGCGTTGATCGTTAGAGCGGTCGAAGAAGAAATGAACTATCATGGAATCGCGAAATTTGGAGATATTGCAGATTGGAGTATTCTTGGAAACGCCGAAGTAAGTTCAAATATAGTTCATAGGTTTTTTTTTGCGGGTAACACGGATGCTGATTTTTGTGTTCGAATGAGTATCTATAAACAGTTTATTCAAATTACCGCTGCATTAGCAATGAAGATGGTTTTTTTAGGTTTTCTGATTATGCGGTAATTACGATACACTTGGCCGGCTGAGCCTGAAATTGGTTTTGTTTTTATATCTCGAAAGTGATAATAGATTCGATATGGCGTGTTTAGCATAACTGGATTCGCGAAGTAATTAAATATAGAATTGTTTTGAACTTGATGTATAAATTATGAAATGCGTAACACTTAAATTGTATGTATTTTGCATAAATGGCATGTTCGAATAAAAACAAAGTAGTTAAATAAGCAATCATGCAAGGACGTAATCTTGTTTTGCATAGAGAACTCGTTTTAACCGTGGTGATTTTTATGCATTCGGAAAATTATTATAAATTATTGGTTGTACGTGCATACCACGCGCACTTCACTTACCTTATTATTGATTATGAATTATTACGGACAGTCCGTTTGGATTGAAGTGTTTCTGCCTTCACTTTAGAACTAATTTTAAACGAGAGAATCAATGGAGTTGTTAGTAGACCAAGCTTTTAAAATTTTACGAGGTGCGTATAACGATTGGGCAATATACCAGATAGTAAAAATTAATCGACTATAGTTTACTACCATCTTGAGAGTTTTATAAATATTTAGGCCGCGAGTATAAATCTCAGATGATGGTAATCAAATTTATGCAACTGGGTCTGGCATTATGATTTATACTAAGAATGATTGCTATAAACTTTACACAAAATTCAACTAACGTGACCACTATATTGACAAAATAGTAAGATCTGGTATAAATCATTGGGTTAATTTTTTTTATTATTATTGATAATGGTGAAAAGTATTTTATTCTAAGAACGCGTTCAATGTTACCATTAATAGAATTCAAGATACCATCGAAATAAAATAAATTTAAATTGCAATTTTTTTTCATAGTAAAATAAATAAATATAAAGTGATTTTGTTTGTTTAGGTATGGTACTACGCAGCGATTCAGTTGTTCTTCTCAACGCATATTGGATTTGGAATTTTTGTTACCAATGCAGGAATTGTTCTGAAGAAAGTCAACCCAGTCTGGTAAGATATTTTATTGATACTAAGCAGGTTGTAAATACATAATTTTGTTACATAAAATCGGGCGATAAATCACTGTAGTAATTTAAATTTATAAAGTGAATCAATCATTGTATACATAGTGTCCCAATTGACACGGTTTCAAAGTTTCAAATAAAGGTTTTGCTATTTAGGTGTCTTAATCACAGAAGAAGCGTTTGTAAGTTTATTATAGATTACACATGATTAAGTCCCTTTGATTACGACCTTTCTCTTTCTATATTCTGTTGTTTTCCAGAATTTTTTTCTTAAAAATTTCGTCTTGATTTGATTTACTGTTTCCAATATTAACATGTACGGATTCTTTTGCTGATATAGACAACCCACAAACTCCAAAATCATTCAAATGACGTTTAAAACGTGTAGTAATAAAAGTGCCCCAATCCACTCATTCCGTTATTATTTAGTTACCATCATTTTGAATTATGTTTTTGTTTAAAAAGTAGACATTTTCGCCAATTTAAAATGTCACTGATTTTTATATGAAACTAATTTCTCTTAAAAAAAACAGGCCATTATGGAAACCGTGTTAGCTGAGACACCTTGTATACACATACATACAGGGTGTTCTGAAGATATTAAAGAAAAAACGAATTACAAGGCGCCATCTTCAAAGAGCTCTACCTCCCTTAGGAAGCATTTTCGGACTTGGGAGAATTGGGTAAAATTGTCTTAAAATTATCTGAGGAATCTCCGGTCTTCGTTTGTCAGGAGAGTTTCTGGATACCCTGTATATGTCTAGCCATTCATGTAGCAATGTGCAGATATCCTTTATATCCTGAATATACAGAATATTCAGGATATAAAGCACAGTTATGAAGTTTGTAATCATACATTACATTGCATAAGAATTCCTGCTATCTAACATACCACATGTTCCAAGATTTTACTTTAGCCTGCTGTTAAATGTTACCGCTTATATCAAAATATTCTAAATTCAACAAACATTTTCTACTGTTACAGGACGGGTTGTGGCTACATCTTCATCAACCTTATTATAGGCACAGTATGTGTCTTGTTATGCTACATATTCGCACATAGTTTTGACCATCCAATACCACAAGAAGGTGATATAGCGCAAATAACGCTAATGACAATGATATATGATATATCATTAGCGTCGGAAAATACCATAGCATGGCCATTGCTTGCTTACTTGGTTATTATTTTCGCAGGTTTTATTAGTATGGTATGCAATTTATTATTATTAACTAGTAAACATTAACATTATTTAATAATAAATATTTCAGATAACGCTCCTGTACACAATCGTAAAAGCCATAAGTTTAGAAAGCAGGAAGAGATGGTATTGGTGGCAAATATCCATGTTCTGCGGTATATTCGCCTTAGCTTGTTCTTGCCTGATTTTACTGAGAAAGGAGTTCCAGATAGTGCACATGTTGGATCATTATATCGTTGGCAACGTAGTGTTGATTAGTATTATTGTTGAAATCTTAGCTGTTATAGGTTGTTACGGTAAGCATATAAATCGAATATATATATATATATATATATACAGCGAAGCAAAATAATCTAACTTTATTACAGGAAGTAAACGGATACAATCTGATTTCGAATTTATACTGGGTAGAAAGTTGCCAATTGTTTACATCATATTGTGGTGGCTATGCCCGTTTATACTATGTGGAATTTTCCTTTGGGCCGTTGCAAAATTGGCACACTTAACCGGATATCTTACAGAAGACCCAGTGTGGTTGTATGCTACAGGATGGGCAATCGTTCTGTTAGCAGTTGTCTTCGTCCTTTTCATGGGATTCTTCCAGGCATCTAAACAAGATGATTATTACACCTTCAGTGATGTAAGTATACTACGAAAATTATACGATAGAATGCAATTACATTCTTGTTAATTTTTTTTTATAGAAACTGAAGGCTGCTTTAAAATTCTCAAGAAAATGGGGTCCCGTCGATCCAATAATGCGATACAATTGGGTCCAATGGCACAGCAAAGCTAAAGACGGTCAACGCGACTTTACTTTGAGGCGAAGGGGAACCAGAGAATACACGCATTCGGTGAAGAATCGCAGCAAATACAGTCCGAGAAAATACGTACCTGCATCCAACGAATCATCGATCAATACTGATTCGATAGCATTCAGAAAGAATGATCAAAATCAAAATAACATAGCGATAATGAGCATGTCCACTTATAACGAACCGTACTTCCCTATTAATAATATTCAAAATAAGCATTTACCAAATAGTAATAATATCCCCAGACCCCTCAGGGTTACGTCACTAGTCGATACATTAGACCCACCGAAGAATGATGTAAATCGAAGGAGTTTCCCAGCCTACTACGGTGGTAATGATTATAAGATTAGCATTAATCCATTAGCAAATCTAAATAAACCAAAACCAGATCCAAATAGTGACGGTGGAACGTCAGAAGGTTATGGAACTTTTAGAAACGGCCCCTACGTCATAGAAGGTGAAGATGTAGATCATGTATGCCATCGGAAGATTAATCCGTACTCTGAAGAAGCCACTGAACTTTAGTCATAGGAATAAGTTATTTATAATATTCATTTAGTATAGAATATCATGGATGATTACAATCAAAATATACTCAGATAACAGACATATATTTTTTTTGTAATATCTATTAAACTGTTCGAAATTCTTTTGTATATACATTCTTTCTTTGTACATATTACACATGTTGGTGTTCACAATGTTACATAAATTATTTATTACGATGATTTCTAGCTATTATAGATATATTCTCCTGACTGTTTTTTTATATATGTATACATACTTAATGTAAACTTATTTGTATAATAATATACTTTAATTACCAAATTTTAAGCTTTTATAGACTGGAATGATTGCTTGTATGTTGTTCGTTGTTTAGAAAGGTAGATAATTATGGTAAATGAAATTAAATTAAAAAATATATTAAAATTATTAAATTTTATTATTCGTCATCAATGAAATACAACTACAGCACTAATTTAAAATGTAACAAATTACATTTATAATGCGTATAACTTAATCATTGCGAAGCAACATTTTCTTAATTAAAAACGAAATTACGCTAAAATGCAAAAACGAAACTACAAAAATAAATGGCACGTTTACATTACTAAGTAAATATCACTAAAAATTGAGGTCAACATTTAAAATTGAATACAGTAATGTAATATCAACTGACGCGATTTTCGAATACATAAATCTGGAGTATACATGTAGCTAAAATACATAATATGTGTGATACAGAGTACCTTCTAGAGTATTTAAAATGTATGGGCGTTCCTACACACGCCGCAACCCAAAGCAAATTCTTCACCGGTAGGTGGATGTTTGACATGCAGAGGACACTCCTCACCATCCAGTTGTTTAGCTTTCGGTCCTAAAAAGAAAACATTTCATATGCTAATTTGTATTAAAACTTCTGAAGAGGGGCCGTTCTGCCATAAGACCCTTTTTTAGCGCAAGCAATAGCAATGCATGCTGGATGGTGTGAATGACTACCTGTAATATCTGTAATGATCCAAGTAATAGAGAGGATTGAACAACAAAAAGTAAATAAATACATAATTAATAAATAATAAATTACATATAACAGGACAAGAGCATGGTTTTAGACTTTCTATTTAACATATGCCTACTGGAGAAAAGCAGTTTCAGAGTACTAAACTAGAATTATCTATCAACGAATCCAACATTTTTGCTTTAGAAACAATGACAAAGTTTTCATTATCAAGCCGAGGCTATTCACTCGTGGTTTTATTGTTTTACATGCGTATTTCTGATAGTTAACGAACTTAGATTTAGTTTTAGTTGAGGGTAATATTGCACTGTGACCTACTGTTCTATTTTGCCTGCTTGCATAAGCTGTCAGCTGGTGCGGTTCGCCCGCAGAGCTCCCCATCCAGTCCAAAAGCTTTAATAAACTGCAATAACTGTGATGGTTTCATAGAAGGTATTTCTTCGTCGTTTATGACGTCTTTGCCGAGATAATTGGCTCGGATTTCTGTTATAGCAGCACAGTTAGATGTCAGGTGTTCCGGATTTTCATCCTTCGCCCCACAGAACTTGCAGTCATTATTCTGTTTCAGACCTATCCTCGTCACGTGTTCCTCAAGGTGACAATGCCTTGTAAGAAAAGCTGTGAGAATGCGTAGTCCGTTTCTTCTTAGTTCTAGCAAGGTTTTTGCTCTATGCTTGTTGTAGTTTCGAATGAATATTTTGTGTCTCAGACCAGGGAGATTCTTCTAGAGGAATACTTTGAGCCTCTTCTCTCTATCTTTGAGTTCGTTTTTGTAGGTGTTCATTCCTATACCGCAAAACGGTTCCGGTCCCACAAACAAAATTGTCGCGCCCTTCTTTGCTAATAAGTTAGCTTCTATGTTGCCTCTAATTCCAATATGTCCTGGTACCCAGCATAATGCAACTCTGTTTTCCTTGCCTAGGTTGTTTAGTCTATTAAAGCACTCCCACACTAATTTCGAGCTGATCATGTTAGAACTCAGCTGGTTGCTTGACTATCGGAGAAAATTGCAATGCTTTGCTTTCGATAGTTCCTGTCCGGGTTTAATTGAGCACATTCTCCAATGGCGTTGATCTCCGCTTGGACGACGCTATGGTATATTCCCATTGGCTCGTAGTATTCGCATTTCTGGTCCGAATATCTCTGCACGTCGGTTTTAGAACCATCCACATACCATTTGATGATGTTTTCTCTTAGGGAGTAGGTGGAGCATTCTCCCACCCATTCTCTTTTATTATTTAGCTTCGTAAGTAAGTTCTTTTCCTAACCATTTCATCTTTCGCTACACTTAAAAGTTGAGAAAGTCTCACATGAGGTGGCCAACTTCTCCGGTATGGAGTCTCGTCCCTTCTAATCACCGCCCTGGTCAGTCCGTGCAATACCGCAAGGGATACTCCCTCCATCACTATGTGTAGGGATGTGAAGTCTAGAATTACCTCTAGGGCCGCAGTTGAGCATATTCTCATAGCTTCGGTAATGCATACGCATGCTAGCCGTTGCAGCTTGTCAAGGGCATTCCTGGTTGTGATTTGTGTGACCTTCTGGCAGCTGGTTATCGCCCTTTACGTTACCATGGGTCTCACTATACTGATGTACAGCCATCGCAAAAATCGTCACTAAGTGAAATCCTTTCAAATTTAGATTCGTTAAACCAGTCGTAAACACTCCTCTGAGAAGGAGCTAGACCATTAAATGCAGCATTGCAGAACTTTTAAAATCATAGTAAATCATGACTCTAAAATTTGTCCTCGTTAAATGCATTTTTACTGCAAACCACCCTGTTTGAAATTAGCTAGCTCAATAGCTGTTGCAGTTATCAAAACTAAATTCGAACTGTCAAAATAGAAAACAAACATTTGTGTCATAACATGTTGATTTCTTTGATTCAATAGAAATATTAATTCGCAGAAATAATCGGTACCCTCGTACTTGAAATTGAAAAAATAAATGGCAAATACTGAAAAACAAAAAGCACCATACTATGCACAATTGACACACGAACGTAGTAAAAAAAATAAACTACGATACACTAGGTGTTCCAGATTCAATGTTGCAAGTGATATCCTCCATATTTACAGACTTAAATAATAACCTCTAAAAACTACCTACACACCTCTATGTTCATTTTTGTTAGTTAAAGTACAAAGAGTTTAGAACAGAAACCAATTAGATATTTAATTTAAGATATTAAAAATACCACATAAAAGCAAATGCCCTGAAAATATTTAAATGCATTAATAGTTAATTAAATTTTATAGGCTGCAAATGATACTAATAAAAAAATAAAGCTTTGTTATAAATGTCATATTGTACATTGAAAAGTGTAGGGAACATAATATATTGCGGCCGCCTCTTAATAATAACAAAACTTGAAAGTATACCTGCTGGGCACTGCGGTAATTCATTTTTCGGCAGATTAGTGACTCTCTGGAAATCATCATGGCATGGGTTACAAAAATGCGTCGTCCCAAAACAGAAAAAGACAGCCACAGAGCAACAATAGCGGCACTTATATTCCAAGAAGTCAGTGCCATGCTTAGGACACATCTGAGCTCGAGCAACGTCAGAACAACCACCACATACTAATTCTGTCGGGTCGTAGTTTTCACTAACTTCGGCGTCACATCTTGCTTCGCCACCATAATATGCCTGCCGATAAAAATACGCAATCAATAGTAAATCTATGGATTGTAACAATGATCGCAGTACATACCTTATTACATTTGTAACAAACGTAGTAGGCATATCTATCCATAGCGTATGCGGCTGCGTTATTATAAAAACGACCACCAGGTGTGGCTACTGCATCCGTTGCCAGGAGACCTTCATATTCCAAACGTAATAGAGCCTTCCTTTGAACATCGTTAAATAGTTCTTGTATCGGTGCTAACAATTCTCTCAAAACGTCATGGTCCATATTCGACTGATACGGTTAAGGTTAATAAGATTAATTTATTTAAATGATACATCACAATAAAAGTATTTATACCTTGCATATAGGGCACAATGAGAAAGAAAATGTAATCCGTGGTCCTGCCCAGCGTTTCATCAATACTGTTTTGCAGCAATGTAAATGGAATACATGTCCACATCTCAACTAAAAAAAAAAAAGCAATTACAATATATGACTTAGCTTAGCCTTGATCATTAAATAATGACTTACTTGTACAGCTGGCGCACAAGAAAGCGCTTCAGTGAAGCAGATCATGCACATGTCATCCGCATCTTGTCTTAGACTAGTGTCAGAGGAGCATCCATGCAGACATGGTAAACAATCAAATTCGCCTTGGACACCACCACACATATGACCACAAGTAAGTAATTTAGTGCAGGCTGTACGAGCGTACTCCTAAAAGAAACATAAGCATTAAAAGCAATAAAAATTATAATATAAATTTATATTATAATTTATTCATTAACATACCTGACATTCTTGATCAGCACAAACGTTTCCTATAGCCAACAAGCCCGAGCTACCGACAGCTCCACAAAATCTACATTGACCGCTTGTGCCGACACCACGATGTCGAGCACTGCCTTCCCGATATTCGACTAAAGCTTTCAAAGTTCGAGCATCTGCTACTGCCAGTAGCCAGAATAGCTTAGTACGTCCGCAACCTTCGTGAAGTTCCACCTTAATGGCTTCCTCCTCCTCCTTGCACACCTAAGTTAAACTGGTTATAAAAAGAAATATTTAATAAATTATATAGGACCTACTTGGCGTTGATGGTTGCGAGTTTTTCTGTGTAAATGCAAAAATCTATCGCAATCAGCGCATAAATTACCACACAAAGAGCACTGGATAACAGCATTGGTTTCACCATCGTCGTGATTCGTACAGGTTGGTCTAGGTGGCGTTGGTTGTCCGTCTGCTTTAGTCCATTGACCTATAAACCACAATAAATAAACTAGATTGTATCTCATTCACAATGAGACTTATAGTCTACCTGAAGATAGTCTTTCAACATGATCCTTATCTAAGACACACAATGAAGCCAAGGCTAACCACAAAGTGGGTGTCCTCAAACAGATAGAAGGTATTCTATGATCTTCGCTCAACTGAGTTAAGTTTAAAATATTTTGCGCAATTGCTGCTTTGGTCACATTTCCCCACGCTTCTGATAACTTTCCCTGTGAAATATTGTTTAATATTGAATAAATAACTTCAACTTAAGTGATGCTTACGGAAGCCATATCTTTGATGAGATGTACGATTACTTCAGCGAGCTTTCTACTGACGTAACCACGTAACCACCAACGCGAACACATATTATCCTTTGGATGTATTGACGTAGCTAGTGTAACTGTGTTTAATTCTTTCAAGTTACTACCGCTGTTAGTTTTTCCTTTTGCTTTAATTTGTACAGTTAGTGATTTGGCAATTACACTCAAGAGAACGTCTAATATACCAGCTCTATAAATTATTTAGCGAGAAAATGGCTTAGAGTAGATATGTAGTTTAAATTAATTCTAAACTGACCTGTGTGTATCGAAGATTACACCTTTACTAGTAGCAGCAACAATACTGAAGTCTTTCGGTGGAAGACTTTCGATGCTCATAGCTTTTGCAAAAGATTCTGGAGATATTTCTGGCAACATTCGTTTCAGCAATGCAGTAACTTGACGTTGAACTCTAGCACTTCCTGTGTGTAAAAGACTTAGCAAGTCACTTAGTAATCCACCTTGATGTGATAAATAAGCTCTTCCAACCGAACTGCCTATAAATTATTTATAAAACGAAATCAAAGATGACAACATTGTTTTAAAAATATTAACCTGATAATGCTAAAACCATTGACAACATTTCAAAACAGTATGTATCCGTGTTTTTGGTGGCATCTTGACTTTGTCCAGAACTAGCTGAGCCTGCAGTACCCATGCAGAGAGTCACTTCCCAATCCTCTTTAACCCGCATAGCTTCCTTTCTTATTGCTTGCACGATGTGGACTATCACCTGTTAAAATTAAAACGTTAATCAGGGCAACATTTTTTCTTGTAGTAAATACCTGTTTTTGCAAGTGAGTCAATTTGCTTCTGCTGAATAAAATTCCAACCATATGTTCACGGAGATCGTTACTTTCTTCCAGCGGTTCTAGACTTTCACTAGCAGAAACCGAACCGCTGTCCAAGTTATTCATATTCACATTCTGACTATCTGGATCAACTAACACCAATTTTCCAAATACTTGCGACGTTATTAGTCTGAATACTCGCAGAGTTTCACTTTCACAATTTCTCTGTTGGATAGTCGTGGCGTTATACTGTTTACCGACCTTCAAGGATTCCCCGTCAATCTCACCGAGAACTCTAATTTGGCGAACCCGCACAGAGTTATCCGGTCCTTTCATTTCGAGACGAATAATGGAATCTTGGGTTCCTATTGTTAAATGTAACATATTTCTAAAATTATAACGATTGCATGCGAAAAATTTGTCGTACCTTGTATTGGACAATTAACCCATCCACCAAGAAGTCGTGTTTCAACTTCTACCGTTCTCAACTTTACTAGTTCTTCGGAATTAGGACCAGAAAAGAAGGTTATGGTTGAAATTTTGTTCTAGAAAAGAAGTTTGCATCAGTTTTGTATTAAGTGTCATTGAGGAAATGTATAGATAGATTATTCTCTATAATGCTAAGTCAAACACACATACAATATTACAATAAAATGAATACTTAACAAAAACAAAACTGAATATACTTACCGCTAGATCTCTACAATTGTCAATATGAACACATATTAATTTCGGATGATGTCCATGAGCACAAATAATCGTTAAAATCTTTGTTTTATTCCTATCTTCGTCACCAGATTCCCAAAACGTTTCAGTAGATCCGTCTGTTAAGCTTCCAATCATCGCCAAGCGACTCGATGCTTTGATTTCAATATACTGAGTGAGGTCTTTCAAACTCTCAACTAAACATGTCACCTATAAAATTTAAATTTATTTAAATTTTATTAAATATCAACCAATATTCCTATTAGTCAATATTTACCTGATTCAAAGCACTTTCATGCATAGATATTGTAGTATCTTCAATTTCTTCGCTCCTAGATAAAATTTTGCTTATGTTACTGAAAACCTAAAACAAGAATTAATATAGTCTCAAGATATTAACGAAAAATGATACTCATTTACTTGTGACCTATGGAGGAATGAGTGATCTGTCGGTAAAAATTTAATACCCCAACATCGAACAGCCATCTGTTGTAGAGCGGAGCCCATCGGTAGCAGCACCATAAGGTCGGCTATCGTTTGTAAGAAAGTATGGAATGTGCTTGGAAGGGGATGTACTGCATCACCAGCTATGGTTATATCAGATAATGGATGCTCGCATATGTTAATTTCCTGCTAGAAAAAATATTAGGTGACGAATTTATATTAATACACAATATTGAACCTAATGAGTGGTTCAATATATAATACTAATAGACGTACCAGTTCAACTCAGCGTATGTAAATATTGTTATTTTGAAATTTTGCACTTATAATAAGCTTCGTTTTTATCTTATTCAAATTTAAATTGCTAGGTTTAGTCTAGATTAACATTTTAGGTAAGCATATTATTTATTACTTTTTTCTTGATGGGGAAAAATCCTTGATGGACAGCGTCGTACCTGGCACTATGGTACGGCAGTATGGGACTTTCCGATGTGACATATCCCACTAAAATAAACCCCAGCAGCTGAGTTCTATTCCCTCCGGAACTGCTACTTCAAACGAAAGTTGTTGATCTTACGTTATTCTGTACGCAGTTCATTTGGCGTGTTAAGCTTTCCCCTCAATCTTTCATTCTTCTGCTCTCTCCTTCTTTCCCATGATATTTCCAATTTTTTCACCTTTGAGCATGCTTGCTACAATGGTACTTGATGTTACATGGCCTATAGTCCTTTCTGCTTGCTGTCTCTCCGATACTCATGTTGGACACTCATAAAAAGGTATATTCGACCGTGCCAATACCATCACAATAAGCATTCGTTTTGTTTATACCAAACCTGCGAAGGTATGGCTGGTAGGAAGCATTCCCTGTTTAGCGTTTAGTGTTGTGCCATTTTGAGCATGATATTACAGATTTTTTGCGTCAACAGGTCTATAGGCGGTAGGACAAAGAGCGCCTTAGGTAATGTCGTCTTGTATCCTTCAGTGATTGGAATTTTTGCTGATTTTGTTGGATGCTGTTGTACTTCTTTCGATTGGTCCTCTTTCGCATGGCGTCATTATAGATCGACGCCCTATAGAGTATAGCATGGACTGCTCCGTGGCACCAAGTAGCCTTCTCCTGCACTCAGTCGACCCTCCGACTCTGAGCATTAGACAGCAGAGAGATTCTAGAGTTCTATTTCTATCCATATGTATCAATGTGTTCCTCACTCTGATATCAATCTGTTTTACTTTCCTTCCGTTTACCCTGGTAACAGTAACAGAACAGCTTCTGTTTTTTGTACGGCAAGTTTGAGTTTTTTATCTTTCACTCAATTGATTACACTAGCTAAAGTCTGTTCAACCAGTGTTTCCATCTCTTTCAGTTACCACCACTCCAAGGTCATCCGCATATCCTATGAGATATACTGCCAATGGGATGGGTATTTCTAATACGTCATTATAATAAGCATTCTATAGTGTTAGACCTAGCACTGACACTTGTGACAGTCCACATGTAACTTCCAAAATGCTCGACTCTCCGACCATCAGTGTCCTTTCATCGAAGTAGCTTTCAATTATATTGTAAAATATGGTGATATACCTCTCTTTTGAATTATTTGTATTACTTATTACTATTGATGACATCGTTCGTATATTAACAAATATCACTTGCGTCAAAATTCTGTTGTAAATCGTTCATGTAGAACAGAAACCAAAGCCGAACCCTGTCATACATGCGACAATGCCATCTTGCTCTATGCTAACAATTCGATTACCATCCTTCAAATGCGAAGGAAAACTCAAGAAAAACATCCATCACCCTGTACTGATTACGCTTCAGTAATAATAACCCATCATCTAGTGATTAAGATGGATGCAAATAATCCCTGATTGGAACTTTAATTTATTTTGTATTATGTACAATTACAAACTGACATTTATTTTATCAATTTTCTCGAAGGTAGTCGAAAAGATTAATTTATTTTAAGTTTATGAACGAGTTAGTAAGCAGTGCATGTTGCAATAACTTTGTTTGAGTTAAGTAATCTCGATTCAAGATTTATGCCGAAAAAAGAGATATATCCTCTGAAATATTAATTTGCGAGATTGCATCCTGTACGATACGTTAGTATTGGATACTAAGCTTGCAACCGTACGTCAGGCAGACATGTGGTGCAATACTGGTAGCGAACAACTTATCTAAATCTGAAGTAATACATACCTGATCTTCAATTTTCCTTGGAGGTTTATTATCTTCTTCAGATTCTAATTCAACGTCAATTGGAGTGAGAGATGTAACGAACCACCATAATAGATCATGGAGACACACCGGTTGAGTAACAGATCTTAAGAGCCAATTTAATGATTGCATAGCGTACACCCTACACATAGCTTTCCTAAAATAATGTTTGGGGATTAATTAATCAGTAACTTCTACATTTGCAAGTTGTCGACTCAACGTTCATACGACTCTTAGAAAAGTAACTTCTGATTGGCTAATTTTGTCAACTAATTTTAACGTGCATGCAGTGTTTTGATAAAAACACCTTATAAAGAGACTCGACTGCACGCCAAAATCCGAAAACAAAACCGTATATTGTTATATCGGTTTAATCTTACCTAAGGGCTTGTTTCATTGCCAACTGCAGAGATTCAAGGTCATGTTGCTGTAATAAGAAACGCATGGTTGGCCTTTGCATCAACGAAAAATCGTCTGCTTGACCTTCGGAACATATGGAGTTATCCGACTGGTTATTTGATACAATTGCGGAGCTGTCCATTTTTGGCACCAACTTCAATAAAGTTGGCGATGGATTGCAAAGTAATGACGAACCACTCTCTATAAAGAAATTGTACAGATATATTAAACAATTAACACGGAAAAGTTAGTTTATACCATTAGCCATTTCACTACTGCTGTTGTTCCGTTTCCTCATCATTATAATACGTCCATCAAGACCAGTTTTCGACCACGGCACACCGTTAGTACCCATAGAAACTGATCTATGAAATCGAAGACCTTTAGTGCTGTCTGTGTCATCTGATAAGGATACCTCAGACAATGGCTGCAAACACATTTTATTAAAACAAAGCTAACTCCGCTTCAGTAAAGAATTCATACTCTTTGACCAGTTGTTGATGGTCCTAAGAAATTTCCATCGGCTCCACGTTGCCGCCTCAAAACTTCTTCATAGAATTGTGCTTCATTGATATTAGGATCTGCTCCTAGGGATTGTAGACATTGGAATGGCGGAGCAGGACTGAAAGGACCTACATAATCAGGAGGAGAATTATTTTCTGAAACCGAAGGCATGATACTTGAAGACGGTCTCCTTTGTCTGCTTAAATTGGTTTCGCTGGCGCTGGCAAGATCGAGTAGGAATGTAGCGTTATTCTTCATGATGATGTGAGCTTCAGAAATACCGTGGGCTTCAATACTCATGGGAGAATTCAAGAGAATAGTAGTTTTGCGACGAGAAATGGTTTTGTCAACAGCTTTCGGGACGTAGGCTTTACCACCTCTGTTGGTTTTGACGTATTTTTCACGGCAGCTTTCGCATAGTAAGTACCACGTACTTCCATCTTGATAAATTGATTATTATCATTAAATATTAGAGAGTTCTTTTTTACTTACGGACACCACCGTTGCCGCAGTTACCAGCCCATCCTCTGCAATAATTCCCACTGGGACTATAACCTTTGCTTCCAGCATGGTGACCGCAACCAGGATGTGCTTGTCGCATATGATAGGTGACTGGATGAGGATAAGTGACGCCACAAAGTTCACATATTGTCTCTCCTAATGGATTATAAAGTTAAAAATTAATAATTTAAGAAATACATACATTTAATAATGTTTACTGAATTTACCTAAATAATTTCTGGGAACTGCTTTTTCTTTCGACTTTTCTTCGTTTCTTTATCGACTGTCACAGTCTTATCTTTAGCCTCATTCTTTGCAACTGCTTTATCAAACTTCTTCGCTTTAGGATAAACAGGACTTGACGCAATTAGCTGCTGAGCGAGCGCTTGAATGCAATTTCCAGTTAGTTCTTCCCATAAATACACTAAACATTTCAAAGCGGGTGGTAGAACTGATATAGTGTGATATCCGAAGTTGGCATCGGATAACTGATCTTCTTTAATGATGTTATCTGGAGTCTTTCGATTGCCACGGTTTCTATTTGCGCTGGCGTTGGCTGCTGATCTCGTAAGCGATTCTAACGTTGAAGGTTGTATATGCAAATAATTACCAGCGTTGGCAACTTCCACCGAATGCCGTTGACGGGCTCTTTCTTCTTTGGTTAATTCTTGACGACGTTTATCAACTGGTGTATCTGACGGTCCATGTCGTGTTACTACTAAAGCTCCTTGCTTAGGTAAAGTAGGGTGAAATTTTAAAAATGACGCACATGCCATTGCATCGTGTACAATACCTGCAATAGGAGAAAGATAGAAAATATTTTAGAATTTTATTTGTATGGCTTACCTTCATGCCACAAGAATGCTGCAAATACAGCTCTCATCGCTTCAGCTACAGATGGGCTGACAGCTTGTTTTATAGGTTCGTTTCCTGGATAATTAACTTTACTAGTGCTGGAGAAATGTGGAGCATTCGCCGGTGAAATTGCCCTCTTTGATCTACTTTTACTACTGGAACGATCCTTTCTAGTCATTTTCGGTGATACTCTCTCTTCCTTGTTACCAGTTCCAATTGAGAAATGGCCTTTGACCGGAGCAGCAATGTTGCTGGTTTCCGGCGAAGTTTGTGTACCAGTCTGCGTAAGTACCCTCTGGCTAACTTCAGGTTCCTGCTGAAAAGTAATGATATTTACAGAGTAACCAGAAATGTTTCATTTTCTTACTACAGTCTCCTTTTTAACTGGAGTTCTTGGTGGACTCGTTTCCGATCTGGTGTGTAATGAACTGCCGCTAGGGCTAGGTGAAAGATCTCTGGGTTGTGTTGCTTGACTAGGAGATTGTGAGATATCTCTAGTGATACTACTAACGAGAGCACTTGTATCTGATTGATTAGAACCCCTTCTGGCGGATGATTCCTGACCCGTTCCGGAAACTGCATTGTTCCGTAATCAATTATACATATTCAACTTAACTTGCAAAAAGATACATCTAATACAATATACAATTACACTAACATACAATAGCCATTAATTCTTCAATAATTATCTGTGAAAAAAATAAAAAAATAAATATAGGATGTTTTTCAATTAAACATCAAAGGTTCCATAATAAGATTTGCATTTTAAGTTTATTTAATTCCTTAATTAATACTTTGATTATTTAGGATATGTTTGAAAAGACTTTGTTGCCTGTCAAGTCATACTTCTGATGAAAATGATGTTAGAATTTATTAAATCAACATGCCACAAATATGTGTAAACTCAAATCATAATTTTTGTTGGAATAACATTCTCGTCAAAGAAAGGTAATCTGACATCTCTTGTGAAGGCTGCCTACCACCATAATTTCGGTATGAATATAGAGGCATAATATCTTGTTTAGTTATACTAGCAAAATGGCTAAAAAAATATAATAAAAAAACGATCTATGGTTTTGCTGTGCTTATGTTTGGCGGGATCCTACAAACAATACAGATCACTACTATTTCTGTTTGATTTCATCTATGCAGGTTCTATGAAGGGGATTACCAATGAAGAAAAGAGGAGTCCATTTGTTATTTGACTATTCTACATTCAGACAGTTCATCAGTTTCTATTTACCTCAAAAATTATCAAATCGGTAGAAAATGAAGACTATGGTAGAAGAAGCCCTCCGCAAGCCTTACCTATTCCAGAACCTTGCTTCTGAGGAAAAAGATGCTAAACCGCACAGACTGTCTTAAGCCGAGTTAAATGAGTTGATTCGAAAACTTGACTTATCCTAAGAAAAGGCAAAACTTCTAAGGACAAGAATAAAGTAATAAAACCTTTCCCAATCTGATGTCAATGTCTCACGATACAAACAACGTCACAGAGATCTGCTTACTTTTTTTCGGGAAGAAGAAGAATCTTGTTGTTTACTGTGATGTGATGAAATGTTCAAATTTGAACCATGATTCAATCGAATGGTGGTTATTCATAGACATCTCCTGGCTTAGTTTGCAAGCTATATTATCTCACAACGGCAACCGGTTTCCCTTTGTTTCTGTTGGTAATGCAGTTTATGATGGAAACCTATGCTAAAATGGTAATCTTCTTCGACGCAAAATATCAAATGTTAAATGTGTTGAATACCAGTGAAAAATCTGTAGTAATCTAGAAGTCATTGCTATATTCTTAAGAATGCAATTGATGTACACCAAATACTGGCTGTTTATGTAGGTAAGACAGTAGAGATAAGAGACCGTGTGACCAAGAAGAAAACTTTAACAAAAGCTATGAAATAATAGGAAGCACAAATTCGTCAACTTGTAGAGGAACGAAAGACTTCAAGGAATTATTCATGGATTTTTAGGCAATCAAAGAAATTAACACTCAGTTGGTGACAGTATATCTGAAAAAATATTATTAGCTCGTGTGCAACATGTCCTTCAATATTCATTTTCTCCACTTCAATCTAGACTTTTTCCTCCTAGTTGTGGAGCTGTGGGATAAATATTATTATTAGATTATTGCTGGTGTGTGTGTAGGGTTGTTCTTAAGCTCACTTACAAGAGGCAAGACAAAAGACAACGATCTCATGAAGCGACCGCCACCGAGCAGGCATTCTTCCAACAATATGAAGTTCTTAGAAAGTTACTGTCATTTTTTGGGCCATAATCGTTTTTCTCAATCGAAAATTGGTCACTCGTGAAGCGAAGGAAAGTGTAAGGAAGAAGACGCTCAACTGGCATAAAAGTTGAGGGGTGGACCTACAAAGACAGCACACTGTCACTTAGTAAAACCGTTCGAACACTAAGTGGTGTCGAGTGTATCTATTTTCAGAGAGGGTGGATTTTAAGGTAAATATTTACATCTCATTATTAGATATAAATAGACTAATCAAGTAAAAACCAAGTTTGTACCTTATAATGTGTTCATCACACCTGATAGTCACTATAATGTAAAAAAAAAAACAATACTTTGGTTTAGCTTCAAACTATTTTTCATCCTTGACATTAACTGTATTTACAATTATTGATATAAGATGGATTAATTACGCAGAAAGCTACATTATTATTAAATTAAATAAACTTAAAATGTAATCTTTTATTCTTGAAACCACTATTCTGAGACTTAAGATGAGGAATTCTTTGTTGGGGTAAAGTCTTCTGGATGTTGTCGTGTAGATAAGCTTTTAGAACCGTTTGACACGGGACTAATTTTAATACAAAGTGGCACTAAATTGTATGCAAGCTGATGCGCGCGCACTTTTAGTCTAATTGTATGAAAGAAATTGGAACCTGTTCTATTTTATTGTATGCAAGTTGTGGTAACGTGAAAAAGTGAGGTTAATAGATATTTTTATTTGTGTTTTATTATAATGTCGTGGACACATGAACAAGTATCACTGCTTATTGACAACTACAAGCAACATCCTTGTTTGTATGCCGTAAAAAATGTTGCTTATAAAAATCGTCACGCAAGAAATTCAGCACTTGAAGAAATTAAAAAACAAGTAGGAATAATTCGTCCAGAAACAACAATAGGCGACATAAAAACCAAATTTTGTAATTTAAGAACCAATTTCCTTGCTCAGTATAGAAAATCTGTCCTTTCGAAAAAGAGCGGTGTTGGTGTTGAAGAAGTAAGTACCTATTAACATTCTGGTTTTATTTTGAAACGGCCTTAAGTATAATAAAAATGGTTTTGTTTTCAACTTTTATTAAACAAGTAATTTTGAAGGTATTTACGCCTGGTATATGGTATTATGAACAAATGTCATTTGTATTGGAACATACAATTCCAAGGCAATCCGTAGACAGTGTCGTTCCTACAAGGACTAACTTACAGGTGTCCCAACAAAGCACATTAAAAGCTATGGATCAAGAAACTGATGCACTACTTGATGATGTTGACATGGTATGGTATGAATGTATTCTAACCAGTATCATTTTGTATTAGAATTTTGTATTTACAGGAAAATTGTGAAACATTAACAGATTCACAATCGCCAGATAATAATTTCGTTGATGAACAGATTGATCTCGAAGTAAGAATAGGATTTAACAAAAAAAATATTTATTTTGTACAATGTATCTTTTTGCAGCACTCACAACCGAAGATTATCGTGCATAAGGTACAGACCTTTCACCAAGGGCAAGACGAAAATTATATTATAGAGCCAACACAAAGTACCAGTAGCAACGGTGCGACAGTTGACAGTACACCAAAACATAAAAAAATTCCAAGTAGTGGAGCAACTAAAAGAAAAAGATGGACGAAAGACAAAGATGAAAATGATGATAGCGTATTAACGGGCGCTACAAAAGCACTAAATTCTTTAACTAGTGCTATAGTACAACAGCAAACAACACTAACTAGTGATACAAGATCTGATCAACCATCACCCCCATCAGAACGAACAAGCAGCAGTGTATTTGCCGACTATATAGCCGATGAACTGTCTTTTCTTGAAAAAGATGAGGAAATATATGTAGATACAAAGCAAGAAATCTGTATGATAATTTTTAATGCACGAAAAACAATTATACGTAAGCAAAATGTATAATATCATGTGATAAAATATGTACATGTATAAAAAAATAAATTTATTACATATTATGCCTATGAACAGCCTTTGCTTGCCATGCAACAGCTCCTTCAGCACTATTGAAGTAATTTTTAAACTGATTCCTCACTGCTAGCGCATTACTTGTACTTCTGTTACTGCCTTGCTGACCAATTTTTTGTAGTTTTCCCAGTTCTTCATATTGTTCATGCCCTTCAGTGTATGATTTCCAATTCTCTGTAGCCAGAAAATTATGCAGTGCAATACATGCAAGTGTTATAACCTCGACTTTGTCTGGAGACAAACTTATAGGATTTAGAAGGATTCGAAATCTGTTAGCCAGAATTCCAAAAGTACTTTCAATGATCCGTCTGGTTCGTGATAACCTGTAGTTAAATATTCGCTCTTCATATGACAGACCTCGGGCCGGGTATGGTTTTAGTATTTGTGTAGATAAAGGAAATGCATCATCTGCTACAATAACATAAGGCGATGGTAAACTTTGCCCTGGCAGTGTTCGCTGTGTTGGAAAATCTAAAAGATTTTGAGACAATGCTGATGCTAAACCACTTTCTCTAAAAACTCCTCCGTCACTAATCCTACCATTCACCCCAACATTGTAATAAGTAAATTTATATGCAGCATCTGCCATGGCTAGAAGTACAATAGAGTGACTACCTTTATAATTATAATAAAAGGATCCTGAAGAAATTGGAGGCCGGAAAGTTATATGTCGCCCATCCAAAGCTCCCAGACAATTAGGAAATTGCCAAGTCCTTTCGAATCCATCAGATATAGCACGCCACTCTAACTTAGTGGTTGGTGTCTAAAAACATTGGTTGTAATTTCATCGTTTTAAATGTTAGCAAAGGCAAAACCTTGAGATACTCGTTCTTTAAAAAATGGTATATAGCACTGCATACTTCAGGTATGAACCTTGAGATTGTACTTTCATGAATTCTGGTACTGTACATCAGCGATCTATAACTTTCTCCTGTAGCCAAAAATCGCAAGGTTGTTTCAATCTATAAAGTTGTAAACTACGTTAATATGCGAAAACAACTTCTAAAATTTGAACAATTAAAAAACAATTAACATACTTGCACTTTGCCGATACACTCTCACGCATATTTGTATTTTTCTTAGTTATTCGGCTGCTAATTCCGGTTAACAATTTAATGCACGACGCATTACTCATACGTAAAAAATTTCTATATGCATCTGGATCTTCTAGTAGCAATTCTTCGTTTAGCATGTTTAAAATTCCTTTTCCTTCCAATCTTCGCTTAATCCAACATCTTGCCCATTTTTTCTTGCGATTTTTTGTTTCTTCCGTTTTTGAGCGACTCTAACTGCTATAATTGCAACACAAGTTGCAGCCCCTAACAATAATGGTACAGTTTTTCGGTCCATTTCAATAATTATCATGTATATCTATAATAATATGTAATAACCGTAAGTTAACCTCAAACTACTAGATCAACTTTTCAGTGCTACTTCAGTATAACCACATGTGCTTGCCCTTATTTTAGTACTGACTTAATTCAGCATCGTTGCAAGCACAAATAGCAATTATTGTATACAATATGCCTAAATCGCCGCGCGCAGTTATCATAACTTGATTTAGTGCAATTTTTAATACTCAAATTAGTCCCGTGTCAAACGGGTCTTAGTGTACATTTCATCGATCATTCTGTTAGCTTCTTCAGTCTTAGGTACACTTCTGAAGAAACTACGTAAATAAGTTAAAAATTATTTGCCTTCCATTTGCACGAAAACTCAAGTGGATCATGAATGCTGAAGGTATAATGCAAAGGTAATTTAAGGTTATATCAATTATATTTTTGAATATAATTGCTCAGTTGTACCTATCCTGCCATAACTGAGCGACTCAATATCACTTGTGTGTAAATGGAAAGCAATTATTATCTACATCACAACACCCGGAAGACGAACGTCGTAACGGTTGTGAAAACCTACTCTCAACTATGAGCTTTTTGTTATCGTAAGGTTAGATACTGAATCTACAACTATATTAAAAAAATGAAATAAATGCAAACTTTTGCAATAATAACGAATTGTACAGGCAAAGGTAGAAAAACTATTTCTGAGAATGGGTTCAACTATGCCCAAAAATAAGAAGAAAATTGAAAAACCGACGTTTCGTCTCACACAAAAAGCTTTCATAGAACGCTTTTCCGGAAAATTGATTTGTTTTCAGAAGAATTTTTTTGGAATGAAGACAAAACGTCGAACTTTATTTTTTTCTTGGTAATTTATATTAAAACAAATACTTATAAATGATTTTTTTACTATATACTAATTTCGATGGTAGAAGCCAATGCATTCAATTAGACAGGCAGAATATTAGTTATCTACCTAAAGGTGAAATTCCGATGCTGCGGGGAGAACCAAATGGCTGAGGACTACTGCTGGCGCTGTCATGCAGTATTACAGTTCTACCCGCTGGAAAAGATCATTTAGAAGAATAGAAGATAGAAGTAATAAAATTTATAAAAGAAAGTAAATAGAAAATCGATGAAATAAAAAAGTTAATAAAGGTGAGCGCTAATTAAGTTTTAAACATACCAAAACTTGGTAGCCAAAAAAGAAAAAACAAAAAATTCTTACGTGGAATTGCAACCGGACTTGAACTTCTACTCATTGGTTTCGGAGAGAAATGACCAGTCCTAGGGCTACAAGATCTTTTCGGCGTATCAGGTGGGGTTACACCATTACCATTAGCTCGAGATTCACCAATTGCTTTAACTAAATCCTTAACCGATACGCCACTAAACTCGGATAAATCACTATTTACATACAAAAGAAAGAGCATATTTAATCAAAATTTAAACAGAATATAATTTCGACTTACCTTTTAGGATCTTCGGTTTTAAACCACTTCGGTAAACTGGTTAATTTACAATCTTTCTTATCTCTGCGCGGCATTTTCGGCGATTCGGGTCTTGCATTGTCTCCAAACACAAAGGGGTTGCCACTAACCACTTCAGTAGATTTAATAACCGGTGGTGTTATAGTTGGTTGCGGTGAAAATGTGAAAGGAGGCTCTGGAGGACTTGGAGCTGAATTGAAGTCGAATCCTCGTTTATTAAGAATTGTCCGGAATAGATCAGTTTCTCCGGGTAATTGCGGACACAGATCTACTTAAGAATGTGTTTAATTTGTTAATATTTAAATAAGTTTAATTACCTTTATCAGTGTCATTAACGATTCCCAAATACAGAGTATTATTCTGACCAATCGCTAAAGACCAAGCTTCTCCATCGACGTTAAAGCAAAATTTCTCTCTTGTATGGTTATCCAAAAGAACCCAACAACCATCGCTATTGACGACATACTCACTAACACTAATCCTATTCCCGAGGACTAACATTCCAACAGGAGGCGCTTTCAAACTTGGTCTTGAGCGTACGTTGTGACCGGACGCTCCACATTTTATAACTTGATACACTTTCCTAAGATTTAGAGTTAGAAATTGTGTAAGGCAACATTGGAAAAAAATTACCTGTCGTGTATTTCTGGCAGTTTCCTCATTATGGTTTCTGTTATAACCTGATCTAATATTGATTTGGGTTCTTCTACTGGGAGCAGCAAAGTTTTCCCTAGGTGTTGATTGTATTGAAGACTCCAAGCCTCAACGCACCCTGGTTGGCAATATTGAGTGATTGTTTCTGATGTTAGTCTCAACCATACTCCATCATCATTGTGTATCTTCAGTAAATTTAAAATTACAACAGTATCTAAATACAACCTTGATGTGGTATTTCAACATAATGTCAAAAATAAAACAATAATGTTTACTATATCAGTATTACCAATCATTCTTCTGTTTAAAAACGTTGCTTACCTCATCTGTAAATGAAACAGTTCCATTAACTGGCACGATACCTATTTGATCGCTTTGCAAAGAAGGTAGCGCCCTAATTCGCAACCCAGCAGAATTTTTAGCCACAAATTTTCTTCGTTTAACAGGAGGTAAACTCGGATACTTCTTAGCTACATTTTGACTCGGCGGAGTCAATCCTTGAGGTGGTTCTTTTACCTCCACCTTAAACATTTCTTCCAGCTCATATCCATCAATATTAACAACGATCGAGTAACATCCAATAGAAGCTGGAGTCCATGTCGCGCTGTAAGAACCATCGCCGTTCGGTCTGACCAGCATGTTCTCGCTGGACCTCTTGACAGGTGGAGATGTGTAGCGTAACTCCTCGAAAGAATAGTTTTGATAAGCCTTAGGAATGAGAAAAAAGAAGCAATGAAAAGCTTATGATTAAAGCAAGGGTGAGCGTTGCTACCTTCATCGCAGTTATGGAATGGAAGCACATCTTATCTTTAATGGTATGCTCGTATGGATGATGCAATGGCGGTGGAGGTAGACCTCCAAATGTTAGCGGATCTGCTTGACTTACGCGGCGCATTTTTCTTCCTGCATCGGAGTCACCGAGTTCTTTCTTGTCGATTGGAATCGCTTTTACTTCCACCTACAGATAAGTGTATTTAGTAAACGTAAATTTAAATCCATACCTTGATACAAGCAGAATTCAAGTTTAATTCTGATTAATCTTGTATTATTCTTCGAAGATAGGGTTATCAATAAATATTTAATCGCTTTTGCATAAAATACGAACAAGTACTACGGAATATTACGACTTATTTATGTAAAGATGAAGTTATCACTTAAATTCTTATGCGTTGTTTGTTTACATTATAGTAACAATGACTTCATTGTTGAATGCATAATGTGAAGATGAATATTATTACATGTACATACATAATCTATGAGTGTGAACTTTTGTAAATGTTTGCATTCTTGGTCGAGACTTTCGAGACTAAACTGTTATAATTTTGATGGTGAAATTGTAAAAATTATGTATGTTATTTATTTCTAAGCGGTAAGTAGTGCTAATTATTCTAACTATAAATAGCGCCAGATTATAAAGATAAGGTGAAAAACGAGTAATTTAAACTTTGAACATACAGCATTATACGATTTTTGTTTAAGCAGGGCAATGAACAAGGATCATTGCTGTGTATGGTGGTAATCCTTAATTGTATCGTCAAGTCAAATTCTGGTGCAAACGATTTAGTTAGGGGAGAGAATTTGTTAAATGTTATCCAAAATATTGTGAAGTTTTTGAGGAAAAAATCGTTGGACACAATTGAAGGTTTAATTTCAAGTAACTTCCCCGACAGCACTAAAGTTTCGACTATTGTATGAGAAGTTCAGTATTTTTTAGAATTTTACGCAAAGATTTAGGGACACCCTTTCAAAAATGCTCTTTGGATGTTCCCAAATACGTTAGGTTAGAAGTTAGTAGTTAAACAAAAGCCAGACAACGTGCCGACGGAATTACAGAAATTATGCTGTCCTAGTAGTTTATCATTGTTTGGTTTAAACACTACGAAATATTATGGAAAATCCCATATTCCGAAAACATATAATAGAGATGCTTATCAATTGTAATCAATTTTTCTATGAAAGAGCAAATTCACAGTACCCTGGTCCTGTGAACCCGGTGAAAAAGATTGAAGGAAATCAAAAATAGCTCTGTTAGAATTTATTAGTGTCGAACGTTCCTTTAACAAGCGAGAATTGTTAGCCACAAATTCAGTCTTCTAGCTCTTTAAAATTTGGTCGGAAGCTCAGTGATTTCAGATCGGTAAAGCGAATCCTTAATCAGGTAGTTGCAAGAAGAAAGCTTTAATGTTTAGGTTTATGCAGCTGAGCTATGCTGCTGAGAGATATCTGACATATTTGGCAGAACAATTTCAAAAACTAAAAATAAAATTCTTGATCGTAAGGTAGAGAATCAACTTTTGTTTCTTTATTGAGTCAATATGAAAGCCAATTCAATATCTCAAATTCAATTTTCTTCAAATTTTTCAGAAAAAGTTCACTAGGTTAGGTTAGGTTAGGAGTGGGGTGGCATGCGGGCCTGTTTCACCGCGACCTTTACAGGTCTATTGTGATCCCCTTTACCTTAGAGAACGCTCTCTAGTTTCGCCTTCTTAATCAGACTTATCATTTTTGAGAGCGGCTCTTTTGTGTAGCCGTTGGCTGTGGGGTTCTCTACCCCCATTACTAGAATCCTTGTCCTCGCGACCGTCACAGTGGCACAAAACATGAACGGGGTTTCTTCTTCCTCTTGACAGAATCTTCAGAGAGCATTTTCTGCCAGGCCTATGTTAAACATATGCCTATTCAGTCTGCAATGACCGGTCATCAGACTTACTATCATTTTGACAGTCTTCCTGTCTGTACTCAGTAGGTCTTCAGTAAACTTAGGCCTCTGTTCCCTTAGGAACTCCTTAGCCTGTCTTTGTCCTGGCGATCTTTCCCACCATTCCTTGGACTTGTTTTGTGACCATTCGTAGATGGACCTCTTAATTTGTGATTTGGTAATGCCGAAGGAAGGGGCCGCTCCTATGAAAGGCCTTGACGAACCTCGTCTAGCCAGCTCATCGGCCGCCTTGTTTCCCTAAGATCACTAGGTACTTTATAGAAATTCAAATATTTTTAAGGCAAAAACTTTACTGTTTAAATACAAATTCCTATTTCGCATTTAATTATTTCTGCTCGTAGAATAATTAGAAACCCAAATGCTCAGATAAAAAGCAAATGGTATGAATAACTTATTTGATAGTTGAAAACTATGCGTAGTTATTTTTACGAATAAATCAGATTATTCAGCAATTTTTACAGTTACGCAGCTAATTACAGATTAACTGAACGACTTCGTGATAGTTTTAAAATTACAGATTTAGAGATTTCTAATAACTTCAATACACATTTTTGCGCTTCACGAATTGTTGATGGTCCTAGTGATAACGGCTTGCTCTCCAGTGTACCGTTTCATACTGGAACCGTTTTTCTGTCACCAGTCACAGAGAAAGATATTTTGTCTTGTATTTCTGAATTAAGAGCTTCAACTGCATGCAGTTTCGATGGCATATCCAATGGTTTGATTAAAAAATGTAGCAAATTATTAAGTCGACCTTTAATGATCATTATGAATCACATTATACAAAGAGGGACATTTCCAAATGGATGTAAACTAGCCCTTGTTCAACCTGTACATAAAGGAGGTAAATCAAATGACTATAAAAATTATAGAACTATTAGTATATTATCTAGCGTGTCTAAAATATTTGAAAAATGCATAGGGAAACAACTGTTGTATTTTTTTGAAAAGAACAATCTTTTAACGATATCACAACATGGTTTTACCAAGCGTAGGGCTACACAAACTGCACTCTGTGAATACAATGAAAAAAATTGTCAATGCGATAGATTCCAAGAAGCTTGTTTTGGAACTGGGCGTAGATTTAAGTCGTGCTTTTAACCTGGTTAATCATGAGTTGATGTTGGTTAAGCTGGTGGTGTCCCATTAACTCTAATATCATCTTATCTAAAGGATAGATTTCAGTGCATCCGAATAAATGATACAGTTCCCGTCCAGCAAGAATTTTACCGGGGTTCAACTTTGAGACCTTTACTTTATATAATATTTTCTAATGATTCAGTTGCATACTTGAAAGATAGAGTACAAAATATTGATATTATCTGTTATGTAGATGATACAAATATTCTAATTTATGATGATAATATAGAGTCACTTTTTTCTAGGGCAGTTCATACCTACAAACTACTACTATATTGGGTAGAAAATAATCGTTTAATGCTAAATTAAGGCAAAACTGTGGCAACTTTTTTTACTATAAATAGATCACTAGATGTTACATGTGATCTTTTGCATAAGGCCAGCATTGAACCTTGCAGCACATACAAGATCCTGGGACTTACTTTTAATGAAAAGCTTCAGTAGCATACACACATCGATAACCTCTGTGCAAAAGTACGGAGAAATTGTTATGCCTTGAAATTAATGTCGCAGCAATGTAGTCCTTCTGCTGGCATGCTTGCTTCCATTAGTAAACTGTTTTGGCTTTACGCAATCTTTTACTAAATGCACAAATTCCAATAAAAATTCATAACTAATTAATTATATGTCTTTGCAATGTGTGATAGGAACTAATAAAATATAACCGGGTATAAATTTAGTTCAATTATTGAACTTGAGTTACATATATAAGTTCGCGCTACTTAAACCAATATCATAGCCTACTGATATTGGTTACTGAGCACGCACATTTAGTCTTGAGAATAAGTGGATTAGACGATTGGATACTTGGAATTGACGGGCAAAGTGGTATGATGGACCTCTCTACCTTTACATCAAGGGTCAGATCGATGACCCAATTTAAATTCACATTTGTTCGTATTGATCGAACCAAATTTATTATTATTTATGATATTTTATTCGTATTACTGGAATGAGTACAGTATAGAAATATATGAACTTCAAAAGTTAAGGAATCATGAATTTTAGAATACATTGTAGATACTGCTACGTATAATACTACGTTTTGTTGGATTCAATGATTCAACTTCATCTTTATTGCACGTAATATTTCAATTGTTAGCATTATATCAAGACTCGATGGGTTCATAAAATTCTCAATTTACGATAAACACAAAGTCATTTTTTAGTATTATACACGTAATGACACATAAGTACAATACCTTCATGTTCGGGACATTGACAACGTCTGAGTACTGGTCACATGTGAGGACAGTTATAATGGCGGGCCACCCGCATCTCAGGTCATCTCTGGAATAGAGGACGTGACACTTGGAGGGATCGACCCTGCTGCCCGGCTGTAACCATTGGGCAAGGCGGCCGCCGCTGGTACCGGCTATGCAACCGACGAAATCCCGCAGAAATAGCCTCTCGTTTGAATGGACACTGAAAATAAATTACAGCAATGAATGAAAGGGTTTTAGAAAACAGCTCCTGAAAGGATTACGATGGACTATTTTGAAGCTAGACTGCTAGTCTAGAACTTGCGGTACATTGCGAAATTAGATGGAATGATAGCTTGTTTTTTTTTTACTTGCGTTGTATTAAAAGCTATTAAACTGGTTTATAGCAATTTCTGATGAACAATAATACCACAGCTGATAATATGAAATAAGCTTTAGCTGAAAAATTAAAATATATATGGGTAACGAATATTTTCTATGTATAGATTGTTGCTATTTATGTTATAATATCAACTCCCAACTTTATAGTGCCGTAGTTGTCACATTGTTCAATGTGTTCTTTTTCTGTTCAAGGTTGTAGGTTTACTCAATTGCCAACAAGGGTACAAAAGCACCTAAAAAATATTATTGGTCATAGATCGTTACAACATTATGACACTAGTAATGTAAAAAAAAAATGCTATAGTGATAGTCTGAAGAAAAACTGCTACTAGCCTACGAAATTAAAATTCGAAGTGCTAGAAATACACCAAGGAAATATACAGATTTAAATAGAGTATTCGAAAAATATTGACAAATTATCTTGACGTCAAGCCTTACACGATTCGAAAAAGTTCATTCCTCTAATGATACGCTAATGAAGGTAAGATTGGAAAGAGCGACACATTTTTTTTCTTCTGATAAACGTAGCAACAAAACAAAGCTTGCTTGACATTAACGTAACATTCATCTTAATAAGTATGGCTGTATGATAACAAGGATAAGCCATTTTCATCGCGAATTCATTTTATATTTGTTCATATACGCTACTCGTATATTGAAGATGATACAATTATATTGGAAGCAAGCATTTAGTTTTTTGCTGAGTGGGGGACTAGACACAATTGCGCACTATGGAATCTGGAATGAGAAACGAAGAAAGTGTCTGCTAAGAAGACGAAAGCATCACTAAATATTCTGACCAAAAAGTCCTTGTAAATAAGTAACTCAAAAAGGCTGGAACTTTTATCAACCTAAACTTGATTAAACTAAATCCTGGAGGAAACTGGAAACTGGCAAAAAGAATTACACAGCCTGCGAAAATTCGATAGGTTACCAGTTTTTTGCAGAACTTACATATTACCAGAACCTGATAATGACCTTTCTGAAACAATTAATTAGCAAATAAAAAAATGTCTGTAGTAGGCGCTCATGGTATATTGTTGGAAGTCACCCTCCAAACGAGTGCAATGAAAATGGATGAAGTATCCGAACTGGACCACGAGATTTCGATTTATCCGACCTCGTCAACGATTTTTCAAATGCAACACCTAATTTCATCCCAACTCTTCACTCAAGTTTAGGATAATACCTGTGACCATGGACTAATTCCAACCCCATGTCCTCTAGTGGGCAACGTGGGAAGTAGCACTGTCGGGCATTACACAACCCGACTTGTGTTGTGCATCCATTGCACTCGTTCGCAGGGTGATTTCCAATATACCATGAGCGCCTATTACAGGCATTTTTGGTTTGCTAATCCATTGTTTCAGTAAGTGTAACCAGTAAGTCTATTAAGCAAAGAAATCGTGCGAGGATCTGGTTAGTCGATTCGAAATTACTATTGACGTCAAAGAAATAATTTTGACCACGTTACTTGATGTTGAGCATGCTTTAGACAGGAATTTTTATGTAACTACCTGAGAATTTGGGAAGTTATCGCATCTGGTTCGGTCAAGATTTGAAACCTTATATCCCATGCATGCATAGTGAGGTCAGTAATTGATCAATTATACGTTCAATAATAGTGTAAAGCTTGAACATAAATAATGCAAACATCAACATTGTTGGAGGACATATATTCATAAAGTTAGGTTATCACTTTGTGACGAACTCATTCTTGTCGCAATATCTCCTACAATAATAATTATAAGGTTAAATAAGCCGAAGAGAATAGACTTGTCCGGCAATTGTGTTTCGCTAGATCACAGGTTAAATCAGAGTTAGATTAAAATATAAAACATCCAGGTAAGCGAAAAACCTTTACCGAAGATCAAAAAACAGGTTTATAACTTGAAACGTCTTTGAGATATCTAAAATAAGGTTGGATTTTATACCTATACCTGAGGCTAAAATTGCCTCATAATTTAATTACTGCTACGACCACTTTTAAATAAAAGCAATTATAAAAAAGTGAATTCATATAACGAATTTATATTACTTATAAGCTGAGCTCTAATGATTTATAAGCAAGCTGGGAGGAAGTTATACGCCGGCATTATTTTCATTTTTTTAAATAAAACGACAGGGAACAAAACAAATACACATACGAGCAGCATTGATTCAGGAAGTGAATCTTTAAGCGTCATCGATTTAAACGCGCCGTACATTTCCGTCCAATCGGCCACATTACCATAACCGTATTCCTTTTCCAATGCGACCCTGCTGAGCGAGAACAACCATATTGGCCCAGTAAGCCGTATGCGTGTGGTGCTGTTGCGGTAATTTGTATAGGAGCCACGATGTGACATAATTCATTAAAGGTCATTGTTATGTGTTCGGTAGTTTCCGAATGTATCATCCACTCGAACCAAAGCAAGAGAGAAAGAGCTATGCAAGAGACGTTGTGTGTATGAATTTTCATGGTACGTCTCTTGAATATACAATTAAGTACTGTAAATTATATGAGGTAAATTTATGCAAAAGATAATAATGGCCTTAATTATGGTTATCAGATAAAGCGATAGGCTTATTGGGTGCGTAATACAACGTTGTGTGTCGTAAATTTAATGTCAGCTTTTGAAAAGTCGACACGGTCTTATAAATCCTTGTTTTCAGACACTTAAGCATAAATCGCTTGTATTCCATTAAAGCTTTTGTACAATGGAATTCTTCGTTCATTTCAGAAATCTTACCATGAAAAGAATTGATTGTATAACTGTAGTAGTCGTTCGGAAAGATTTAGACCTGACAAAAGAAATAAAATATTTGTAAATTCGCTTTTTTGTTTTCTGCTTACAATATAATACAGTTTTAAATAAACGACTGTCCAACTTAATGTGGAGTGTAATTCCAACAGTAGTTTGCTCAGATTCGACCTCATAATTTAAGTAAATATTAGTGCTGCGAGGCATGTAATCAGGTTTGAAAAGAGGAATTAATCGCTGATGTATGTGAACGCACATTATACCAGTGACAGGGTTTGTTTTTGTTGTTAGCTATATGTGGGGATAATTGGGACAATAGTGGCTAAATTCGAAAAATTGGAGTATCGAACCATCATTAAGTACCCTTAGCGATCAATGTCCTTCGTATGGGAGCTTTAAAAGGCGTACATTTTCAGTTGAAGATTAACACCGATCGGGAAGGTCAGTTTCTGTGCCCGTCCCCGAAAGTGTTGATGCAATTCATGACATGATTTTGTCAAACCGTCGAATTGAGCTAAAACAAATATCTGAGGCGCTGAATATTTCTTATGAATGAGTCATATAGTTCACGTCGATTTGGAGATGAGAAAAATGTCTGCAAAATGGATCCGCAAATGTCTGAATGTTGACCAGAAGCGCGCAAGGGTAACAGCATCACGTTCGATCTGTGCTCGCTTCGAAAATGGAGACACTCTGGTTGTCCGAGGCCAAAGAAGTTTCGTGTTCAAAAATCTAAGAAAAGCTCTTGCTTCAGTTTTTTGGGATTGCCATGGAGTAATCATGATTGATTTTCTGGATAGGGGTGAGACAAATTACTGGGAATTATTATTCGACGTTACTGATCACTCTGTAAGAAAAATTATGGGGAGAAGACCTGGAAAGTTCTCTAAAGGTGTTTTGTTTTTGCAGGACAATGCCCCTACACACAAATCGCATGTTGCCATGCAAACAATTCGTGAATTAGGGTTGGAATTACTCAAACACCCTCCTCATTCACCAGATCTGGCTTCGTCCGACTATCATGTCTTTCCTCAACTCGGTCGTAAATTTGGTGATAGCAGATGTGGAGGTCTGGTTTGCAAAGCAAGATAAAAATTTCTTTTTGAAAGGTCTAGAGGTGTTGCTGACTCGTTGTAATAAATGTATCCAATTAAGAGGAGAGTATGTTGAATAATAAAATATGTTGACTTTCAAATTTTCTTTACTTCTATAGTATAGAATTTTTACCTCCTCGTAGGTACTCGACCTGTTATTTTAAAATAAGTATTATCTTAGTTTTACTCGCGTTAATGTTCATCTCGCATGTCTTTCTCTGCTCTTAGATGATCACTACACCTACTTGCCTCAAAATGTTGGCAACCTGTTGTACTGAAAGAATCAGAATGAAAATCCTGCGTCAGACATTTTCGATTAATTTCTCGAAACGGTGATTTCAATTGGCCGCCAAGGTCTCCTGATATTTCAATTCTTCATTTTATTCCTCTGGAGCTATTTAAACAGGTAAAGTCTTCAAAAGTATATCAACAGATGTAGAAGAGCTCAAAACATTTATACGGCAAGAAGTACAATCTATTACCCAGGCCATTCTTTAAGGGTTAATGAGTGATTTTACCTGACGATTAGAAGAGGAAACTTAAGGAATACAATAATCAAGAAATAAAACTGCTATTTTTACCGTTTAAGATTATATTATAGTTATTTAAATATTCAACGTAGGTACTTGTTGTGTTATTGACAATTAAACTTTATAATTGTATTATATATTTCAACATTGCAACAATATAGTTTTATTGGTGGTCGTTGCAAACATGAACTAATCCGTCTAGAATACAGACATTTTATGTGTACATACATGTATTCAATTAAGATTTTAAAGTATTAAATATTTCAAGCTTTGTTTTAGTTCAAGCATTTTTGGGATGTTCTTTTAGGATTTTAATCGCTAACAGATATTTACCTTATTGTTTGCTTTCGTAAACAATGGAAATTCAGTAAATGTAGTACACGAATATTGTTCGTTAACCTTCGCTACTCATTAATATAAGATATACTTAAGGAGACATTGTATTGTAGCAATGTTTACAACTGTGAAGTTTCCATCCCAATTCAATGACTGGAATTAATGCCGTCTACGTAGAAGGTAAGGATATAAAATGTCAGCACCGACGCGACAGTATTAACTGCGATTTTATTTAGATTTGTTACCGTCGTTATTGCGGATGAAGGATGCATACAGGCTAACAGACATATAGAAATGCCTTGGAATTCGGTGGAAAGCCATAAATAATAAAGTAGACTAAAGCTTTATTAAAAAACTGTCTAAACCAAAATGGTCAGTTGTAAATTCTCTACAGACAAAATGCAGGCATGAGAGAATTGCTGTGAATATTTCTAGAAAGGAGGTTTAAATAAAAACAGAAAATCTTTTAAACGATTTTATTGTTTTAAAATATCATTAGATCCTATTTAGTACCTGCCTACTGTACTAGAAAGCCAGTGTTGTATCGTTGTTTCAATCAAAATCACCACGCAATTCACTTTTGCTTTTGCACAAAACCCAAATCATAGCTTTAACAACTTTTGAGAACATAGTTCAAGGCGAAAATATCACGTTTACACATAATTATTACTAAAAAGGCAGGCGTGAAACTTTTCGCAAACTTTTCTATCCAGGTTTGGCAAAAAGAATTTCTGAAAGTTAGGAAGACAAGCATTATGTTACCATTATTCGAAAGCGGAGACACAACATGTTGTGGTAACTATAAAAATACAATCCCACTATTGTATTTTGAGAGAAAGTTCTGCTAAGAGATTCAACACATTGTGCTGTTATAAAAATAACATTTTAATAGGAAGGGAAGGAACTAAAAATTAAGAAGAGCCTTCATTCCAATAAATCCACTACCTTATAAGCCATACTAGGCGCCAAGAGAAAGATATCTATGAAAGAAATAATAAAATATTTAAAGCATTTCATGTAATCTAATATAACAAATTAATAATTACAAGATAAATAGCACAAAAAACCAAGTAATAATGTTCATTTCAGAAACACTTCTGTCAGCCCTCGTACAAATAAATAAATACTAGCACTCACAGAGTTGAGTCAATAAATAACAGCAGAAAATTCAGATTTACAATTTTGAACATTATTAAATTCTTTAAGGTCTTATATGATCCATTAATTATGTTTTAACTGTACGCATAAATTTAAATTACAAGGTAATACTGCACAAAATGAGTGTAATCAAAATTAGTGTAATCAAACTTTTATATGACAGAAAAGAAATAAGTCTGGTGTAGATAAAATCTTTATTATGTTCGCACTGATGTACGGGAAGCCACAGCAATCAATATTACACACCTGAAAATTTTGGTAAAAGTATAATTTACACTATTCAACAGTTCACGAGGTAACGCAAGTACTTAAATAGTAATCAGAGACTTTTGGCAGTTCTTCACGAAGATAATCGTTTACCTGCCATCTCATTACACTCCTTTTTTCTGTTCTTTTGTGGTTAAGTATCAGTTTCACGAAACTTGCAATATCTGTCGTAGATCGAATGAAAATTTAAGATCTAGTAACTGCCCGACATTGCTTTGTTGTCCAGTCCGATTGCATGTAAAAAAACGCACATCCGTTAACGTAATTTCTATTCATTAAAATGTAATATTGTACAAGAAAGAACAACATACCAAATATAGATTATACATTTCGTCTTCTTAATATCTGAATTTTATTGTACTTTTCCTATAAGATCTTTGTAATTCTATATAGATCATCATTGACTTGTATAAATATCTAAGTGGCAAATATCATTGTGCTTACAGACGAACACTTTCTTCAAATACTATATCAAACACTTTACACTTCCGTAAAACATTCTGGCAGTGATAAATTACAACGAAAATTTCGAAGTTGCGAGAAAAGGCTACCATATACTCACAATGTTTATTTGAACGATTGGGCAGCAAGCAAATTAAACATTAACGTGAACATGCTGGCAAGAGTTGTTGATCTTCAAGGCTCAAAAAACCGGATTATTGACTGCCGTAGACAGAAATAGAGCCGAGTTATTTAGAAACATGCACGACAAAATGTAGGGATTCATATCCATTGCATGCATTTGAGTACTATCATTAGTACTCAAATGCAAGATAAAGTTTCTACTCTAGATTACTATTATTATTATTTTTTCTAATTATTTTCGCATTGGTAAGTGATCAAGAATTGAAAGATTTTCTCGAGGGTTTGAACTTCTTAATGCTGTCAGCAATAACAATAAAAAAGAAAATGTACAGCTAATAGATCTAAGAAAGAAATAAAGGTTAAGCAATATATCTTCAAATATTCATAATAATTAGAAAACATGAAAAGAACAATGTGGATAAAGACAATTCCGACTTGTTGTTGGTTATCCAAAATGTGAAAGCTGAATGTAAATGAAGAAGAAGAAGTGAAGAAACTTAGAAATCAGAGAATACCCGTTATTTTCTACGTGACTGCAGTGTATGAAACACCTCAGAGTAGCAGATTTTCAAGAAAACACGACACCTCGTGAGGAGGGGGGTGTTCGAGAACATGCGATTTGTGTGCAGGGGCATTGTGTTGTAAAAACAAAACACCTTTGGACAACTTTCCCCGTCTTCTCTCCGCAATTTTTTCTCGTAGAGTGGCCAGTAACGTCGTAATAATTCCCAGTTATTATACTACCCTTACCCAGAGAAGCAATTATGATTACTAAATGGCAATCCCAAAAAACTGAAATGAATGGTTTGACAAAATCATATCATCAACTGCATCGACATTTTTGAGGAAGGACATAGAAACTGGCCTTCCCAATCGGTGTTGATCTTCAATGGAAAATTGATGATTCAATTTTTCACGGTCGCATACAAAGGACATTGATCTACAAGGGTATTAAGCATTTATCTACGGAATCAGTCAATTCCCTTGTTACCGCGTTATTTCGCTGTTTATAATATTAAGGTGTTAATCACTTGGTCACCAACACCAAACGGTAGATCGATAGAAATATAATTCTTCGAGAAAAATGTCACTGTCCCCTCGGAGAATCTAATCCCAGACCTAGTGATCCCTCACACCTCAGAGTAGTTGCCTAATCATTGCGTTTATTATCCCGTTGATTGACATAACAAAAAAATTTCCGATAATCCGACTATACCGGGTGTCAACGAGATCATGTATCAGCCCGCCATTTATTTATTAGTTAAAATAAAACTTTGAAATTCGGACCGTATATATGAGTAATTGGTGAGTTTCTTCAGCTGCACTCAGTTTTTCTATAGAACTTCCGGTCAAACCGGAAGTGACGTTAATTTTGAATTTTTAAATACAACATGTATTATTTCTGTTCATATCCTGCTGCAGGTCAACTTTTGGCATATTTGTCAAAGATGGCGGTATCTGTTTTTATCCATTAAAGTGAAACTGTTCGCAACCATTGTCGAAATGTAACAACCATCAAAGTTAGCTTTGAAAACAATTAAAAAACGTATTTTTCACATTTACACGCATTGGCGAAGGAGACTGTGTTTTTTTCATTTGAAATGTAATTGTTCTGTTGCATTGGAATTAGACTACTTTTAAATCATTTTATATTTTGTACTACCTGTCTACCACTAAACCACAGGATATTTTATATCACTTGAAAGCTAAAAATTATGCCAATATGGCACTGTAATAAAAAATAGGTGTTATTATAAAAAAAACATTTGAAAATGAAAAAAAAATCTTATTTTCTCTAGTAATTTCAACGTGAAATACATGTTTCCTTCGCCAATGCGTGTAAATGTGAAAAATACGTTTCTTAATTGTTTTCAAAGCTAACTTTGATGGTTGTTACATTCCGACAATTGTTGCGAAGCAGTTTCATTTTAATGGATAAATTTAACAGATACCGCCATCTTTGCACCTGCACTAGATGGCAAATTTTTAGAAGAAACAGAATATGAACAGAAATAATACATGCTGTATTTAAAAATTCAAAATTAACGTCACAAATAACGTCCGGTCAAACCGAAAGTGCTATAGAAAAACTGAGTGCACCTGAAGAAGCTCACCAATCACTCATATACATATACTTGTATTTGGTCCGAATTTCAAAGTTTTATTTTAACTAATAAATAAATAGCGGGCTGATACATGATCTCGTTGACACCCGCTATATTTCCAAAAATGGTGTAATATAATTTTCTCAAAATCTATCAATTTTTCATACGAGTACCATGCATAAAGTACTACTCAAATAAAAAAAAAATACAGGTTTGTATTGAAAAAGCAAATTTAATTTCCGTCCAGAGTAAACGGAACATCCTGTATAATGGGCTTTAGTTTTAGATTGCGGATTTAAAAAAATCAAACGCATCAAACAAAAAAGATTCAATTATATCCCTTATCAGCTAGGATATTGGGTTCCGGTATTAGATAGTTACGCTGTATAATAAATCACTATTGAGGCGTTGCTTTGAGCTTGTTACCTTTTCTGTACACAACGTAAATAGTGTCTTCTTATCGGAGGATACCCTCATATTTTTCATATATCCAGCGATTTCATCCTTTAACACATGTGAGCGACTATTTTTTTATACTAGCCAAAATTTTATAATATACGAAGTTTAGTGAACGAAAAGGAACAACAAAAAATACCAAACTCAAATCTAACAAGAATAAACAATAAAGTCAACGTCCTCAGTCGCGCCGCCACTGTTAGCAGCAGCATCTCTTCTGCACGCTGTTTTCGCCCCCACTACCGCACGTCTAGTCGTGTCGCTGTCGTCTCAAACAACCCGAATCGGAGAGAAACCATTCACCGCTCGCATCAGAGTTTGTCTATTCGTTCAGATCGTGTTCGGACAACCGAAGAGATTGTACTAGTACGTCGTCGTCGTAGTCTGAGGTGCTTGTTTTTTTTTCTACTTCGTTTCCGAAGGGGGGACGTCGCGATACTACTCAAGTTTTTCACGACCTGCATGTGTTTCTTTAGCCGGCTGCTGCAGGAGAAGCTGTGCCGCTGTACGAGTCTATTAAGATGTGCGGTGATGTTCGTTCGCTACGTTCAGTTCACGTCGAGATAAGAGTGCGGAAACACGTGCCATCGTCGTCGTTACTCTGCTGATCCTGCGGAGCACTTGATCACGCGAGATATGATGCGCGATCGACATGGGGGTGTTGTGGTGGTATTCTTCTGCGGTGTTGGTGCGCCTGCTGTTAGGGGTTGTTGTTTCTGCCTGGTGTCCAGTGCGGCCCGGGTGGAAAGGGCCGCCGTTGAAAAGTCAGTGACCGGTGTCTGTGATATACCGGGATGTAACTGTTCGGATACGGCCAAGATTTGGAAAATTATCAATTGTACATTTAACAGCACACAGGCAAGTGTAATGTGCATAAAAATAAAATAAAAATATTGTTATCTACTACTAACAAAAAAAGCTAACTAAAGTTAAACAATCAACATACAGTTCCCATTTTAATATTTGAACTGGTCTATTTGTTTGTTTTTTTTTCAGAAAATATATTACTAATTATTTTTACTAACCTGTTTTCTATATATTTTTTAAGGAATTTATTAATACCGCATGCTACTTAAGCACATACATAAATTAACATAAACTGTCTGTCTTTCTATGGTATATTATTTTTACCGATTTACTTCAAAGGAAGTTAAAAGATATAATAAAAAACTTGTCGTCCGAGATTCGTAAGAAATTAAATACAATCATAACTATGTAGTTATGAATTCCCTACTTTATTGGGAATTTACGAGTCTAGGTATTCTCATTGGAAATTTAGGAAGGATTATTTTAAGAGAATTCTTAAAGTAAATGTTATTTTTGGATAATCCATAAAATATTTTGTGTTTCTGTTAACTGTGCTTTGTTGATTGAAGTAGGATTAATTTTATTCGTAATTGGTGTTCAACATTACATTATGACTATAAGACTTAATTTACAATTCAAATTTTGCTGAAGGTTTGAAAGTCCATATGGCAAGGCAACTATTATGTAAACATAATAACAGAATCTGAATTTTAATTAATTATAATAGGTTAGTTTGAGCTTGGAATACATTTCTCAATTTCTTGAAATTCTCACAATGGCTATTGTTTTTTACTTTGGCTTGCAATGAAGAAGTTTCCATATACAACAAACAGCACCAAAAAGCTAGCTAATGTTCCAGAGAACATTACTGTTCTAATATAATTAAAGACTATCTAGGAAGTCTAGAGGTAAGTTACCCTTTCAGGAGATTTTCAATAATTTTTGTGAACCGCATTAAACAACTAATATAATACGGTTTTTTCTAAAATGTAATCTCTGATATATTGAGTTGCAACAAATTGGGATTGTGGAAGTCTTTAAATTTCTCAAAGTCCTCTAAAAAGTAGATGGTTGTAATGATACAATTTCCTAATAAAACTGTTGCAGTGTCATGGAATGTTGGTAATAAATACATTTTTTTTTATTTCCAGGTTTTCCGAAGTCTTCTTTCTTTTGTTTTGCGCTTTAATTTTACTTTCCAGATTCTTTTTTCAATTGTTGTAAATGCTCTTACTACCTTAATCGTATTAAAGTTAATGCAGTTTATTTTTGAAGTTCGTCTCCTTTGAAATGATTCATTTCTTACTGCCTGTATCTAACTCTTTTGTCCTGTTTAAAGTCAAATCTTCCGATATCCTTCTATCTCAAGCTGTTGCTATTGCTGTAAGTTTTTGTGCCGTTTTTATTGTTTTATTTATTCCTTTTCGTTCTAGAATTTTCTTCAATTTTATTGGTTGGCTTGGTTATCTTTTTCCTTTGTTTGTTTTATGGTTAAAACATGATTGTAATAATATGTACAATGTATTTCACTTGAAATGGTAATACCTCAACAATATTTAGAAAAATAAAGCCAAATGAGTAAACTACATTAAAAAAATATATGAGGATTTTTTTAAACGTTATTAACTCGCTATATATTGTTCGGAATCATTTCAAGTCCTCATATTCTAAATTTAGTTGAAACCTTATTTTTCTTCTTCTTGTTTTAGACCTGTTGGTCAATTGATTTCAGAGTTCGTAGCTGCGGTTTGTCCAGTGATGTTGATTTCCAACTGTTCTTGTACGGGCTTCCTGGTGCTCAATTGTCTGCTGGTTTTCCCTCCAATACTATGCATGGCAGTCTGTTCTCATTAATTCTCTTGACATGATCGTACCACCACCCTCTTCTTCTTTGTCTCTCCCATCTCACTGTTGTTCGCTCTGTTTTGTCTTTGCCTTGGTTTTCTCTGGTTTTGTCCAGGATAGTTGGTAACGTCTTCATTTCAGCAATTCTTAGCATATTCTTGGTTTTGCTTATTTCTTCGGATGTCTGTAATTCCGTCATTGTGGATTCTTATCTTGCTATCTGTCCGTATATATTGGTTTGGCCAAACGATGTCTATCATCCTGATATCGATGCGATGTCGCTTTATTAATCTGTTTCCTCAGGTCTTTTGTTGGACCATGACGGCTGGAGATGTCAAGTTCGAGATACTTGAAGTGGATTGACTTGCTCGATGGGTTTGCCACAGGTTTGTGTCGTGATGGTTCTAAAGCGATTGTCATGGCTTTCGTTTTGTCAATGGATAATCAAGTTCAGTTGGTAAAATTTAAAGAGTTACTTTTGCAGATCATCTTTCGTATCTGCTAGGATCGCTGCATCATCGTGTAGCACACCATGTGACACTGTTCTTGCTGATTTTATAGTCCAAATGGGTGATGACACATCCTGTATAATTTTGTTGATTGATAGATTGAACAAAAATGGGCTCTCCCTCTATTTTCAATTTTATTCTCATAAGATTAGCTATAAGATTAGTTATGGGGAACTATTGAAAGTAAAGAGTACTTACACAACCAGAACACAAAATTGTCAAGAACTGTAGTAGAAGTGATTGTCAAGAAGTTACACCAGCCGAATTAAGTAGAGCAATAAATAACAACAGAAAAAGAATTTAGGAGAAATGTATTACATGGCGATTTAGTAGTTTCTTTTCTTTAATTTTGTTTTTTAAACTAAAATTAAATTTTTGGGGTGTATTTTTTTGTTTTCAGCCAAACTTACGATTTGGGGGGTTGATTAAATTCCTAGTGTTAAACAAAACGTACATAGTTTTTGCTGGGTAATTGCTAAAGAATTATCTTGTGGTCCTAATTTATGTAATTAGGAGTTCTTTTTCAAGGTTGCCCAAAGTGGATCGGTTAAAATGTAATGCTGTATTTAATAATTTTCGCGAAAATTCATGAAAAGTAGTACAACTTCGGAGGTTGGTCCAAGTCCTAATATGGTATATGCATTGGACCAACCTCCGAAGTTGTACTAAAATAACACGACCTAAATTCATTCACTAAACTATTGTATATATCAGTACAGTAAAGACTCTACAGCTCTAGTTACATTGGGTGACCTCAAAATTCGCTATCGAAAAAGTTGTGAATGAATTCAGAGTACACTAAAAGCTTTAAAAAAATGAAATGACGGCTGCAAGTAGATTTCTTGGATATTACAAGATTTTCAAATAAATATTATCTAAAACAAACAAATTACTAGACACAACGTTTTAGACATCCTGTACAGAAAAAAAGGCCAGATGCTCATAGAGTGTTCACTGATTCATTATCAAAAAATGTTAGGGAAATTAAAGATAATTTACTATTTTTTGGTAACATATAACCAAAGTTTGTGAAAATGTATGGTAATCAAAATTCTAGTAATTTTTAACTTATTGTAGAAGGAAAGAACACACTGTGTATTTTTAGTAAGATAATAAAGGAACACGTAGATGTGGATTTACACAAACTTTTAGCATTGAAGTACTATTGTAACACCCATTATATGTATGTTTTAAAATAATTTCGATTACTGTATAGCATATATGCATACTGCTACTAGTAGTGAATCACCGGAAATACATAGGTTACATATTTAGTAAATAATGTGAACCATATTATTATTTTATATTTTATTGCTATTTTATATTTAATTTTGACCTCAGTTTATCAATTATAATTATTGATAAAAACTGAAACAATAAGTAGCAAAATGCTTTCGAATTCCAACTGAAAACTATTTTCGATAATAGTCAATTATATTATTTATGTGGTCTAGACACTCATCCGATAAATAATTTTTACTAAAAAGTATTGCGAAGCTACCACTTATAATCAGAATAATTCATAGTAAACCTGTCATCGAAATGTTATTTTTGTTGACAGTAAAAATCGCAATGCATTTAATTTTAATAAAACAAGAGGTTATCGCCATTTACCGAGAAAATTGACAATTTCATGCGAACATCTAGTCAAAAATTTTTAAATGAGCACATCTACAATTATATGATTATTAACCAATTGGAATTCAACAAAGGAAACTAGTACACATTAAACCGTGGACATAACCCACTATCTTAAATATGATAACCTACAATAGCGATGAATAATGTCTTGTAATTGGTAATTCATACAGTGAAATGATCCGATACATATTACAAAGACCATAAATTACCATCTAAGTCACGTTTTTTTTGTTAGAGTACAAAGAGGCTATTAATTTTATTATTAGAAACGTAATTCTACGCTCTATTTTAACATTTTCTTCCCAAAATATCTATTTTGTTCCAATAAATCTAGTTAGAATCCACAAGCGCCTTAAAAAACAAACAAGAAAAGTGTAAATTCGTTTAAAAATAATTTCTCGAATAGACCATCACATGAATTAAGCGACGAATTTCCTAGGTTTGTTGACGAATATCTGAAGAATAAGCTAACCACATCCCGAACCAGTGTCAGTTACTTGTGTTGTTTCGAAATATAAAACATCTTTTATTTCCATGCTAGAAAAGCAGTGTATATTTTTAACCTTGTTTCGCCTTATAGTCGCATAGTGCATCGTTATGAGAGTCGTAGAAAATTTCTTTGTTTTCTTAACACATCTGAACTGCACCTGTTGAAATGAGATGCGACTAGTTTGGACAGTAGGACGTGAATGGGGTACAACATTCTTTGTGCTCGGGAAATTTATGTTTCGTGCATTTTCTACCTGGACTATACGAGGTAAGATTCAGGTGTAAATTTTAAAACGGAAGGTGTAAATCATTGTCTTGTTTCTTATATTATACACTTTCAAAAATTAAATTATAATATACTAGAAAAGTAGCTTGTCCTTTAGAGCAGAACATAATTTTAGAAAATGTAAAACGAAATATCAAATAAAGAATGAGAAATTGCCCAGCAGCTTAGATTTCTGTTGTTTTCTAGCTTGAATAGAAAAACTGCTTTAAAATCTTAAAATTTTTAAATTTACGTTGAGCAGATAATTGCAAACAAAATCTATAACGAAATAAAATTTTATTCTATTACTATGTTCATATGAGCGGACAAATTTTTATAAAATTTTAACCTGATACCATACTCAGTATGCCCTTTAAAATGATGTGTCACTCAACCCCATTCCATTTAAAATTTTGGTACTATATCGCCCCCTATCGTCAATCTTTGAAACTAAATTGAAATTTTACTTTAAGAATGTAGTATACAATATTTCATATTAAAGACTCAAAACTAAAGCGATCATCAAGTTCGTAAGAGTGAGGTGTGGAGGGAGGGTAGAGAAGAGATACTTTATGGCTCTACAGTCTGAACTTGGGCCTTGGACCGCAAGTAAATATATTTAAAAACAAGGGTTAATGTACAAATCCATACAATTTTAAGTATACCATTATACACTTTCTAATATTTCTTGGAAATCTGGTCGGAACCTGCAATGGGGTAGAAATACTGCGACACTTAATTGAACGCATTTCAGTTATTCTTGTGTAAGATATAAGAAAAGGTTGTTGTGTCACAGTTTTATTTAAGAGTGATTGTTAAAAGTAGTTTTCAAGAAAAAATGTGTTTGGCTAGTTTTTTTGTAGAGATATGGTAGGTGGAAAAACGCTCACTGAAGTGGAAAGAGGACAAATTGACATTTTGAAAAACGAAAACCTTTCAATACGAGAAATAGCGAGAAAGTTAAGACGGAGTGATCGTATAATCCGCAATTATCTTCAAGTCAAGGAAAATTATGGCAAAAAACGGAGAGGGCAAATTGCTACAGCGACTACCGAACGAGAAAAACATCCTAAGAATTGCATCAAATTTCGAGCTACGGCAAGACAAATTAGGGATGCTGCAGGAACATCTGCATCCGTAAGGACATTTCAAAAAATTCAAAGAATACAAAAAATCTCCACAAATTCGACGCTCGCGATTGAAGAGAAAACCTGCTTTAACTTTCCGACATCGAGAACGAAGATTGAATTTTGCCAGGGAGTACATTTCGTGGTAGGAAACCTGGCAGAATAATATCACGTAGGCCGCAAGGTGGTGGAGGAGTAATGGTATGGTATGGTATCTAATGCCGGAGCCGTCGATCTAGTGTTCGCAGAGGGAGCCCCAACTGTTCAAAAGTACTTGCAACTCGTGGAAAATGAAAAAGAAGTAATCCAAAATAAATTGGGCACACAAGATTTCATTTTCCAGCAGGATAACGCGCCTGCACACACTGCTCGAGTTGCCCAAAAATGGTTCCACGACAACGGAATTACTTCATTGCCATGTCCAGCTCTCTCGCCCGATCTAAACATAATAGAAAATGTGCGGGGATGGCTGTCCGACGGATTTACACTGATGGTAGACAGTTTCTCAACAAGAAACAAAACAAGCAATTCGAGAAGCTTGGACTGAATTGCCATTACAATACATCCAAACTTGATACAATTCTTTACCCAATAGAATGATTGAAGTTGTAAATAAGAAGCTTCTTCCCATCGTCGTCTTGGCTTGCATCCTTCCTGAAGTTTCTTCAGTATCCTCCTTTCTTCCATTAACCAACGTGTTTCCTGTATCGCTTTTATACCTAATCTGTATCTCTTAATTTCATTCAGTAACGCCTGGTGACCGGCTAGTTTATTCAGTGATATTCTACGTTCCCAAATCAAAATCCATTTTCGCTTGCTTTGTTCGTCTCCATTTTAACCTCCCAGTTCGAGGTTCTCCTGGAGGTTTCGTAATAGTCCTGTTTATCCGGGAATGGGTTGTTATCCCATAACCCAACCCTCCTTCTTTACCCGGGCTTGGAACCGGCAGTGGCAGATGGGAGTTACTTTGACATCATAAAATGTCAAATATCTCTTAAACTGGTTACTTTACCGAATTCAACAAGAAGGAATACCATTTATTCATTTTTACCATTAGGATATTCCAACATTTTTCTGAAATTTTTCTTTAATTTTCAACACTTCAACATAGTCTATTTCTGGTTTAATACGGGTAAAAGAAATTCTATTATAGTTATTATTATTATCCTAGTAACTTCTATTAAGATTGAAAAAGCGATTTTAAAATATCAACTTTGAAGCTCTATAAATGGGAAACCAATGACTTATTTCAAATACAAAAATTATTTTGATTTCGTCCTCACATTTCAGAATTATTGACAATTAATTCAATGATATCTTGTATATGCATACATCATTTTTCTAAGCAATAACATTCCCCTGTAAGATACAATTGTCCCATCGCTTCAGCAGCTTCTTTATTCCCGTTAATTTTTTTGTTGTTGACGATCTAGCTTATTTTGCATCGCTTGCTTCCTAAGAACTTTTTGAGTTGCTCAACAAGACTACAATCATTGGGAGTTAAGTCAGAACTGTATGGGGGTGGCAATACTTTTCAACCCAATTTAGTCAGTAGTATCAGTCTTTAGATGGGCTGTATGTGTCTTCATAATCCTCTATACATATGAAGCTGTTGTTCCACGGAAAGTTGTTTTGGAACCCACCAGACGGTAACTTCACTACATTTAATCTTAAGCGAGCCACAGTATCTCTTCAATACTGTTCAGAAAAAAATAAAATGCAGCCCAAATATGCATTGTACTTGTCTTCTACGTGTAAAATAATAGTCAATATTCACTGACGCATTTCCCACTAAACCTCACTGACCGCACTTTTCCAGAGAAATATGTGACAAAAATTGGGTTTAATGCAAACATATCACTAATTCCCCAGAAGTATGCAAGTCATTAAAATTATGACCGTATATGTTTATATCACACAACGATTGTTTTCTCTTAATTTTACTAAATTTATCAAATATCCTTTGCAGATTGTTGAAATCTTTAGATGTCTAAATCACAGATTACGAAGAACTAAAATTATTCCCAAGCTTGGTGATAACAAAGCATACAAACTTTTTATTACTTTAGATATTAAAAATTCACATAATTTTTCACATATTTAGTCGAAGCATGTGATTAAAATAATTGTTTATTTATCTTATGTTTAGTTGCCGGGATTGCTGGATATGTATTTTTAAAACAACTGTTAAAATATGAGTCTACGTTCCACTTCTTTAATAAATGGATAATTCATACATGTATGTATGTAAACGTCGCCTTTACGTAATAGTGTGAGATCAGACTATATGAATGCATACATGTGAAAAATATGTAAATAATATTTCTTTATGAAAATAAACACGATTAGCGTTGGTGTAATAACAACAATATTTTGCCAAACAGTATTCAACGGATTATTAGTATTACGATATATTATTAGAAATTTGAAACGAAACATAAGCGTAGGTACAGATGTGCTGAGATTATAAGAATGTTGCGTTTTAAAATAGAAAATTTTAGTGAAATTTTTGTGCACGTAAACAGTTTTCTATTTTAAGAATACGCTGCAAGTTTATATTAATTTTTATAATGCATTTTGTACATTCTAAAAATTCGTGTAGCGCTCATTTTAGAAACCACGAAATTGCATCATAAAAAATGCATTACTTCCTTCCTTCGTGATTATTTTAGCTACAGTCGTTTTCGTATTTGGCCTATAAAATTAGCGACTTTAGTTACGACTTTCGTAGGGAAACACTGGTAGTAAACATACTTAACAAAACCTACTTTAATGTTCTCTATATTTAGCGACTAGTTCAAATTTCAATTTAGTTTTCCACATTTGGATACCTCATGGGGAATTCTCAACAAACTGGATGCTTGTTTTAGATATGACGCAGCTCTCGTCAGAGATATTTTTCCTTACAAAACCAATCTAAAACCAAAATTTTACTTCAGTGAAAATATCTTAAAACCATTAGTGACTAACTTGAATCGTCGAAGATATATCTAACGAAACAAATTAGGTAATAACTTCCACCACTTATGGAATAGTAAGTAGATATTTTCTAAACTACTTTGTATTTACAATCACGTTCGTAATGTGCACGTGGAAATTTGTTTATCATTTACACCATGCGTTGCATTTTTACCGTTACGTATATATAATAAATGCCTGTTTAAAAATTACAGGATTTAACAAAACGTGACATAGCTACCTCCTTCCTAGAATAAATCGACTAACGCTGCATATTTTTGTGAATGTGTTTGTGTTTTATACGTATACGTCTTGTATACTACAACAACCTGCATGCTTCTGTTTTATTTTGTAAAAAAATACATTTAAAACATTATTTTTAAAGAAAAACACTTAATTAGTTTTGGCAGGAAGTCAAAAATTTAAACAGATTACAACAGCAACGTTTCTTTTATTTTACATTTTTCGCATACTGGAACATACCCGAAATTTCAGCAGCTGTAAACAAACACTAGAATCATAACAATACGAGGCGAACAATAATCGCATATCGTTACAGTCCTCATCACATAAACGCCCTATAATTTGCCTACATATATTTCAGGCTAATATTTGTTTACGATCACAAGCATACAGAAACTTAATTATCCAGTTCCCAACATCTTTTTCGACATATTCTAAAAATGATTTATGTTCACGGTCAGTTACGCCCTAATCTCAGACTAAACTTACAAAAAACGAACGACCCCTAGAAAGAAACTCTACTAACATGAGTCGGCCCTTTATTTAGATAAAACACTCAGTAGATGTTAGGGACGAGGAAGAACACGATAACCTCACGATTCTCGGCTTTGAAATGCAATTCAGCCTGTCAATGCTCTCACGTGAGTGTGGTAGAAGAGTTGTTAAGTCGGAAAAAAAGTAGAGACGTGGAATCAATTAACTTGTCGTTTTAATTACTATCCATTTCCTACTCTGCAGGCCTTAACTAATGTTAAAATTGTAGTCTTTGAATTTAATCACTATTATTTTCCTCGTGGTTTATCGTAAAAAAAAATTTAATGAATATTTGTGAATATAAAGTGTGAGAAAGTAATCGAGGAAATCGGATTAAATAAGATCGATTCTTTATTACTACAAAGAAAACGTCCACTAGGAAAGAATACAGACACAAAATATTGCTACTGTTATTACAATTCTATCCCAATCAACTTAATAAAATATGAAATATGTTGCCAATAACAAATCAGTTAGTATGAAAAGTGATAAATGATTCAATAATTGTAGTTACTGTTAAATATATTGCTTTGCTGTAAACGATTTATTTGTTGCCTTGGATAGAAATGATTTGCAGAAAAATTTAATAAAACTTAAGTATTCCTATTGGCATCCGATATTTCGTGTTAGATCTCTTATTAAATAATATTTTGAAAATATTTATTCACCATTCTGTTTATAATTATTTTTCTAGATTTGATTCTATAGATAATAATAATAATATATATTTGCCCAACAGAAAAAAATCCAATACAGGATAAAATGAAAACATATAATACATGTATAATATATGTATGTTTATATGATGTTTTCTGTAATATTGTTTAGACAAAAGTTTAAATAAAACGATTGTATTGTAGACCACTTTAATGTCAGGATTGAAGAAGAACTCTACAAGTCCTGATTATCGTTTTAATGACACCATTACTGTATTTTTCCAGGAAAGTGTGATAATTCGGTGGTGAATCTCGACGCAAGGTGGAGCAGGGAAACATCCCTAAGTTTTAAGATGAATAAAAACGGAACTAGAAAAGGCTGAACAAATTTATTTTATTATTTTAAAAAAGCAGTATTGGAAGTTTATTTCGTTAAGTTTTAAACAAAATATCTTGCAAATGATGGCCTTCATTGTCAATACATTGTTGTGACCGGATATTCAAGTTTCCCATCACCCTCTGAAGCATCTCTTTGGGTATCCAACCTATTTCTAGGCGTATTGCTTCTTTTAAGGCTTGTATACTGTTAGGGCGATGTTTGTACACCTCATCTTTGAGGAAATAGTTGCCCGGAGCTAAATCTGGCCATGAAATGTCACCGAGCTTGGAGATCAAACGGTCGGGGAACATTTCGCTCAGAACACCGACTGAATTATGGGTTGTGGGGGCTGTGGCGCCATCCTGTTGGAACCAGATACGTCCAATATCCAACCGTTCGAAATGTGGTGCAAAAAAACTCAGAGCATGCCCTCGTAATGTTCGGAAGTGATGGTAATCACACGATCACGAATCACCTCAAAAAAGTACGGTCCGAGTGGTGTGCAGCAGTGCCAGCAGTGAAGGCATCTTCCCTGCTGGCTGCACACCACTAGGTAAATGCCTTTCTTTGCCTAGGGTTCACTACGTCGTCAGGCAGATTATCAATTAAATTTTCACACGCCTGTGTTCCATTATCACAATTCTGTTATGACAGGTTTTGACTAATGATCATCTGGCAAGGATGGAAATGAAGATCAATGTAAAGAATTTCACTTCCAAGCAGAGAGCCTAAAAGAGAGAATGTACGGTCTTACTCGCTCTATGTTTTTCGGTGTTCGACTGATCCTCTGTGCATCAACTTTCTTTTTCAACATTCCCTCATCTGCAGAAGTTATCCACTCAAGACAGAATCGAAATGTGCCCTTCTGTTCGGGCACATTTCGAGGAGGGACTTGGTAGTGAGTACGCATTGCACAGTGCACAGCGACGACAAAGGTTTTTTTTTTAGAAAAGTAGGTTTTAAAGGGCAAAGGCGTGTTGATCCATAGACCACACCATCTTGGCAATTAACAGGCGACAGGTTGAAATTTGCCGAACTACTACATCACCTAAGTCTAGTCCCACCCTTCAACGACCTCAACCTTCTAAAGATACGGATATTTCTATATCTCACCCTGTATGATCTTATCGTTTAAGGTTCATTGCTATTAAGCCGTATATAAATCCACCTCGTATACTGACTATAAACATTCAACGCGCCATCTATTTACAAATAGTCGGTTTAGTAGAATCCCTTAACTCGGTTGACACAGACTTCTGCATTAGAAAAAATTAAAATAGGAAATCTAATGTATTATCTCTACTTTCGTCCATTTTAAAAAGGTAGTTGTAAGAATGGCTGCAGAAATGATGGAGAAGTGACATTCTGAAGTATGTTCTCAACTGCCTATTAAATAGTTTGTTCATTGATTTCTATTGATGTTTATATTTGACGCGCCATCTATTCAGAAGCAATTAAATCAAAGGAATTACCGCTCTTATAAGAGTTTATATAAATTTCTATTTTGCACCAAAAAGCAATTGTATTAGATCATAGTGTAACACCACCTTTATTAAATGTTCACCGCGAAACGATACACTCGACAATGATCTAATCACCATTGGTATGTAAAATTCGGTAACAAATTCGCGTGATATTACGCATCAGCGCAACATTCCATAAATACTTATATTAGAGCCTGCTCTGTACTGTGAGATCGAAAACAAATACCGTAACGAATGTTATACATTACTTATTTACACTTAACACATTATAAATAATCACGACCGCGTTCACTAATGCATGATAGATCGCTTTGACTGAGTGAAGTAAAACATCTTTAACTGCCGCACCAGAATTGTTTCAAAGGCACGTGATCTTTACGGAATATGAACGATTAACCGAAATAATAGCAGTCAAATTATCAAGAAAGCGGATATGATTTAATTTGGATTCTTTTCGTTTGGGTGTGCGATAAGATATTTCGTCAGCGTTTCTATTGAAATGATGTCAGGTTATAAATTAGCTTAACGAATAGGTACTTACATACATACACACATACCTTTTATTTATGTAATTTTAAGCATATTAAGTAAGTAATATGCATGAAATTATAGAAAGTAAATAGTTCATATTGACAAACTTTACACAAACAAATACTGTCCTTTAATAAGAATATAATATTTCGAAATGTCACTTCAAACTATATTCTTGAGCTTAATCACGAATAAAGCATTCATATACATACACACGTTTACTTAACATGAAATGATAAATGTTTCCGGTTAAAATTAACTTAGATATGTATACTTCTTAAACGTAAGACACTCCAATACTAAAATTTCATAGAATTACATTCGACACCCCGTAAAAAGGTATATCATTATATCAACTGAGAGAAAAATTTCGTATTCATAGAGCGTAAAATCCTTCACTAAACATTGAACGAACGTAGTAGCTTCAAAGCGACATAATGAATCACTGCCACAATATTAAATACTTCCTTTACAATCTAACGTTGAAAGAGCGCTATTAATGAGAAATGTAATTAGAACATTATCTGACTTGAAAGTTTTAACTGCCTGCATAAGAGTTATAACTGTAACTTGCCACTTGTATGGTAAGTAACACGCGTTTATAGATGAAAGATGCAAAAAAAACTTTTACTTTAATTATATTACCTGTAATTAAGTTTACGTCGAGATTAATTTATTAACGTTAATAGATTCGTTTAAATACGCTATTTCGATGCACACAAAGAAGAAAGTGCATTAGACAGTAGAGTATTCTCGTAAAATTATTACATTTATGGTAAATAGTTTACGGTTATAGTGTAGCTACAATTAAATCTTGTCTTCTTTGTTCAGCAGCAAATACGCCATGGGGAATGATTAGACTGTTGCACTTAAGATGTTTATATATTTACGTTGTATGCGAAACTCACGTAGAAGGAAAACGTGATTTCCTTCATATCGCTGCTTTATTCTTTGCCACAAACAATGGATCGTCAGACTTAAATGTGGAACAGTTTGATGTTGTTATAAAGATTAACCTCGTTCTTAGATTATTTCCCTCTTCCAAAAGTTGTCCTTCATTTCATATTTTCAACTTTCACCCTTGATTTGATATTACAATAATATTAATTCTTAAATAATGTGGAATTGCAAAAATAGCTCTGCACACCAAAATCTCTTATCTTCTTTTGCACGATATTTTGCATTTATTGTTTGCTAACTTCACTTCACTGATTCTGAATCTACCTTCTAACAGTTCGATTTGCTGAGATATAGGTATTCTTTTAAAAGTTTTTGTACACTTATTGTGATGTCTTCGTCAAAAAGGATCTGCGTAAATAGATCAAATTGCTTTTGTTACATTTGCGGAGATTCTATATTTAATCAATTCTACTTCTAGTTGGTGTGTAAAAGTCTGCATTTATGGACAAATAGGAAAATAGATTCAGTTCAGATTAAATACAAAACTCTAATTATCTGGCATAAACTATAAAATCATCAGAATGACAATTAGTTTTTTTTTTGTTATGATTATTATAAAAATATAATGCAAAAGTAGTTCTAAGTGGATTTATTCTAGTGTAGCATCAGCTCTTAAGCCTGCAGACGATACTATTGGTTGTACAACCGTAGTTCAACGGTTTAAAACGGTCTACACTCGAAACGATCAGCTGTACAATCTGTTGTACAGGGTGTCCTGTTTCAACGTGGATCTTAGATATCTGCCATATTCGTGAAAATAGACAAAAAAGTTATAAAGACAAGTTATCCCAATTTATGTTCTGCATAACCTAAAAATATTTTTTAACTATAGAGAGTGTCTCAAAAGTAGGTAAACACATACTTGCTCCGTTATTTTAAATGGGACACCCTATATATTTTGGCATTTTTGGATAGTACGCTAAAAAAGTATTCCCACTTTATACAAACCACCCTACCCCTATTCCTAATAGTTATGGAAATATTTTAAGTTTTTGTAAAAACTATCCCGATTCGGTGTTTTTCGTATGTCGCGATAGCTTGATCCTGAAAATAGTTATCGAAATGAAATCAAGAATATGTAAACTATATAGTCCGGTATAGCCAATGACATCAACAGAAGATGAATACCTACTTCCGGTTGTCAGAAATGATTCAACGTATTTCCGGAACTTCGTCTCCAGATAACTTCATTTTTTTAAATGGCACCCTATATATTTTGTTAGATCGACAGATTCCTCATTCTGATACCTTTCCATTCATGTATATAAAGTACCATGTTTTCTTTTATACTTTTCAAGATATTTCATAGTTTTTACGCAAGCTACAAAAATGTTGTCTCCAATTTCGAGGTAACTTTGAAAATATTTCAAAAACAAAAGAGTATGCATACAAAATGCTCATCAATCATTAAAAACAAAAAGAAATTATAATAAATGTTAAAAATTATGCCTTTGTCTCTTACCGAAATATTAATTTTTCTTTGAAAATTGATTTTAACTCTCCTTGACATGTCAGGAGTTACTGATGTAAAAGCTTGTACAATTCTTTCTCGCATATTTTGTTCAATACTCGATGGCGTTCGGTGTACTGTCTTTCATGTATGCCCATAAGAAGAAATGATATTTCTTTAAGTTAGGTGGTTCCCATAACTATTAGGAATAGGGGTAAGGTGGTTTATATAAAGTGGGAATATTTTTTAGCGTACTATTCAAAAATGCCAAAACATATAGGGTGTCCCATTTAAAATAACGGAGCAGGTATGTGTTTACCTACTTTTGAGACACTCTGTATAGTTAAAAATATTTTTAGGTTATGCAGAACATAAATTGAGATAACTTTTCATTATAGCTTTTTTGTCTATTTTCACAAGTATGGCAGATATCTAAGATCCACGTTGAAACGGGACACCCTGTACAACCGTAGTTAGTGCGACGGTCTACTTGAGGAGAGAAAAATAGCGACTAGCTTGTCTCTACGACTTTACTTTCAAGTTGTAGTATGACAAGTAGTACAACCTGTTCTGCAGGTAGATAGTGATGTAGAGAACAGAGGTACAACTATTTAATCAATGATGATGACAGTAAGGTTAGTGATTTAGGCAGTTTTTTCTTGGAAATAAAAACATTAAATCAAAAGGATGACTAGGTAAGGGATCTTGGTGTATCCAAAACTGCATCAGAATTTCTAGTTAAAAGAAGAAAATCTGCTTTATTTATAGAGCCGACAAAACGTTCTAAATGTGTACCCTTCTATAACCGTAATTCTTGTACAATATCTTTAGTTTTGGACAAAATCTAGTAGATAGAATATAAGTGGATTTGAATATGGTTCAGCTTCTATTGGGCCAACAAGGCGGTTACACAAAATATTCCTGTTTTAGGTGCTTGTGGGACAGCAGAACTAAATCGCAGTACGATAACTTGGTCGCCTAGGGAAAACATTTTTAAAATTGAGCAATGAAAGGTTCCAAGCAGGAATAATTTTTGACAGATGAGGAAATTAATTAATAAAAAGTAAAAAGCCTACCGATTACTCCGACACCTTGAGCAGCTGCTGTTACACTTGTAGCCGTTGGGATAGAAGCTGAGTGTTAAAGCACAATAAAATGAAAAAATCGAATATCCTAACCGCTTGCGACTACCAAAATGTTTGAACTATGATGTTAGCACGACTCTAAAAAATATATGATCTGAATGACCACAGATACAGTACAACAACAATAGCTGTAGCAGTCTGTACCAGAATTATTCGAAACTACGCAAGATATGAAGAGTATCATAGAGATATATTTGAGACTATTCTGTTCCAGCTTATGAAGTCAAACCCACACAGGATTAGTTAACCAGCAATGTGCTGAATTTCATTGCTATTGTAGATTGGTTGTCCTTTACCCCGGACTTAAACCCTCTTAAAACCTATGCGTTATGAAATCAGGTTTTGATCTGTAGAGCTTTGAACTTCACTCCGGTTTGAAATCGCTCAAGCAGAGAGAAAGGTACATAGCAATGGTTGTCAGTTTCCCTTTCCAAGACTACACTATAATCTTTCATCTTAGGCAAAAAAAATAACTAGAAAATAAAACTTTTTATTGGGCTTATTATGTGTAATGGAACCTATGGTACATCTAAGCTTCTAAAAAAGATTGGCTGGTATTATATGAATTTATTCTGAACGAGAATTTCTTTGATTCTGAAAGTGCTAAATCTAACGTTTCTAACCATATATGTCCTCATAAACATAGTACTCTGTTACAGGTCACTGTTCAATAAAACAAAAAGAGGCAAAAGAAAGAGAAAGTTTTATCCATTTTACATCCAAATACATCAACAGATACGTAATGCGAACACTCAGCAGCAACTGGATTACTGTCTTCGGCTCTCGAGTAAGACGGAAAAGATAGGGATATTTATATACTTTCCGTTTATCAATGAAGCTAAGACTTTCTATATTGATACTTACATATACATATGTGGAAAGATTTTTAAAATCTATTGTAATCCTTATACATAAGAAAGAGGACATGTTCCTTCGCAATGACTATCGAGAAATTAGTTTATTGTGCTTAGGAGAAAATTATTTAAAAGAATATTGGAAAGACGTTTAGAGCTAACATTTGATTTTGTTATAGACAAATATTTAACTGTCTAAGTATTGTGGTGCAAGTTATTGGAAACTACATTTATAAAATTAAATATTGATCTAATTCTGGTGTAATATAAAAACGACTTCAAGTTCTACGAAAGACAAGATAAAATATCGATCATTCTTTCATTGAAACGCAAGCAGGAATTCCGTTTTGTTGTGCGGTTGTAAATTCTACAATATGTATACGTGTAACACTATCTGGGTATTGATCCCGCGTACTACTCATTATTTATGTAAGGACTAAAGTGTTGCATCTAGACTTGTTTACGGAATCCGCGGACAATCTCTTCGAATAAAATAGTGCTGTAATTCAATTGATATTAATAGAATATTCTAGTCTTTCGCCTTGTTTATTGTTTTTTAGTTCTTTGAACTTATTAGATGCAGACGTTGAACTTTTGAAAATGTCGACATAAACTTTCCGTAAAATTTTCATTTGTAGGGTAGTAGATACGTCCTAGTTAAAGTGATAAATGTTAAAGAGATAGAGAAAGCGAAAAATCAGTCTACGCGTTAGTAATTTGTTCCGGATTTGAGGAGTGAGAGAGTGAACGAGAAAAAATAAACTCTATACGTGTTAGGGAAAAATATCTGTACATACAAGGAAGTTGTATTCGAATAATACACAATGAAACATATGGCGTTGCCGGTCCTATTACGTTAATTTATATCCTGTAATTTAATTGGAGAGACGAACTTGTCTTATGTTAGGGCACATGAGGGAGAAGAAGTTTTAGTTTAGACAAGATCTTTATATAAAGAATGATATGGCAGTAAGATGTGGTAATTAAAAGTTTTAATATTTCTTCGAAATCATACGTAAACATTAGTATTATGTTCATAATAATAACAATTTGCAGATAAGGCGTCGGTATTTCAGTGAATGATAAAACTAATTCAGACCCAGTGTCAATATCAACTAGAAAGCTATCATAGAACGACACATAAAAATTATCACACTGCACGTGGCTTAAAGTTTCTTTGTTGGAAATGAGTCACTCACTGCACTGATGTCTGATATTTCAGAGATGAGAAATCTACATATATGTACATACTCGTATACGGCTTATCCTCACATACTTTTATTTTTTCTAGATATAAATATAATATGTTAAGATATCTTTCTACAAAGTTGCAGTTTCCGGCGCTTGTATGTTTACAGACGCACATACATATAAGTGATTGCACAAGCTTTCTCTTTTAGTTGTATTACTAATAAAATGTATTTGTATAGACTTAGTTCAAATTAATGCACATATGCTACTTATGAATTATGAACAGAGACAGAAATAGAGAACGCAAAAGTGATTGGAAAACTGACTGAGAAATAGAAACCTAGCAAAATAAACACTAGTAAATGTAGACTGTAGGATAAAATAGAAGAACTTAGAACACTCGAAAACATTTGCAAACATCTCCATAGTTTTTTATTTCATAATTTTTTATTTTTCGTAATTATGGAGATTTATCGTATGTTCGACGCCTTTAAGCCCTACATATATCCAAGATCTAAGAAACCTTTTAGTGTTTGCAAATATTATTGTTAGATAAGTCTAGTATTTACTCTATATGATGGATTATGTGGCTCAAGGTTGGCACTTTGTCATGATAGCTATTTAAGATCTTGGGGATGTGTGCAAACTTTAGTATGTAAAGGTATATTGCATGGTTCTCTCTTTTAATTCCTTTTCGTAATAGTTTTTATCTAGTTTGGATGTAAATTGTTTATAATTTGGTACATCTTTTACGGCCTAGCCACTAACGCTGTATATGAATTTAGAACACTACCAGGTTTCTCAATAACAAGGATTAAAGCGATCTCCGGGATATATGTCCGCCTGTATAAAATTAACCCCTTTTTTAATTCGATCTTTTTGTGTTGTTCTAGGTTGTTCTAGTTTCTTTGCATTGTTTCACAGTTTTCCAGAATAAGAATAGATCTTTGAATGAAAGCGCTCGCTCTCCCTTCTCCCCCTCCATTCGAAATGTTAGAAGTTGTTGTAGGATGTCCTGGATATTCTTCCAAAATTGTATAATTCGTGAAATAACCTATGACCTAGCACCTATGCATGGTAGAAAGCTAAAATTTTGAAGCAATATACAACAAACACAGATCAACTGACAAAATTTCAAGTTTCAAAAAGCAGGAAAAGTGGAGACGTGTAGTCAAATTTCGTTTTTCTCAACTATTTCACGAGCATACTTGATAGAACAACCTGAAACAATTTTCAACATTTCTAAATTGAAAAAAGAGGGTGGAGTGAAGGGAACTTCACGCAAAGGGAGTTTCACTTTTCCCAATCAGTTTTCAAGTAATAATAGAAGGTTTGAAACAATATAGAATAAACCTAGAACAACCTTTCAAAATTTGGAATATCAAAAAGAAAAAGGAAACCAGTGACATTTCAATGTTCTTCCTTATTACATGAATTATAGTTTTCGAAGAATATTCAAACATCATGAAACAAGTTCCAACATTTCAAATACGGAAGGGCAATCAAAAAAATGTAGAAAAAAATATATGAAAAAAAAGTAGAATAAGCCGGAACAACCATAAACCGATTTTCAAGAAAGGGGTGGCTAGATATATCGATTTTTTTTAATTAGTTTATTTTAGAAGAATCTTTAAAACAACCTAAATTACTTGGAGCAATTTTAAAAGTTTCGAAATTCGAAAAACAGGGGAGGGTGACCGAAAAAAACTGGCATACCTTTATTGTATAAATAATAATTACTTTTCTGTTTCGCTTGATGACTGTCTTCTCAGTATTTTTTAAATTAACTTTCTTTTGTAACTTGGAGTAATTGCCAGTCAAATGCAGGAAAAAATAAAACGAACAAATTCTGGTTTTGCTTTGTTGAGTTTAGTTTGTCCGAACACTTTGACTTAGTTATTAATGTCTCCAAATTCACTTGTTAGTTTATTATATATTATATGTGGGCTTACTAATATAATAAATAATACGGAACAACTGAACTTATTCAAACAGTTACACGCGTAACTGTTTAGCTGTATATGTACAATTATAATCATGTATTAAGTGATATGAATTTGGAGTCTGATTATGTGTATGGTAAGGAATGCAAGTAAAATAAAGGTACATATTCTAAAATACTTTGTTATTTCCTCTTCAAGTTCTTAGTCATACGTTTCCACGACCCACCGGTAGTTTTTAAATTTCATCAATGCGTACTTCATTTTTTTTTTGTTTACTTACGACTCCTGTCGTAGTAGAACACAAATGTTGTGAACTATATTAGCTACAATACAATATACCAAGTAACATTTGGCCGTTGTATCACTGAATTGGAACGCTTAAGATTGCACAATTACTAAATAAATTGCAAGTTCTATTTGTATTTGTAATAGCAGTATTTTGTCTTACACAATGTTTTCTTCCTTAACGTTGGCAGATGTTATGTATACAGTGTTGACAAATGCGTAATGTTTACTGTCCATTTTTCGTAAAATAAAATATCTTTATTTTACCGAAAAAATTAAATTATTAAAATGGTGAATAAATGATCAGACTAAAGCATAATCCTGTAAGTAATATTGCGTTCTAGAAACTGCGAAAATTCCACGATGTATTTTACAACAATGACCTACAGTTGACCATGAAGTAGTAATTTGTAATTGGATTTTTCTTCTAATTTATTCAGGGATTCAGTTTCACAGCCTCTAGATCACTTTTATCACTATTGCATATTTGATGTGGTATATTCCTTACAAGAAGGAAATAAAAGTAGAGTTTCCTTTCTCTGAACCTTTAATTTTGTAACTTCTTTCACTCCAAATCTAGTCCTTAAAAAAACTTACTATCTACTTCTATCGATTTCTGTTGCTCAATATCCAGAATTAATTCAAGTAACGATTAATCAAAAAAAGCAGTGCTCTAGTTGATTTCAAACAAGTTCAACTTGAAACTTGCTACGTTGATAATCTAATTTTAATTTTTTTTTAGATTAGTTTAAATTAGCAATCAGGTCAGGCGGTGGTAATACATTGTACGAAAACTTATGTACGCCCCTGTATTCATTTATCCCACTATCTATAACTTGCTCGGCTGGATCCCTAACTATATTCGTACATCTGGGATTTAAATGCGATTTATCTCAGTACGTGGATTAATTAAGGACATGCTGAATTCAACTCCAGAGAAACGTAATGCATTAAGCGCTTTCAATTTATAATTATCGCGTAGACCTTGTCGCGTCCATAAACGAATTACCGTTACTGAAAACGTACGACACGACTATAAATTTCCATCAAATGTTGAAACGCGGTTTCGCGTCTACATTGCGAAATCGCATTATGCACATTTAACCCTGATTTGTCTCGTAAAAAAAGTAAACAACCAGCGTTTATCGCAAATTCATATGCATTGAACGATACCTTTGGGTGTCTCCGTTGCAGCTTTCGAAAAGGTTACTGAATATGGATATGGTCTGGTTAAAACGGGCCAGATTAGCGCGTTAATCTTTGTCTTTTGCGGCAACATCGCAAACCTGTTTTCTCCGTATTTCCAAGAAGAAAAATATATATTCTCATTGCCGCAGGCTATTATTAAGAAACTGGCTGATTCAGCATCAATTTACTATATGGGGTAAGTTGGATAAGGCAGTTACGCAGTTTATATTTAGAATTGGCAAATACGTTTGCAGTTCTTTAGTATAAATTTGTCTCCTGAAATGGGACGCATCCTTGAAATAGAACATAGATTTAGTTTTACGAGCAACTTCTTTTACACTTGTAACACATTTAATTACAAGAGAAGCTGTTAATCGGTTTACCATTGGAGGTAATAAAAAATTGATGCCTAAGTCTGATATTGTGCAATACTGCTATCAACGGAAGCTCTCCCGTCGAACTTGCTTATTTATCTTTAACTATGAGATATATTTAGTCAGGGCGTGAAAAGATTTAAAAATAAAAACAAACTTTAGTTACGTTGATAAAAATACGTATAAATAGTTATACACATTAGTAGTTTGAGTGGAAAATTATTTATGTATAGATATACTTTTTAAACGTTTACTTTCTTTTTAAACAGAGTTAAGTGCAAGAAATGTAAATATACATCCAATATCCGTAGTCTAAATTCACGTTATAGAGGAAATGCATTTAATTTCATCTTAAATACAGGTTCAAGTTTCGCCAAACACGACCTCATATTTATCTTTAGTTGGATATACTCAATAGAAGTACAGTAACTGTATCAATTACGGATGTATTTAGAGGATACATGACAGTTTTAAAACATCTTTAACTAGATTTATGTTCACCATTAAAATGTATATAGGAATTACATGGGCATTAACATTTAGTGTCACAGAATTGTAAATTAGAAATTATGTACCAAAGATAGAAGCTAAATTACTGAGTTCTATCGGACAAAAAACGTTTTATTGTACAACATTAGTACACTAAACGGTCTTATGTTAACAATTATGTTCTTAAGCCCTGCAGGAAAAGAAATTGAATTAATTTTGTTTTGTGAGATAATACGCGTACCATATAAATTCTCAACAGAGCTTTATTCTTAAATGATAGAACTTCGGGGTTTTGATCGTGTCATATTAATGCAAAGGACACTTAAATACCAACAGTGGCAACCAAAGTAGTGATGAAGGATTCACAATATGAAAAATTGAATGTGAGAAGAAAATTGAAATGGGGCAATCAGTGTTTATCTCTAATATTACTGCGCTTCTGATCTAATTACTTCCATCATCTCCTAACTGGTTTCCTTGGATGAAACAGGAGGAGAATCTTTTGCCGAGAAATAGTAGTAGAAATCCTCTTACAAAAAATTCTCTTACAACAGCATCCTTGCAATAAGCCTCAAAGTTGCTACATCAAACTATCTCCAACGATGTCTCAAGTGGAAATGCCTCTACCTTTGAGAATGTTCCAATAAAGGCAGGATAGGTGCTAAGACTAATGACTCCACTGATAGGTAGTTTTAAAAGTTTTGATCTATATAGTGTTGAAGTACCTATTCAATGTTATGCACATGGTCACAATTAACATGACATGATCAACAATTACATGGAAAACTTGCAAAACAAGGAGCCAATACGCAGGTTACCCAATTTCTACATGATTTTTTTATATTAACCTCATACGGTAGGCTTCTCTTCTGGCCAATACAATTGTAAAACGTGTTCAGGCATGGATATTAATATTTTTCAGTTTTCCTTTTTTAGCCCCTTTTTTTGTGATTTTCGACCATGAGCGTCAACATAAGACCTACATAATATGTAACCAATCAAAATAACAATCTCGACGTTAATCTTAAGATTGTTAAGGCATGTGTTGAGTTCACTTTAAAGCGTGAATTACTTAATGCAGAACATTGTATTTAGTTGAACTGATTTCTGTACGACGTCGTATATGCAATTCCATTCCAATTTCTTCCATTCAACCCCCCAAAAATTGGATAACTTAGGTTCAGCATCTAAGGATATCACTTTCTTGGGATGGCTAAGTTTTTTCTGTATTCTTGCTTAAGTGTTGATATAACAACTTCGTTTTAAATTAAATAAATAAATAATACATTTAGAGAATTGGTTCTGAAAGTTTTATTTATTTTAAAGTACAAAGTCTGTCCTTATATGCGAAAGAAAATATCCGGCAAATGGTCTTCACGATTGCACTCTCTTAACAAAATAATTCAACACAGTTTGGCATTCCTATTTTAGTGATGGGGCATTGGATTTCATTCGTTAGATCTGGAATTGTTTGGAGTATCCTTTTTCTACGGCTAACTCTTTAAGTACTCCCAACGAAGAACATTCAAAGAGGACAAGCCGTATCTTTTCCATCAACTGAGGTCAATTGCATCCTATAGCCCTTGACGCAAAGTTCTTCAGGATAAATTTGATGAAGGCTTCATCGCCTCAAGTCTCAGTGATAAAAGGTGTTGAGCCCTGAACCACATTTTTATAATACAATATTTCCAATAACAAAAAGTTGAATTTGTGTCAAAATATTCGAAGAAAGAGATTCGCGTTGCCTTGATTAATAAGCATTTGTGTTGCCTTGATTGACAAACATTTGTGTTGCTTAGTATTCTAATTATAAAGAGATGTATTGCAAGCAACAAAACAACATATTTGATCACTTTGGTCGTATATAACTTCAAGTATTGTGTTAAGTTTACTTAGATACTCTCGACCAAACCCACTATCATTTCTGAATGAATGTTTTTCCTCGTTTATTTTGATCTCATAAGATGATAAACTTTTCACATTTATTTGCCCCAAATCACATTTTATTTATTTCCTTAATTTCTTAACCAGCTTCCCCTAGTCGGTTTGATTGTGTTTGCTTTGTAGTTCCTACATTTTGTCCGATTTAGTATTATTTTGTATTCTTATTTTAGCTTAATTTTTATTGATAATAATAATATCGCTTTATTAGTCCTTTTGCTTCATATATATAAAATAATACGAAAAAAAGTTATCAGAGCTCACAGATTGTTAAGATATGACATCGATGCCCTGGTATCTCCAATCTTGAAAACACATTTTAAATATTTTAAGTCACATGATAAATAAGTTTCCTTTTAAACTATAAAAAATATATTAACTTTTAATTGTAATCCATTTAAATCAACGTCACCGAAATATAATGGAACATAAAAAAGGGCCGCGTAGATACACATCTTTCTAAATAACCCGTACCGATGGTATTTAAGAGGAGTACCGCACGACGATAGGGCATACTCATCCTTCTCCAAACAGGATGCGGATTCTTGATCAGTATTCTTCGCACGTAGTTTAGATTTCGTGAACAGTGCACGCATAAAAGCTCCACCGAAACAAAAAAGCAACGAAAATCGACAAGCGGAAGTAACCCGCGTATCTGGCGATCATCGAAAATAGATCTCTCTAGCATGCAGGCAGGTAACTTGAATAGGTATTGATTGCTTCGATCCACGTTTTCCTGGACGTAACAAAGATTTGATTGATAGATGTTTAGAGCAAGTAAATAATATGTTAACGACGATGGATAGCTTTCTTTCCAACGTGGTTTTAAACTAATAATTCTTAATAATTCTTTGGGTTGAAATATATTTCATGTAAATAGAAACAAATTTAAATTCTTCCTTCACAATTTGAAGCGTTGAAGTCGTTGCAGGACGAAATAAATCCTTGTTGTGATCGATCTACATTTTTTTAGAGCAATCACACACAGATGGAAGTAGTAAATGGTGCTGTAATTCAATATAATATACGATATCATAGAATTTAAAAGTAACTAGTTTGAAACTGGTATTGGATAGTTATCATCATTTTTTTTCTAGAACCAACCCACCAAAGCACATTCGAATGAAGTAATAATTTGAGAACACAAATAATTAAATGTTAGACATTTGGAATTTTTTAACCAAAACACGAAAAAAAAAAAAATACAAATCTATCCCTAACGAGTTACATGTTTTTGCTAATCAACATCTTCGAAATCTTAGATTCTATGCCGTTAAACTAAGAGAGTATTCCCAATAGTGCAACAGTAACTTATGAATTCAGTGAACCTTCCATTATTTTGCGACTACCATCAAGCAATAATTGCATTAAGATATTTTATTAGTTTTCCTTTTCTAGCATATTCTTTCTGATTTTAGATCATGATCGTCAACAACAATCTCAACGTTAATCTTAAGAATGTTGAGGTATGTGTTGAGTTCAGTTTAAAGCGTGGATGAACCTCATATTGTAGAGTGTACCTCTGGCCAATATGATTATAAAGAGCGAATTGGTTCTGAAATTTTTCGTTGACTCTAAAGTATAAAGTCTGCCATTACATGTGAAAGAGAATATCTGACAAATGGTCTCTGCAACTGTGCTGGCAGGCTTTCACTCGTTTAACAAAATTATTCAACACATTTCGGCATCTCTATTTCAATAATGTGGTGTTGGATTTCATTCGTTAAATACGGAATTGTTGGGAGGACTATTTTCGTAGATCCAATTCTTTAAAAACACCAGAGTTCAGTAGTAGAGCGTATTACATCCCAGTTGGAGCATAAATATGTTGGTTATTATTTTATTAATCGTGACAATCTCACCAACATTTTGAAAAAAAAAACAAACACAAAATGATCCAATCCAGCCTCGAAACTGACTCCCTCCCACCCCTTTCCTCTCAAAACTGACACTATTCATAAACTGCATATGGTAGTTCTGTGCCGGCAGTTTTACTTATTAACGTAGTCATCCAAGTAGAAATCAGCTTCATCAGAGAATATTATTTTATCATGCAAATCAATAGCATCGCGTTTGATTTTCGAGGCAAACATATTCATGCAAAATTCGATGAATGATTGTTGGTGACATGGTGAAGATACCGTATGCAGGTGCCTGAGCGTTGTGACAGAATTTTATGTGTTGGTGTTTCGTCTGCCAATGAAATCAAGCGTTTAACTATTAACTTACGGTTCCTGGTCATAAACTATTCTCTATTTTAGTATTGTGGTTTAAGAAGCAATAAATGTTGATCTCTAGACCTAAAAATATATTTTCATGACAGATCGAAGCAGTCTTGGGTACAAAATATAAGCAATCTGACAATGGGATTAACTGTAAGTAACGGTTTGATAAGTCCTAGTTTGCCAGAAGGAGATATAGACATGACATTTATTAAAGATGACCCCTTGACGGTTATCGTAGACCAAATGGTGGAATTTAATTTAAAAAAAACTTGTTATTAGGACAGTTGTTATTATCATAACACACATTCGTTTCTTATTCGCTTTTCCATCAATTGCAGCGTATCACATTTATGAATATTTTAATTAACTATTCTTTGATGGTCTATTGAGTATACCTTTTTTGAAAAGAAGAACAAGAATGCCTTTCTCATTTTCAATGAAAGCTTAAAAATGCAGAAAATAAATAGAATCATACTGAAGTATTGTACATAATAGTTGTATAACAAAGACCAATTTCATTTCCATATAACTTTTCTAAAATTTAATGGACTTCCATAATCAAAACTAATCATCCATAAGAGCTTTACGCAGTTAATTATTCGATTTTATTGCGATATGATGTAGTTAGAGACCTCACCACAGTTATTTTCTAAATTTATTATTGCAGACAGCTAAATCTACCGTTTAAACACTAAATTTCGATAAGAGCTGCACACTATCAACTCCACTTCTAGTCGAGCTAGTTGATAATTTATTTATAGAAACCACGACATATAATTTATGTCTTTTATGATAACTCGATAACCTAACTTTACACTGCTGGCTATCCTCCTAACTACTTAACAGATGAGCTGCCACTTTATAAGTGTATTGAATGAAGTAGCTAGCGACAGCAGCAAGAAGAAGTAGCCGGTACATGCGTTACATATGGCGAGATATTCGGCGTTGAAAAAAGACAGAGAACGGAAAAAAAGTGAATGACGTTAAACAGTGAAGAACAACAAGCTAACCGATCGGCTACGACATTTTAAATTCTTCCGCTTTTTAGATTTATTTTCATCGAGGTCTCGGTGGCGTCATTGCTTTGATCTGGGTTCCGATCAATTTTTTCACGCTACGGTTTAATCGTTTCAGAATACATAATAACAACAGAATTTTGCCTCGAATAATAATAACGGAAAACAAAAACTGTTTTTGTTTTGAAACAATTTCCGCCTGTCCAAAACGTGAATTAAATAAGTATTAGTTCTTGTGTCCGCTCAATCGTAAATCATGGTGAGAAACTCTTTCACAATTTGTAATTACAATTATAAGGTGCGTTTGTTTTTATTCTATCCTTGGAGTTAGCGGTGAACGTCGCTTCAGTTGTTTTCAATACAGTAGAATAGTTGTTCAATGATGTCGTTATTCAAGAAAATAAATGAAATCGACAAGAGAAAATGTTTATAAATGAACCGCGGCAAATCGATATTGATACCATTCTAGCAAAAAAATAGGGAGAGAGCGCCAGATTTCTTACAAACAACGATTTCTTCGATGTGAAAGTAATTTGTCATTATTAGAAATGCACTACTATTCTATTTGCCAGATTTCATTACATTACCACTGTCAGTCTTGTTGTTAACTAAGATGAAACGGAAAGATGGATGATATTCCGATGTTTATAAAATCTCAAATAACTTAAATGTTAATGTATTTCGGTTCAAGCCAAGAGTAAATAAAAAACACAATATTATAAATAGCTACATACACTACTGTTAGCGGAAGTTTGAAGAGAAGAAATCATACACAATCAACAAAGAAAATGGATTGAACTTGAACTAAAATATATGCTGTATTGCAAAATAATAAGATAATAATAAAAAAAATGTTGATCGCATTGAAGTTAGCATTTTTGGGTGACCAGGTTATAATTTTTACTGATTACGGATTTCCAAACCCCACTGAATAACTGAGTTGCTTCTAAACAGATTAGCGGAAAACTATAAGATAAGTCGTTCAGAGATTTCATTTCTACCGTAGTTCCTAATTTAAATTCTGCAAAACGAAAACCGTCAGTTAATCTGTCATTAAAGATTCCTCATTAAACACTGGTTTTAAAAGAGTACCGGTCTTCACATCCAATCACAAAATCAAGTTCATTAGATTTTACATGCAATTTAGGAACTTACTGTTCTGTATTGGAAAAGATTTGAAATTGATTTTATTATATTTCTCATTGCATAAACATGAAATCTTCCATCAAAGTCTGTAATTGTCGCATCCAATTCTCAGAAAAGCATCTAAGAACTCGCGAAGTGGACGTGCATGGTGCTCTAAAACAAAATAGTGCCATTTGATAAGGCGGGATCATTTTCGTTCGGAAAAAAAATTCCGTAAGGGTTGATACAAGTTCATATCTCAAGAATACCAGATATTTCTCTCTCGTGAGAGTTCCTTCAAAGAAGAAAAAGCCAACTACCTTATTGTCAGCTATGCCTGTCCGCACGGTTACTGTTGAAGTAGTAGTAAGTAATTCTAAAATCTGTTGCAACGTCTCATGCAACGATGAGGATTCTCTTCAATCTTGATATCACATTAATTTTGACGTTCTCAGTCAATTTAAGACGGGCAGCATTTTTGACATGTCCAGTTTCACAAAATTGCTGTTCAATTTTACTTACTGTGGACTGGCTAATAGGTCTACTTGGATACCTTGCATTTAATATCTTGAATTGTGATTTAAAGGAATTAAATAGGCAGAAAATTCTCTGAAGTGATAGGGCAGTAAATCAGCTCTCGCTACGCTGAGATCTTTCAGATTAGTTTGGGCTCTTTCACATTCTAGTATAGAAGAAAACTAAAAAAAAGTGGTTTAAATATACTTTTCATAGGGTCAGAACCAACCTGTAGGATAATTCGGGAATTAATCAATAAGGATATCAGTGAAATCTTAAGGCAAACTACTGTTAGAAGATCACCACACATAGGAAATTGGTAAGGTTTTCTTGAGGAGACCATTCAGCAGCAGGATAAAATTCAAATGTATTGCCAAAACGGCCGGCTCTATTATTCATTACAAGAAGATGAAAATATGTGAGTTCTGATATAGATAGAGAAACAAGAGAGAATTAAAGCTGTTCATAACTTCAACGCTTTGTATATTGAAGTGATCAACAATAAATAAATAAATTTTCCGTTCGACATAGAAATAATTTCAGCTACCTACTATAGATCAAAAATAGAATCTTCTAGACACTTGGATAACGACTTATTCATCTGCTATAACAAATTACATATTTATTCAGTCTAGTCAGCTATTATTATTCCTAACCTTATTTAAAAATTATCCGTAATTTTGCGCCGCCAAATGAAGAGGCTTGCTGCAATAGAATCCACAATTATCTTATACCTACGATTATAAAAAGATCTAATTATAATTTGCTCTAATTGAAGACTTGTCTGTATGCTGCTCATTTATTTTGAGATGTCTGTCCCCATTAATAATAAAACAAAAGGAAATAAAGGTTAGAAACGTAGCAATTATTTCTTAGCTCTCAAAATACATTCTAATTTTATTCCGGTGTATACAATATTAAAATTCTAATACTTTCAGTTTCGTTCTCCACCGAACTACACGGTGACTGTTTAATTGGATTGAATGAGTGCGGCATTGGGTCACGGCCCTAATCGCTTCTGACCTTTAACACGGGTTGATTGTTAAACGCGCCATAACTCTATGCAGCACGTTCAGAAACCTATCGCGGGATCAGGAATACCTCGTTTGCCGCTTGTCATTCCTCGTGTTAGGTTTGCGTGGACGTCCTGACTAATAAAACTTTAAATAAGTGCAGTACGGTTCAATAACCCGTCGGAAAACTGGATACACACCACGTACGGTTTGTGTTTGGGTTGGATTCGCGTGAAAATTCGACATTGCAGAGGCGCCAGATGTAGTCCAGCCAAGGTCTATTTTCGCTGATTTATGGCTGTGAATGAATTATATAAAATTATATACAACACGGTAGATATTGTGGAATAATGTGAAGAATGGGATGTTATTACAGTACAATTTTTTGATTATAATTTATTATCATCGATAAATGGCTAAAACTACATCATAACAATATTCTGTTAAGTTTCCTTAATTATGTTTTATTTTTGTCTACATATTTCGTTGCTTATCGTTTATTGTTCTTCTTAGACAATGGCTAATAAAAGAAAACATATTCATATAGGTATGAGTAGAGACGAGATAATATCATCATCAGAATTGAATCCAATAAAGATAAAGATCCCCGTCTAATAGCGATTGCTTTTACTTCTGCTTGCAGCAAATTTACCTGCTCAACAAAAATAAAGCTATTATACGAATATGCTACCATACTGTTTGTCAACACAACACTTCAGACATTATCACTAGAAGGTAGGATTCATTTAAGCAATAAATAAAGTTTTGAACATGTGAGTGTTAGTAACAACGAAGAATTACCATCAATGGCCAGAAATTCAAGATTCGTAACAAAGAGACTGCTATCCACTTAGCAATACCGCCTGGAAAAATATACTCATAATTCTGCACGTTTTTGACTTCAAAATAAACGTAGAGTTAATAATGCGAGTACTATCCAATTTAAAGATAATGCCATTAAAAGAAGAGATCGCACAACATATCATTAGGCACAGCAGTTGTCATCGTTTTCATCTACAAGTGCAGCAATTCCAAAGCATGTGTATTGAGTACTTTCAAATCCAAACTTGGTTAGGAAAAAATAGAACTGGATTCTTGAGGCATCACCATTGCTGCCAATTTAAATTTTATTTTCTGATATGATGAATTATTAAGCTATAAAATCCCTATTACTTTTTCTTGCCAGTTGTTAACGCTTCCTCTTCTTAGATCTTCCATTACTTGTTCCAGCTGCTTTGACTTCGATCTACCCCTTCTACCTCCTTCTACTCGGTTTCCGTTACAATTATAACTTGATTCTTTATTGTTTTGTTTATTCTTTGTTGTTGTAGTTTCTACACTATATCCTCTTCATTGATTTCTATCTGCAATTGATTATGGGTTCTTATTCTGTATTCATTATCTGTTAACTTAACTGGCTCCATTATTGGTCTCAGTATCTTCCTTTCGAATATACCCTATTTAACAATTTCTTGTTGGCATATAAGGCTCTATTTGACGATATCATTCTTTCTTTAATTTCAACATATCTATTTCCATCATTTGCTATCACGACACCCACGTATTTGAATCTGTCTACCTCCTTAAATGTCAAGTTTTTTATTGTGATGCCTCTGTTTTCTTTCTCTTTCTTTCTACTTCTTATCAACCTCCTTTTTGTTTCGTTGATTTACATGCTGCTATCTGGCTGCCATTTATTTTTAAAGTTCCTCTACCTATTTTTCTGGTGACATACTCCAAGGCCAAATTAAATAAAGTTGCGGACAGTGAGTCGCTTTATTTACTCCTTTACTTACACACAATTAATATGTTTAATTATTTTTCATAATTACATCACCTTTTCTAGTTGATAAATAACAAAATAATAATAATACCTCTCCAATTCTTATTGTGAGATCGAATACTTATTTGGCTGGACCATGGACTACCGGAAATTTAATTGTGTGTTATTCAAAATGGATTTACTTCAAATTTTCAACAATAACTACATTATTTAATCCTATACCTAGTAATTAAGTTATATTGCACATCTTTTGGTATTAACTAGATTTCGTCGCAATTTTTCGTAAGTTTAAGAAAATATAAAGCTTAGTAAACACACTTCAAAAATAACCATAGATGCGGTTGGAGCGGTACTATAGAATAACATAAAATCCCACTTCGAATCCGACCCCTACTTGTTTCCTGGGGGGTTTATGGCCCTTTTTATGCTCGACGGTTTATTGTCAGTAGATTTTTTTTCACGACTATAGGCTGATAATAGAAATCAATATCAGCAGAAGATGTACGAACGTGTTATTGAGTATTTTTATAGAGCTAACGTCGATTTCAGACCTTATTACAATGCATCTAAAAGAAAATCGAAAAAACGTTTTGCTACTAATACACGGGACAGATAACAGGAATAGTAGGAATTGTCAACATTTCTCATTACAAACTGTAGAAACCTACTCTGCAAATAAGTTATGTAAAGTAAAATATTTAAACAGGAAATCATTAAAAAAAATAGGAGTAATAGAGCTTATTAAGAATCATCAAATAATTAAGATTAATTAATGAACTATATTCCATATTTGTGACAAGTGGCTAGTCCTGTAGTGATTAGATCGACTTACTAGTACCCAAAAAAGAAGATTAAAAAAACATGATATAACGAATAATAATAGAACTGTAAATTATACCTAAGTAGCACCTTCTAGTCTAGAGGCATAACATTAATTCAGTGGAAGGTTTAAAAGATATAAGAAAATCAAAACTATGATTAGTATACTGGATGGAATAATGCATCAATATTGAAAGACAGCATCTAGATAGTTAGATCGCATCTGTCGTTATATTATTAATGTAATTAATAACACCGAGCATCGCCTCCGTGCAGAAGGGTGTGGCTAACTTTATTAAAGAGTCGTTACACTATGTAGCTTCACGGCGACCCCGATAACATCATCGTATTAATTTTAATTCGCATGGTGTGGCCGTCCCCTATTTTTGTATGTCAGAAGGTTTATTTATGTCTTATTTGTTTCACTTGTGATTCAATACGTGAGATTATTATGATATGGTGATTCGTGTTAGGAAGTGCATACATGTAATCTGTGTAATGTTACATGTAATCTTTTTTAGTGAGAGAATACTGTAGAAAATATAATTTTTTAAATTCATATCTGTTTCATTGTGAATCTGCAAAATATTTATGTACTAGGGAAACAGTTTCTAGGTCTCTTCACTACATTCCAGAAGTAATTTGTTACAAATATCGAAAAATATTTAAAATAATTAAGCAGTTTCAAAAACTAAAATACGTTGATATGTTTGGGAAACTGTGCAGCTTATCAATATCCATTTTTGCATTATCACAACCTCCAGTTTTTCTCGTTTTATGTAAATAAGTCAAACAAGGACATTTAACATTCTTTTACTTGTATTAAGCACTTCCTATACCTAAAATTATTAACCTCTAATATTTCTAATTTTTCAAAAAGAGACCTCCAGGAATTATATTTTTATGGAATCACATTAGCTATGCGAAAATGATAATAAGATAATCTTCAGGATTAATCAGTAATTTCTCAGTTTAGCCAACTGTATCTACATTGTGTGTTGTGGATTAATTTCATTCATTATGGGAAATATTTCAACTGGAGATACTACGTGTCAAACAATGACCATTGACCAAAAATAGCCTTATTCAAAATCGCACCGTTTTCGAGATGAGTCTTCAAAGTTCCAGAAAAAAAATCGTTTTTTCCATCTTTAAACTAATCTACTTGTTCGATGAAAATAAAGTTTGGCATGGCGATTTAGTATTATTAGCTGCTTCTTATGGTGGAATTTTCCAAAATTCGTAAAATTACAGCTAAGAGAAAAAATATCCCCTGGTGTTAATATCAATATAGCTTTTTTGTTTTTTGATTTACATGCACGAAATTAGCATCACCTACTAGACCACTCAAAATGCCAAAATAAGATTCTATTGCAGAAACTTCGTATTATGCTTGGTTTTCGAGAAAAACGAGAAAGTTTGGAAGGATTTGCAGCTAAAAATAGTTTAAACAGCAAAAATCCGGGTAGGCCAACACTCAAATCCACGTCACTGGTGGAATTGCCATTGTAGGACAATTGTTCGATTATTCTTTTATACTTCCTATGTAAACAACATATTCATTTTTTTTTCTTGAACTTTGAAGGCGAAAATAATGAGATTTTGAATAAAACTATTTTCGGTCAATGGTTATTATTTGACACGTAGTATCTCCTGTTCAAATTACTTATAATAATTGGTGATTGTAGAGGTAAACGGGGCTCCCTCCTGGGACCTTACGGAAGGACTAAACTCGAAAAGGGGCGTGTCAAAAGACGCCTGAAGGATTTTTCTGTGCCTTAGGCTAGGTTTCCTTGCGATTAGATGCTAAATTTTCCCGATGTTTTCAGATTAGTCGGAAATTCGCGTTTATCTCCCGAACGGTTGACGCTACGCCAAAACTATCTATGTCCGAATATATTCTTCTCGGCGAGTACTTGGATATTTTCGGGAAATTTTTTTTTTCCGATTAAAACTAAAATCTTTTTGCGTCGCGGCGGCGGCGTCCGATTTAGCGTCGCCTTGCAGGTCGTCTCCAGCGAATTGCCCATGTGAACAATATCGATCGTCAAAATTTCAAAATTCCAACGCCCTTCTAAACGGCTTATTTTTTTGATTTTCCTCTGCCAAACTCGATTTTAGAAAATATATTATTCATATACGCGTATATAAGATACCCTTTCATACGAGCGCCGGTGGCGTGATGCTTAGGTATTCGTCTTCGAATCGGATGGTACTAGGTTCAAACCCCTTCTACGACGTATCTGTTTTTTTTTTATTTTGTTTATAGAGGAATATAGTTAAAATTTATTTTTCATTTACGACAAGGAACAAAAAATAAAAAAATAGGAGTTACTGCGAAAATATTCTATTTTTAATTAAATGTATAATTAAATAATATTTCATTATTTTTTTTACTTTAACCTACACATGCTCACAGAGGTAAGGGAGTCTTCTTTGATACCATCTTTTTATTTCCACAAATATATATTTACGAAAACAATAATGTACAAACAAGAAATGAAATAATAAATTATTACGACGATTTCCAAAATTTCAATGTTCCAACGCCTTTCTAAACCGCTTATTATTTTTTGATAATTCTCATCGTTACTTATACTAAAATCGTATATAGTTCAGTGTATTATCGAGATTATACTACATATATATATATCTACATATTTTCGAAAGAGTCAAAAAGTCTTTTTTGCATACATTTTTTTATTTCTCTCCAGCGCGTCTTTAAGGGGGTCAATTTTTTTTTCTCCGCTCTCCAATGTACAGGGAAATTGAATGTCAATATTTTAGGGAACGATTTTTTAGTCTATTTTAAAAACAAAACTTCATATGAACGTGTGACCTAAACGTCTGTCAAAGTAGGCAGCTGAAATTCCGTACGAACGCCACTGGCGGAATTAAAAAAAAATGTGGAACAGTCAATAATGCCTCTTGATACATACATAGTTTTACAGGAATTAATGTAAAACTATTTATTTTCGAAAACTTTATCACCCTGTATCTCAAAAGTTAAGACCTTTAGGTCATATGTTCATATGAAGTTTTCTTTTTATCATGACGAGTAGTATGCGATCCCGCTACGTCAGCAAAAAAAAAATCGTTCCCTGAAATATGGACATTCATTTTGGAAAGAGCCTGTATAGCGGGTTTTATTAAATCAAGACGGCCATACTCCGCTCTTTTACTTATAATAATTGGTGATTGTAGAGGTAAACGGGGCTCCCTCCTGGGACCTTACGGAAGGACTAAACTCGAAAAGGGGCGTGTCAAAAGACGCCTGAAGGATTTTTCTGTGCCTTAGGCTAGGTTTCCTTGCGATTAGATGCTAAATTTTCCCGATGTTTTCAGATTAGTCGGAAATTCGCGTTTATCTCCCGAACGGTTGACGCTACGCCAAAACTATCTATGTCCGAATATATTCTTCTCGGCGAGTACTTGGATATTTTCGGGAAATTTTTTTTTTCCGATTAAAACTAAAATCTTTTTGCGTCGCGGCGGCGGCGTCCGATTTAGCGTCGCCTTGCAGGTCGTCTCCAGCGAATTGCCCATGTGAACAATATCGATCGTCAAAATTTCAAAATTCCAACGCCCTTCTAAACGGCTTATTTTTTTGATTTTCCTCTGCCAAACTCGATTTTAGAAAATATATTATTCATATACGCGTATATAAGATACCCTTTCATACGAGCGCCGGTGGCGTGATGCTTAGGTATTCGTCTTCGAATCGGATGGTACTAGGTTCAAACCCCCTTCTACGACGTATCTGTTTTTTTTTTATTTTGTTTATAGAGGAATATAGTTAAAATTTATTTTTCATTTACGACAAGGAACAAAAAATAAAAAAATAGGAGTTACTGCGAAAATATTCTATTTTTAATTAAATGTATAATTAAATAATATTTCATTATTTTTTTTACTTTAACCTACACATGCTCACAGAGGTAAGGGAGTCTTCTTTGATACCATCTTTTTATTTCCACAAATATATATTTACGAAAACAATAATGTACAAACAAGAAATGAAATAATAAATTATTACGACGATTTCCAAAATTTCAATGTTCCAACGCCTTTCTAAACCGCTTATTATTTTTTGATAATTCTCATCGTTACTTATACTAAAATCGTATATAGTTCAGTGTATTATCGAGATTATACTACATATATATATATCTACATATTTTCGAAAGAGTCAAAAAGTCTTTTTTGCATACATTTTTTTTATTTCTCTCCAGCGCGTCTTTAAGGGGGTCAATTTTTTTTTCTCCGCTCTCCAATGTACAGGGAAATTGAATGTCAATATTTTAGGGAACGATTTTTTAGTCTATTTTAAAAACAAAACTTCATATGAACGTGTGACCTAAACGTCTGTCAAAGTAGGCAGCTGAAATTCCGTACGAACGCCACTGGCGGAATTAAAAAAATGTGGAACAGTCAATAATGCCTCTTGATACATACATAGTTTTACAGGAATTAATGTAAAACTATTTATTTTCGAAAACTTTATCACCCTGTATCTCAAAAGTTAAGACCTTTAGGTCATATGTTCATATGAAGTTTTCTTTTTATCATGACGAGTAGTATGCGATCCCGCTACGTCAGCAAAAAAAAATCGTTCCCTGAAATATGGACATTCATTTTGGAAAGAGCCTGTATAGCGGGTTTTATTAAATCAAGACGGCCATACTCCGCTCTTTTACTTATAATAATTGGTGATTGTAGAGGTAAACGGGGCTCCCTCCTGGGACCTTACGGAAGGACTAAACTCGAAAAGGGGCGTGTCAAAAGACGCCTGAAGGATTTTTCTGTGCCTTAGGCTAGGTTTCCTTGCGATTAGATGCTAAATTTTCCCGATGTTTTCAGATTAGTCGGAAATTCGCGTTTATCTCCCGAACGGTTGACGCTACGCCAAAACTATCTATGTCCGAATATATTCTTCTCGGCGAGTACTTGGATATTTTCGGGAAATTTTTTTTTTCCGATTAAAACTAAAATCTTTTTGCGTCGCGGCGGCGGCGTCCGATTTAGCGTCGCCTTGCAGGTCGTCTCCAGCGAATTGCCCATGTGAACAATATCGATCGTCAAAATTTCAAAATTCCAACGCCCTTCTAAACGGCTTATTTTTTTGATTTTCCTCTGCCAAACTCGATTTTAGAAAATATATTATTCATATACGCGTATATAAGATACCCTTTCATACGAGCGCCGGTGGCGTGATGCTTAGGTATTCGTCTTCGAATCGGATGGTACTAGGTTCAAACCCCCTTCTACGACGTATCTGTTTTTTTTTTATTTTGTTTATAGAGGAATATAGTTAAAATTTATTTTTCATTTACGACAAGGAACAAAAAATAAAAAAATAGGAGTTACTGCGAAAATATTCTATTTTTAATTAAATGTATAATTAAATAATATTTCATTATTTTTTTTACTTTAACCTACACATGCTCACAGAGGTAAGGGAGTCTTCTTTGATACCATCTTTTTATTTCCACAAATATATATTTACGAAAACAATAATGTACAAACAAGAAATGAAATAATAAATTATTACGACGATTTCCAAAATTTCAATGTTCCAACGCCTTTCTAAACCGCTTATTATTTTTTGATAATTCTCATCGTTACTTATACTAAAATCGTATATAGTTCAGTGTATTATCGAGATTATACTATATATATATCTACATTAGGTCATATGTTCATATGAAGTTTTCTTTTTTATCATGACGAGTAGTATGCGATGCCGCTACGTCAGCAAAAAAAAAAAAAAAAAAAAAGAAGTCCACTCAACGACTTTGACAGGTAAACATTGAAATTCCTAACAAATTTCCTCTCTTCTAAAAATTACGAGATTTATTTAATATTTGTACCTTAACACCTATACAGTTACCCGTAAGGACGTATTTGTTACTGTAATACGTAATCCGACAGCTTTTTAATATACCTAATCAAGGCCGTTAGAAATTTTTTCTTTTAAACTATTTACACTGCGAGAAAGCGCGCAATTTGAATATTATGGAATAACTTAAAACATGCTGCCTCTCTAAATATACAGATATATATGTCATGATAAACACATTTGTCAATATTCTATTAGATACACATTTCACCTATAAATAATATATTCCGTTATTATTAAATAAAAAACTTGAAAGAAATATTGAATTTTAAGCGTTCATAACTTCATTACGTAAAATAAGTAAAGAAATACTACAAAATTTGAACTGTCAAGACGGACTTTTTGTTCTGCGTTTACATCGAGATCATGAGTTGTTGATTTTTCGGTAAAACATTTTGTGATTGTCATTAAGATAATATATACATATAGTATTGAGATTAATTAAATAATCGTAGATATAACTGCACTTTACCAAATAACTTCATTGTATCTTAATAGATGGCAGCATATCTGAGGTATACATGTTTAGTGCAATGTATCAAGCGCTCAATTTGAATATTATGGTATTTCTGAACACATGTTATCTCTTCAAAAATATAAGTATATACGTCATGTTAAAAAACGTTTGTCAATATACTAATAGATACACATTTTACCTATAAATAATATATTCCGTTATTATTAATAAAAATAGTTGAAAAAATACATCTAACGCGAAACGCGAAAAGTCAAATTGTAATCGTCAAAACCTCATTACGTAATATAATGGAAAAAATACTACGTGACGTCATTTACTTATTACCAAAAAAATATATTTCAAAATTAAATACGTTAAAATACGTCTACGTACAAAATACCATCTTTAATAACTAGAGCAATAATCATTAGGCGGCCCTCATAATAAATCGTTGACGTTAGCGCGTCTGCGATCAAAATTTGAACTGTCAAGACGGATTTTTACACTTAGAAGGTTATAGGGTTTATTAGTTCTTTTCATATTACTACCGGGAAAATTTAATTTCTTCCCAACGATATTAAAAATATTGATAAACACATTTGTCAATACTCTGTTTGATAAAATGTATAAATTGTAGAATGATGACTTAAATTCATAATTCAGCAAGTATACAGGGTAACTGCTAATGAAGCGACCATACTTTACAGTTATGTAAAATAACGAGCGTTTCTACATAGAATGCCATTGATTTATTAAAATAGTCCGTGAAAAAAATCGATTAAAAATAAAATAAGTATGCACATTGCTTTCATACTGCTCAATTCGTATAACATTTTTTTTTTTTTTCATTTTAGTAGTTCATTAGCTTGGACACCTCGACATATTCTGTCGGGTTAAGATTAGCGGAAATGCTGGTCGGTGGGCCGGAAGAGTTCAGTCTAAATTCGAATACTTGGGATGGGTCAGCTTAGACCAAACTCGAAGAGTTTGGGTGGGGTCAACTAGTATTTTCCATAATTAATGAAGCACCTTGTGTAAAGAAGTGTTTGCTAGTTACTTATAATAATTTAATTCACGCCTGAATTTTATTAATTTTAAGCTCTTGACTAGGTTTTTTTGCTATGTTTTTCTCTAGTCCTTGAATAGAATTTTAGAGCTTGACAAAAAATACATTGATATACGAATAATTCAATACAATTTAATTTTTTTTATAGTTACACTTACACTAATGTATCCTTTAATATTATTTAAGAATGCAATTATAATTCGACATATCAATGATTTCTTTGTTTCTTAGATACTTTTGTTGATAGGCCTGGCCATATTATTAGCTTAGTAGTATTTTGAAACATATTAAACGTCAATTTCTTCCACTGAAGAAGTCTTATTAACGAAAACATAATTTTATATCTTCTGGAATAAATTGGTATTTAATTAATTTGCTGTTTCATTGACCTACAAGTGGAAATAATTCAGGAATTGAAAGATAAGTACAGGTTCATAAAATAGATATATTATTTGCTAGTAAGCAGAAGTGATCAAGTTATTCCGAACGAAGATAATCTGGAAAAGCAATCCATGGAAATAACTAATTTTTTAAATGTTTGAAGTGAATTTGCGGATTTAAAGATTTTAAGGTAACTTATTGTATTCAACATTAAAATATACTAATTTGTGGATAGCATATTATAAATGAACAGCATATTCATTATAACCAGCGTCTGCTTTATAGGCATAAATCCCAATGTATGTACCAAGTAAATTGGTACATTAGGCTCAATATTGAATATTGAACCTTGCGGAAAGCCAAACTCAACACATGTTGAGGTTGTATCCCTCACTCAAATAAATAATTGGGGAACCATTTATTAGTTCTATCAATGACACCATATTTCCCAAGTTCATTTAATAATATGTTCTTATTTATTGTCTCAAAAGCTCTCTTAAAATCTAAAAAAAAAACGTAACTAAAGCAGCATTGTTATTTTCTAAAGCTCTAATATTGTTTTTTCGCACAGAGGCAATGACTATCGGTCGGTACTCTTCTACTTTGTCTACTTTCAAATTTATTTCATCTCCTAACCTCCCCTTTTTGATCTTTTTAATTACTTTACCATCTTTCCGTGTGTTCTAAATATAAATTTAGATAATAAGATTATATTTTCAACAACTTTGTTAGTAAGCTTCGTCACCTTTACTGCACTACAATATTGTCAATACTGTCTCGAAAACGATATCGAAGGCATCCACAGTCCGAGTCTTTATTCTGAGACGAAAATCTTCTGTACCAGAAAGTTTCTTCCTATTTACTTTTGCTCCTGAAGAAGTCACTTACATCAGTGGCGAAACGTCGACTTACACTACTATGACGCGGATAAAACTCGGAAACTCCCACAATAAACTCTCTAGAAAGTAATTGTTAAAAGTATTTGCTATTTCTTCGATTCTTCTCATGTTTATCCATTCGTATATAATATTTTCTATCAAATTATTCCATTTTTTTGTTATATATTATCTGTTTGATGATTTTTCCATATTAATTTGCTATTACTTTTGTATTCCTTTTGTCATGTTAAGTTTCTTTGAATTTTGTACGAGTTCAAGTTCATCATTATTAAATGTTATTTTGCTATATTACAAATAACTTCTTCTCAAAATATTTCTTCCCGAATTAATAATAGGTATGTTCACAGAGTAAACTAAATTAATCAGAAATTGTACGACGCACGCGTAATAAGATGTAAGCGTTCGCAGTAAAGAAATACGAAATTTGATGAGTTCGAAATTAGCAGGTTGTTGTCCGCAGAGTGTCGAAATTGTACCTGGAAATTGTATTTGGACAGTCGAAAGAGTCGGTAGAAATATCTCCAATTTAGAATTAGCGTCTGCGCACAGAAAAGTTTAGGTCTACCTGTAATACTTCTCTGCATGGCTCCAGTTTTAAAACGAAACGGCGAAACAAAATAGGATAAAATAAAAAATAAATAATACAAATATAGAAGTGAAGTATGCTGCTATAAATATAAGTGAAGTGAGCTATTACAAATATAAGTGAAATATGTACAAGTACGGGAAACCCGTTCGCACAACAAAAATACGTATTAGTTGACAATTTCAATTTTCTGGCAGCGCATGCGCATTCGACAAATTCCAATTAAACTGAAATCGCAAGAAATTCACTCTGCGAACATACCTAATATTCATTGAACCATGGATTGTTACGGCCAATAAATGTTGTAATTTCAAATACCATACAATTAATCATTTCTGCATATAGTAACGCATGCTCAAACTAGGTAGGTAGGCTCTAAATGTTTGGGGAGGAATGATTCGTGATTATGTAATTGGATCACATTTTTTAATGAGGTTCTCAAGTAAAGCATTATTGGAAAATACTCCGGTAAAATTTGCTCAAAAGATGTGAGTCTCGATAGATAACACTGCATTAATTTATAAATATCTTTATCATCAATTCTCTGAGATATCCACAAGTAAAGGAAAAGCAATTGTCAGACTAGATACGTTTAAAATTGTCTTTTTCTGTTGTATTATGAAAAACAGATTGTGTACCAAATGTCACCTACTACACGAGATAATATGAAGACAGAATAGCATACCATAACATCAATGTAGAAATGTCAATAAGTGTCAATCGATAGTTCAAGCATTTTATAATTTTTAACTCGAGCAGGCATAGTTATTTCCTTGTCTCATTTTACAAATTTAGATCTCATTACTTTCATTTTGAATTAATTTTGATTTAACACGGATAAATCATGCTATTCATGGACCAATATATAGAGTAGTAAATTTGGAATTGACTCTGAATCATAGATCCACATTCATTTAACAAACAACATTAATTTCTTCTGTAAACATCATCGATTACAGTATACATAAAGAACACCAAAGTTGTCAGAAATTTATGTGTAATAAAAATTAATGTATGGTTTTAAAAATTGACAGATATAAACAATTTCCGAGAATAACAACTTTTCTTAATAATAGTATAATTTCAAGTGAACTACGATACTATATGACCGTGACCCCCATAAAGATCCGTTTCATGTGATAAAAGATTATTGTTCAACATAAAACTAACACATTCTAACAATAGTATTTTATAAACAATCCACAATTTGTATGTACAGTTAGAACTACTACACATTCTGTATACATAATACACAATATAAGTGAATGAAAGACAGTTGCCTTACAGGAGAAGCAACCGATATCATCTGAAAACGTCTTCGTGAGCTATGAGGACTTTCTGAAACGTTTAAGAATTCAAAGAACGTTCATCCGCACAAGCATATCGCTCGACATGATATTAATTCTACGAGAGATGCTTACTTGCTGCTTAGGCGAGTTATAGGATAGCAGGGCATATACTATGCCAGTCGAGAGACCAGAAATAAAGAGTCGAAGAGTTTTTTTACGTCGTTATTCTCTCTCACGCACTCGTGGAAGAAACACACACATACGTACAGGAAATAGCTGTGTCTAAAATTATATTTACATGCATATATCTACAGAACATCAACAGATATACAGGCTTGGATGAAACTTTATGGAACAAATTGCAAAAGTTTGTTGGAGTCAAATAAAATATTCAATTATCATTTTTTCAACATATATGTTTTATTAGGTTTTGTTTTTAAATGCATGCCCTCATTTATGATACTGTTCGTTTAGGTACCGTGTTAACAAAATAGAGGGGAATAAACACATTTCACGTTTTCTCCTAAAAAGTAATTTACAATAGTAAACCCTTAAGAATCCAAAGCGCAACACTAGTAAAGCAAATTTTATGCAGTCAATTCTTTTAGACAAAGTCTGTAGACACATTCTTATAAATAGTGAAATAGCATATCATTTGTCGACATTGTCGCGTCTCGATGTGTATCAAGAGAATGCGCTTAAAAGCTGCAAGTTCGCCTATGTAATGTAATGAATGACATACAACAATTTGAGGAGCGCTTGGAAGGTCACAGGGTAGAGGAGGTGCTCGTTTTATTTATAGGGGGTCTCCGACCACTAATTTCACGATTGCCTGCCAACAAATGAGAGAATACGATTGTTCTTTTGTTCGTGTTCTGTTCCCTGGTACTTTTTTCATTTAACTTTGTATTTTCTAGGTTGTTAAAGCTCTGAAGATATTACTTATTCAACAATACAATTGCGGTTATTATGTATTAAACGCTATCGTATTATAGTGGTTTGCAACGAACTGACAAATGAGTCAGTAGGTTAATATCATGTGTAGTATTCGGAATTATAAATTAGAAACGTATAATATCTCTGCGTACAAGAAATTGACTGAAACGTCTTTTATGGGAAAACAAGATGGTAGGAGCTATAATACGTTTTTACTTGCATATTACGTATTTAAATAGATTTAGTTATTTACAAGTTATGTTCAATATTAACATAAATTAACATAGTTAATGCGTCGTGTATCGAAGGATTTTACTATTAAAAAAATTGCTAATAGATTTATATAGTTTAATAAGATTATACGAGGACGTTTCGAGAGAATAATTTTTCAAATAAATACCAAATACAGTTTACAAGGGAAGCTTTCCATTCTAGTGCATGCTCAGAATATATGTTGTTGTTTTTTTTTTATTAAGGGGACGAAAACCTCGCCTTCGGTTAAAGCAATTTTCGAGAGGTCGAGTCATTCTTGTAGGAATCGAATGTTTTCTTATTGATTAGCCGGATTTTTTTGTTCGGACGTAGCAGGTCAATGGCCTGTCCCAACAAATACGTATATGAGCCAGTTTATGAATAGCTCGGATGTTAATTTTCGAGCAGTCAATATCATTACTACATCTGGAGAATTAAAGAAGGATTCGTGAACCAAATCTTCACCTGGTTTCCTGTAAAACAATACATAAAGATGCAAGCTAGCTACGTATAAATTTGTAATTTTTCTCGAAACTATTCTATAAGTCCTCTTGGATTGTAACACCACATCAGACGATTCAACTTAACACCAATGTAGATCCATACTTCGAACGAGAATTCTCAATTCCATAGCCTCAGCAAATTTATTAAATACATCTATTTTCAATCATTTTTCTGTTTGAGGTATTTCTACATAGTTGTGATACTTTTTCCGACCTATAACCTATAAATATAAATAAACGATTTTTGTTTTCACTTCTTCAGTAACCAACAGCGTTTTTCTGTAATCTAATGTACTAGATCCTGAATAAACTCCTGCTGATCTTCGAGATGTTGCGAGTTGTAAAGGCGATACAGATTCAAGAATTCCAGAGTGATGCCAGTGTCCATTTCAAAACTCGTAGTTTTCATGCCTATGTTTATCAACTCACATAAAACGTCGTGTTTTGCTTTCAGAGAAGTTATATTTTTATTCAGCTATTAATAATATCCACCGGTGTTATTACTACTATAGTAGCAAAAATATAAAATGTAAACACACTAACAGTAACTGCAGGTATTTTAAACGATCTTGCTTTACAGGATGTTAACAAAAAAATACGTTTTGCTGGGTAACAGTAGAGATAAAAACGAGAGCAAAAATTCGAATACACTTACGTTTGATGATCAATTGTTTTATACATGTGATTCAACCAAATAAATTTAATTTAACTATACAATCGAAAAACGTATCTTTATTATAGGAAAAGTTGCACTCATCATCGACAAGACTCGTGTTTCACTGTAAACATCTAGATTATTTAGTTGTGCGCAGCAGGCCTCTGCAATTGTCTCCCAAAGCTCATCTTCTGTATTGTAGTGATGTAAACAAGATCTTTCAAATATTCTCAAAAAAAAAAAAAAAAAGAATTAGATCTGGATATGTTGGTGGCTCCCCGACCACACTGCAAATATTTTCAAACCGCCCATTCAAATAGTTCGTTAAGATATGAGAAAAATATATTTAAGCTATATCACACATCAAGTATCTGGATTACTTCTTCGCATTTTTGGTATATTTCACCATTCATTCGGTAAACGAAATACTCCTAAAAAGGAATCAATTTTTTTTCCCGAAAATTAATATAAAACCAAAATTGATGATTTCCCACATAAATTGTGAATTATTAGAACTACGAGCGCCATTACGTGTAAAAGAAAATTGAACAATTGAACATCGTAATTTGATTTTTTTCTTGTTTTCATTTCTAACATAACAGCAAAATGTGTAAAGTCTCAACACCCCATACATACCATATAATCTTGTTTTCACGTCATTATGAATATATGATTAATGATCAGTTTATCATTGTTTTCAAAGTAATAAATTTATATAAAGCAATCAAAGTGATTGGACATGTTATTTTTTTAGTAAACACACATCTTTCATAAACAAAATGCAAACATCCGGTATTATCTCTTATCTAGTTATTATATAAATATTGTATGCACATTAATATTTATATACCATTGCTTTACAGTATTTTTTTAATATTAATAATATTTTTGTTTTTATACATCTTAATTTTTTTTAGTGTAGTGTGGTAATGTAGAGTGGTGGCGAACATTTAATTTTTAAACCACAATGTAGAGCAATTTTAACACGTTATTGAGCATTAAAAATAGTTTGATGTATAATACCAATATTGTATCCACTTTTACGAGGGAGCGTTTTTATATTCGCGGAATGAGCGGGTTGTAGGGGGGTGATTCGGCGCATTGGAGGCGTGGCCTGTGCAGCGACTCATAATTAGTATAAATACGAAGTTTCATTGTTATTAGACAGTTAGTCTTTGAGCTATCGTCAACCAAGTAACATAATCAGGAGTGAAAAGTGAAATATGGAAAAAATCGAATATCGTGCCGTTCCTTACCAGGCAAGGAAAATCCGTCGCGACCATAATGAATGAGATGTCATTGATTTACGGCGACTCTTGTCCAGGAAAAACCATGGTGTACAAGTGCCATAGTTTAAACAAGGAAGGGAATCCCTTGAAGACGATCCGAGGCCGGGCAGGAGCATTGAGGTGACCACGCCAGCACTTATCCAAAAAGTTGAAAAAATTGTACTCGAAGATGCTCGACTAAAGAAGAAACAACTCGCAGAAATGGTTGGAGTATCCGATACAACAATTTTTAAAATCCTACACGATCATCTCGGCATGTCTGAAGGTCAGCGCAAGATGGGTGCTGAGAATGCTCACACCGCCGCAAAAACAACAGTGCGTAGAGTGTTCGCGTGCATTTTGGGACCTCTGTAATGAAGTCAAGGATGGTGTATTGAGTCGAATTGTTACTGGAGACGAAACTTGGGTTCATCATTATGAACCTGAGTCCAAACAAGACTCCATGCAGTGGCATAAAAAGGGCACAGCACCTCCCAAGAAATTTAAAGTGTCACAATCAGCTGGGAAACTCATGGCAACGGTATTTTGGGACTCGGAAGGAATAATGTTGATTGATTATAAAGATAAAGGTGTTTCTATAACCGGAGAATATTAATCTTCAATATTAGAGCGACTAAAAGAAGCCATTAAAGAGAAAAGACGGGGAAAATTGACGAAAGGTCTGCTGCTTTTGCACGACAACGCGCCCTTCCACAAGAGCTGTGTTGCGTTAGCTGCCCTGCATAAGGTGGGCTTAGAAATTGTGAATCACCCACCCTACAGCGCAGACCTGGCCCCGAGTGATTATTACCTGTTTCCGAAAATGAAAAAAGAGCTGCGGGGTATTTTGCAGATAAAGAGAAATGATTTGGTTTTTTTTACCCTCCGAAATTAAAGAAAAAATAAGTTTAAAGTTGAACAAGTTTCTTTAATTCATTCTCTATTCTGTTAGATGTTCGTTGAGTGTTGCCATGTTATCAGCTTCTTCAGGTTAGAAGAAGAAAATAGTAAGACTTTTCAACTTTAAATCCATCTTCGTCAATTTTAGACTATAATTAAGCAGTAGTAGATCATGATTACGTCCTATATCCGATACTGCTCTATTTGCATTTTGTATTTTTAATTGAAAGTTAAAAGCATTTAACTGGCGACAGTTTTTAAGATTTCCACGTAATCTGTGCTTTTAGTGACAGTCACTAAACTGTTATTAACTATTTATTGTCAATTTTTGCCGTTTTATTGATGCAAAGATTATTGATTTCTGTTCTATTCTCTATTAACCGGCCAAACACACACCACAAGTTTTTTTAAATTTTCCTGCATTTGTTTTGTTAAACCCATTACACGTTTAATTAATAAACAACCGCGAAAATTCGAGATATATTACACAAAACGTGATTTTGTTGTATTTCTTAGCGTTGAATCAGACAATGATGAGTCAGAATGTATATCTGACTTCCATTCTAGTATACGAGTAGACGAATACTCTAAAACCAACCACAAAAGATAAACACCAGTAAAGGTAATGGAAGCACGTCTGGACTAGCTAATAAAATGCAATCAAATTCATCCTTTTATTTTTTTAATGTACTTTCACCAGGTTTGATATGGGTAGCACCCATATCACAATACAGAATAATGTCCTGCCATTTACTTTCTGATATATTTTGGATGATGGCTAAAGAGGATCTAAAGAAATAAAATATTTCTTTTTTGTAGCAGACTACTCTAAATGTTCTACTAAAAAGTAAAAAAGCGGTATTTGAGGTAATTACTACAGCAATTCCTAGCTATTAATCATTTCCTTATTATTGATGTATAAAAAATGAATCAAGCTTGTTTCGATTTATTTATTAAATGTATGAGACATTATTAGCTATTTTGTGGCAATCCAAATAAATGATTTTAACGTATTTTAGTTGAAAACGAAGAAACTAATTTTAAGTTAACTTATTCTTTAGTCCGAACTGTCACATAAAATAATCTCATTATAAAAAGAAAAAAGAAACCAGTTTTTAATTGTCTAAGATGCTGGCAAATGCTTAAGGCACAAGACGTGTGCTGTAAGTAACATTTTAACATCTAACCATGCAATTACGGCATATCTAGTATAGAACACCGCTACGGCAAGTTAATCAAATACCGAAGACGGTATGTGTTGCATAAACGAGATTATGGTAATATATTCCGTATACTAGAACGCGTTTTAACGAATAAAATCAGATAAGTATCTTTTCCAAGGTTTTCCTAACGAGCAACGTGGCATTTTACACTTACGCTTAACAACGTCGAAATCAACATAAATAAGTAGGTCCGAGTTAATAACTGGATGAAGGAGACCTCTCCTTTTCGAGAAATACGTAGAGTCTGCGGTTAATATCATATAAACAAAGACGCACCACATGACCAGCGAGATTTCTTAGAATATATCTAGTGGATTTTATAAGGTCTTTCCCATAATTATAATTACCGCAATTGTGAAGCAGTACAACTTGGATTTTAATATTAACTGACGTTAAAAAATTCTTAACTATTTGCATTTCTATAAAAAATGGGAGCTGCATATATTTCCTACAATTTGATATTATTCTGCATACGTTCTAAAGCTTTCAGTTGTGACTTGATGACATTGCGCACAAAAATCAAATGAAAAGCGATGAGTTCGATAAATACTTGTATTTTGAATTTCACGAGATTGTCCTATGTTCAGGTACTGCTAAAAGCTTATAAAGTCGACGTGTGTTTAGCCTTTAACTTCCTGAACTTTAAAGTTCGTTGCTAGAGAATTATTTTACCCCCATTACTTCGTAAACGTGGCTGCGGCTTAACGCGAAGGGCATAAAACGCTTTTAGGTCATCTGTTTATTGACGTTAGTTTTCGTGAACGGAACGGCACTCCTAAATAAAACTACTATAAGGAAACCAGACCACCGCGCGACAAAACAGTATCATTAGGGGATAATGGACTATTCTTGTAACAACTTTTTCCTTAGAAGGCGAGGGTATGAACGAAGGGATTACGGATAAGATTTCGCTCCTATTTTTTCCCTTTCTTATTGATTCATGTAGTGTATCATTAAAGATTAAGTAAATAGTAAGGCTCAGACGTTTCCTCCGATTTAACGTTTAAGATTAAACAAATATTCTTTGGGGTAAAAACGGGGTCGTTTCCTTTCCAGTTGATTATTTTTATGTAATGGGCGTGTTAGTATATTTCTATACCGATGTTCATATACACACACATTCTGCCTGAATAAATGAAGGGTGATACCCTATCAAAACAGAAGCATTGTAAACGTTTTAGGATTGAAATGTGTACGCGTTGGTTACGCGACATTAATGTCGGATGTAAATGGTAACAGTGGACGTTATAGTAGTAGTAGCTTCCAGCTGTGGGTGCGCCTTCGCGTCAATAAAAGTGGTAGTTCGAAAGCAACAGTAGCCGTAGTCTGGACGAGGGCGACGGCAACGTTTTATCATTTAGGTTACTTTGTAAGACAATGCCGTACATGCACACGACAGCCTTATTTCTGAATATGTTCACAATTCATTATACAATGTGTCCCAACAAAAAACCGTATTCCGCGATATTGACTTTATGATATTTTATTGCAAAAATTTCTAAAGCTTGTAAAGACAGTCATAAAGTCTTCGGAATTGGACAATAAAATCAATGTAATGGCTATAATAACGTCAACTTTATGGACAGGTTTCATCAATTTTATTGAATTTCAATTGCATATTTGCATTATTTGCTAACCATTATGATGATAGCAGCAATGAATGTGTAGTGAAGTATAAATCGGGTGATATGAAACGTCGGGGATAGCAGTTAAATAATAAGATCACAACGTAATACTTGTTAAAACATCTAAGCTTTCGCCAAAATTTTTGGCTTTATCGGAGAATCTTTAATTATAGATTTAGAACTAAAAATTCTCTGCGGAAGCTAAACATTTTGGCAAAAGCTTAGATGTTTTATTAAAGTAGTTACGTTGAAATCTTTATTTTTTCAGCTGCTATCTCCGGCAACCCTCTTCTACTTTTTACCAACTTAAGTAAAAGAGAAAGCTAACCAGTCACGTGATGTCTTTTTATCAGTCTCCCAAACACAAGTATGTGAAACAAATTTAAACTATTTCAATAGTTTCCCACTGATTTGGCTTCTCACATTACAGAAAAAATATTGCGCAACTTGCTCAAAATTTGCGGTTCATATAAATTCTGCAAAACTAAACAACGACCGTAACTTTTTCAAATTCCAGAATTTTTATAGAATACACAACTTTTTGACAAAATGAAAGACAAAAGAGGTTATCCTAACGACAATAAATTAGTTGTTTCGATGTCTAAAAGAAGGGGTGATGGTGAGGGAGGAGGAGAAGGAGGGGAACATTGTATAAGAAAGTTACAGATTCATAATTTTAGAATTAATGGGATTGCCATTAATGAATTTACAATATTCTTATTTGCAGACAATTTTGCTGGAAAAGGGTCGAATTGGAATAGAGAAAAAGAAAAGAAAGTTCATAATCTAACGTATTACTTAAACGTTATTAAATCTGATCGGATTAAAATACTGTGTCAAGCCCAAACATATCAATTATTAGGGTTAGAGATAACGAAACCGTACTCCCCAACAATAAAATCTGCCCTGGCTGACACATCAACCTGTCTAAAAGTTTTCATGTCAAGAAGGAAGAAACTTCAAATGAGAAATACACCCTTTAAGGCAGAGCGACAAAATTTTACTGCCACCCTTGTTCCTGACGTTGCATATTCCTCAAAATAAATAGAAAATGCTTACATGATTGCGATTCACTTCACAAAATATTATTCCAAGTACTACCTCTAAAAATATTAATTTCTCATTGCATCTTGTCCATTTACTTCAAAAGTACTGTTTCTAATGTCTAAACAGAGGAAAATGTAACAGAAGAATGTTAGAGTAACACTTATTGCTTAAAAACATAAGGGAATGAGAATGTTTTAGAATTTGATTGCACTTCTTACAGTGACACGAATACAATACTGCTTTAGAGGTTAGAGCAATTATTTGAACAATTCGAATATATCGGATAACATTGATCGTTAAAAATGTCTGCCAAATATTCTGTAACTACTATGTCAATAATATTCTAATAATAAGTGGGTTTTAAGAATTCTTGATGACGGTGAAGATAAGACAAAACACACGAAGTCCACTATTTAATGTAATAAATAATATAATCAACAGACCAAACGGAGTGACAAAGAGTTGTTGAATATTGTAGCCCATATTTTCTGTACTGTTTTAGAAATATTATGAATTTGAGTTCTGTAACACTTCGATAATATCAAGACACATTTCTCTCGTGATTGAGACTTGAGACAACAATATTTTAATAAACGTGTGCTATTAAAACGACATACAGCAATAGAAGTGAGATATTGTATAGTCTGCTTCGCAAGTTATAAATTTCTTTAGATTCAAAGTACCGGAAATACTCACTGCTAATTTTCAACTCCCATTTATCTTTTCACAACTTTATGTCAGGTTATACCGAAATAATGAATGGTTCACCAACATCCGCTTTGCAAAATGTAAGATAACTTCTTGGAAAGTAGAAAATAATTCAAATCCATAGAGATAATTTAAATTTGAACTTGAGAGGGAATTTTAAATTCTGTGAAACGAGGAAGTTGGAATTGTGTTATATAGAGTATACCGAATGATATGATGTATTTTAACCGAGATCTTTCATTCATCATTACAAATCAGTGCTTCTTTTTTTATTATTGCTGAACTTTCAGGAAGGTGGTGGGGGTATCTTTTTTAATGGTGTCTACACCCTCCTTTTTTGATGAATTATTCTGGTTCTCTTTTCAATTGTGTATTCGGCAATATGTACTTTTGTCGTAATTTGTTCGTCGGATTAAGATATTTTCTGGAAAAGCCTTAGAAAAATTGTGCGTAGCCACCTCAATATATTTTTTAAAGAATTACTTCAAAAAATTACGACCAGGTGTGATTGTGATTCCGATTTTAGCAGCTGTATGTGTATTTCTAACGAAATTTCGTTTCGTCTGAATTAAACAATTGACAAAAAAAACTGGCTATTGGCGATTCTGGGATATATGTCTAGGTTGCCACCTGATCAGATGCATTTGGACTACTTCATTGGGAGTTGGTTAATAGTCTCATCTCTATATATTTGCTACAATAATCCTCGAAATGTCACGGACGTTTCAACGATTTCGAGTGAGCGGCATATTTTATTGTGTGGTGTGTAAATATCATGACTTGCAAGCAAAATCCAAAGCATTACTTGTGTCTTCAAAAGAAAAATGCAAATGAAAGCCCTCTTACACTTGCAGACAGATAGCAAGACGTTTATGTTAATTGATTTAGATTATTTAGAAGTACCGTAAACCGGGGTTACTTGTCCCTAAGTGAAAACAAGACTTGAGCTTGCTTTCTAGTTGAGCAGGACAGCGCTCGAGCGGTGTTTGTAGTTGCTAGTGCTGCTACCTGTTGGAAAACCGGCCAACCACAATCGTTCGATCAAAATTACAGACCCCAAGCAAGCTCAAATCTTTTTTTCAGTTAGGGACCAAGTAACCCTCCAGGGCTCAAGTAATCCCGGTTTACGGTAGTAATTTTGATTTGAAAACCAAAAAATTTAGGTACATCGAGAAAATATAAAGATGCCTAATTGCAAGCATTGTTGGATGAAGATTATCCACAAATTCAAAAACAAATGACAGAGAGGTTAAATGTTGACCGCCAAAACATATATTATCATCTGCATACCATAGACAAGATCTAGAAGTTAGGAAAATGGGTGTCGCATTATCTGTCTTTCATCGTTCATTTTTCGTCGTTACTGGAGATGAAAATTGGATATATTTCTGGAACCCAAAAAATAGAAGATCGTGGGTTGGCCCAAGATAACTAAAATTAACCGTAATTGCATTTGGTGAGATAAGAAGGTTATTGTGCATCATGAGCTTCTGAAATCAGCTAAAACCAATTGATATCATCCAATACTGTCCAGAAATAATTAATTTGAACCAACGAAAAGCAACCACACAAAAGAAGTCGTCGGAAACACCATTTCTGCACTTGATTAGGAACTCTCACCCCACCTGTTGTATTCATCAGACTTGTTATTTTCTATCACTTGTTTTCATGCATTTTCGCCCATTTTCTAACGTATTTTCCATTAAATGGCTTTCTAACTTCATCAAAAGATGCTGTTTTGCCATTTTGGACAAAAAGTTTAGAATAATGAACTATCCACAAATTGGACAAAAACTAATTGAAGTCACTAAATCAAAAAGTAATTTTTTAATGTTATATCTATTCAAAGCGGAAGCATTAGAAGATTTTAGTATTGTCACGATTGCAAATATGACGAATAACGTCCATGACACAGATATGGCTAATAATAAAATGCATTCATAATCTCGCATTCACTTGACATTCTATTATATAACATCTAATAACATTCTATCTAAAATACAATCTTAATAAGATTCTAAGTGTATATTCAACAAACTCGACGAGAACCAGACGTGCATAATTTAAGTTCGTCTGACAGTGTATTGTTAAGACATTCTTATTTTAAGTCCAGGAGATAATAAAAGCGCGTGTTTTCAGTCTAAATCGTCGCCATTCTTCCTCCAATTTTCATCTTCTTCAGCGACTGAAAATATTATTATAACCGTGTGTGTTGCAACATGTTGACGGTACGACTTCACTTTCCTTCGTCCCCAAATAGTTTGGATGAATCACAGATCGTGATGGCGTATACTATTTATAATTTGCAGAAAGTGTAGATATACCTTTGTCTCTGCGTAGCCTACTCGATCCAGGAGATATAACTGGAATTAATGGCGTATGCCTCGTGTATATATTTGTGTGAGTGTGAATCTGTGTAGTGTGCATAGAAGCATGTTCGTATTTTGCTGCATATTTTAACGCTGTGATTTGAATTCGTACACATACCTTACGCTTTCGGATATAATCATAACAGATATTTCGTTGACCTGCCAACAAGGTCAAACACTTGGGCTCAATATTACAAAGTTCTCGTTCGTCTGAGTTGGAAGTACACACGAGCTTAATGACATTACGCGTGGTTAAATTGAATGAGTGCGAATGGCTCGTTTTGCGAGGAAACAATAGGGAAAATTTACCACCGTCGTTCCACTTCGCGGATTTATTTACAGATATTATTTCGGTAGTACAGGATGTAATGTAAGCCTGGTTTAATGGCGAGTTGTCTGTTTGTTTCACTTTTGCTTCTGAAGATAAATGTGAACTGAAAGTTTCAAATTTTTTTTCAATAACAAAATTCAATTTTAAGTTATTCGATATCGTCTAGCATAAACATTACTTTGGAAAAAAATTCATCCATCTTTAATTCATGACTATTAAAACATACGCTTGGTTGTAGAATATTACTGCAATATAATACAGGTAGAAATTAGTAGGGTTTATGGTATTGATTGACATGTAATTAACAAAGAAAGCAAGTGCAACAGTGTTTGGATTTCCATGCAGCCTATCTTCAACATTTTTTTTGCACAATTCAATATTTATTTACTGGCCCGTGATTGTGTGTATCTCCATTCTTTATTTTAGAGTTTAGTTTCGAAATCGAAGTGATGAACCCATCAACCGTAATAAAGCGATCCGGTAAACTTTTCGGATTATCCTTGAACAACGTCAAATTCGTTTCTGAAGTACTGACTCTTTCATGCTTTTGTTTGAGCTTCAACATTTGGGGCATCCATCGCGTAGAGACTTTGTGAAGTCCGAAGTAATTATTGACTACAATTCCAATTAAGCCATTTGAAATGCCTGTCATCTCTACTAGACGTCTAGTGGTTAATCGTTAATCTTGACTAATCAAGTCACAAACACGATCAGCATTTTCTTGTGAGCAAACCATTTGCGAAAGACCAGCATCTTTAGTACGTTCACAACTTGTTCTACCGCATCGAAACATTCGAGACCAGTTCTGTATTACTTGATACCATGGAGCATCATCGCCAAGCATACCAACCACATCTTTATGAATTTCGGTATTAGATCTTTTCTTTGCAGATATTTAATAACAACATGAAGATTATGTTTCTCCATTTTTCTAAATCTATACGAAATGTCTACTTTAGCCTAACATAACTGCTTGACCAAATCAAAGTTGCGCAAAAAAATTAAAAACAAAGGATGTCGACCGAAATAATGAAACTCGAGAAATTAGAGTATCGAGCCAAATCTCTGAATGTTGACCAGAAGCGTGCAAGGGTAAAAGCATCACGTTCGATCTGTGCTCGGTTTGAAAATGATGTAGACTTCCTAAGTCGTATTGTTATATGGATGAAACTTAGGTACATTTCTACGATGCAAAAACAAAGCAACAATCGATAGAATGGAGACAAAAAATACTTTGTCTAAGAACGCAATCAAAGTTTACGTTTTTGAAACAAAATTACAAAATAATATAGAATGCTGGTAACGTTATAAGGTTAATCTCTCAAGTAACTTCCCTAACTCATTATATTCATCATACCAAAATACGAGTATCATATACAGGTCATTCACGGAACTGGTTCGTTAGAACTTTTTGATGTTCTCGAAATTCAACATTTCTGAAAACTTGTAATTATAACTAATATCATCTGCACTCATCAGCAAAATTATTTGCGCCATTGTATCACTTCCGGCTTACTGAAAGTTGACGGCAACTTTCTTAATTTAAATGGCATGGTATATTTTTTATGAGTTTTTTGTATCCGGCATACAATTCTGCATCATTTCTTTTTCAAATATAGGGCCAATTGCAACGTTATGTTCGAAATTCTGTATTTCTGAAGGCATAGCCGCTAAAGACCTCATATTTGGCATGTTGTTAGCCGAAATAGCATACATCAAATTTACGTCCTAAAATTTATCATAATTTATACAGAGTCGTCCAAAATTAACGTTCATTGCAACCAACTTTACGTCGATAAAGGTCACTTTTTTTAAATAGAACACTCTATATATTATTGCATTTTTAAATACACTTAATAATTCTCTATCATTGATTATAAGACATATTAGCTTTTATCTTTTAGGGTTTTTAATGCATTTAAAGTCTCAGTAATCCTTGAATGTCAAAATAATTGATATTATATTTTTACTATAAATACACATAGTTGATATCTGTCAAGCAAAATGGCAAATGAAATACATTAAGGAAAAGAACCGATATTTTAGATTTATTTTCCATTCATCAAGACTGTGGTAGAATTGTGAGTAGCACATTATCCATTTATGCAAAATGAACGACAAAATGTGAATACAGCAAAAAAGCTTCGGAAAGGAATAAGTTAAGTGTGTTTTATATGTCATCGTGATCGGATCATATTGAATTTTGTCTTTTGCAACGCTTTTATTTAGTTTTCTTGTTTGAGTTTTTGTAATCATATTGTTTTAGATCACCTTGCAAAAATTTGGATATCTGTCGTCAAATAGTGTACATGTAGATACTATTGATAATCTTATTACATTCTCCATGAATGGAAAATAAATCTAAAATGTTGTTTCTTTTCTGTAATGTATTTTATTTGTTATTTTGCTTGATATGCATTTTTGCAGATATAATATATGTATCTGTATTAATAGTACGAATGCAATATCAATTATTTTGACGTACAAGGATTACTAAAATTTTAAATGCATTAAAAAGCATATTTTTCGGACTTTCATTAGAAAAGTACTTATAACTCGGAAACCGAAACAAATACAAGCTTCTATGTATGTTTAATAAGGAATGATAGAGAATTATTTAGTGTATTCAAAAATGCAATAATATATAGGGTATTCTATTTATAGAAAGTGACTTTCATCGATGTGAACTCGGTTGAAATGAACGTTAATTTTGAACGACGCTGTATAAATTATGACAAATTTTAGGATGTAAATTTGATCTATGCTATTTCGGCTAATAACATGCCACATATGAGGTCTTTAGCTGCAATGTTTTCAGAAATATAGAATTTTGAACATAACGTTGCAATTGGCCCTGTATTCGAAAAAAAGTTGAATAACTCGAAAACGGCTGATTTTTGACACAGGGTGTCTTAATAAGTTTTGATGCAGAATTGTATGCCCGATACAAAAAAAACTCATAAAAAATATACCACACTATTTAAATTAAGAAAGTTGACGTCAACTTCCGATAAACCGGAAGTGATACAGTGGGGCTAATAATTTTGCTGATGAGTCCAGACGATATCAGTTATAACTACAAATTTTCAGAAATGTTAAATTTCAAGAACACAACAGTTCTAACGAACCAGTTCCGTGAATGGTCCACTATAATATTAACTTAATTGTAAGGTTGCAACAACATTGATCGTTAAATGTAAATTATTTGTTATTTATAAGAGACGAGATATCCGAACAGATTTCGAAACCAGTCCAATATTCGGCGTATAGAATTATTTTTGATAGAATGACGTTTCATCTCCCGTAACGACCCTAATTAAAACTAACCTTTGTAAATTAGTGATGCGTGCAATAGTAGCGGTACGTAAGGCGACAGCTTCGTAATAATTGAGATACATACATAGATATGTACGGTTATCGTACGGGATGGAGCGGGACAAAAGCGTTGACGTATTCCGCTACTAAGTTAAATGTCGTCATTCTGTTGAACAAGCATCGTTTCGTGTAATTTCCTTAATGCGTGGGAGTCTCTCGATATTGTTACACGTTTAGATTGTTCGTATCGAATGTTGTTTTGTAAGACACATCATGACATAAAATGTGTCTAAACGATTGTATTACGGGATTAAGTCATTACGTTCCTTTCGAATTTTAAATTTTGTGTAATTGCCGAAAAAATGATGACTTTTAACGATTCTAAATTAAATGTTTCAATAATGTAAACAGCAATTATTACTTTTTGCAATGGTGTTATTAAAATTGCTATAATTTTTTTTTAACTACACCAGATGAGAACATCACGCGTATCATCATCGCTACGTTACATATCAACAAAGCCGAATTACAGTACCGATTCTTGGAAGCTAGACATGGAAACAAATTTTGACTCTGAACCAGTTTTATTATTATGACCAATGTAGACAAAGATGGCATTAAAATAGAAGATGACAATTTTATATTTCGATATGTTCTAATTTAACCGCATGCTTCAGCATCATAGCTGGGGTGTATTAGCTTGTTTTTGAAGATAGAGTGGTATCTTGTGACAGGAATTTCAGGAATATCAATAATATAAAATTAAATAGAAGCGGTACAAAATTTGTTGCTTTAAGGATATCAGAAATAGAACGGAAATTGAGTAATATTAAAATATCCAAACACTGGGAAACATTTCTCTCTACTTACTGCAGTACCAGACTTATAACTGCAATTAGTTGCAGAAACCAATAGTAAATCTTTTTGTCTAGGTCTGGTCTACATATCATTCAATATCTGGTATCTTTGACTGTCGTCTCTTGTAATGCATTACGAAATATAAACGTAAAATAAGCATTATCCCTAGATTTTTTTTTTCGACAATTGTGTTAAATTATTACAATAGGTTTTTAGAAATAACAGTGCATTCAAATAGATAATAGTTGCTCAATATTCCAATAAACGGGAATAAATCTTTACGACTCTTTAAAATTAAAAAAAATCATAATATTATTAACATCAGTAGCATACTTCCTAACCAGTAATCATCATAAATTATTCAAGATTTTTCTAACAGCAATAATGAACAATAATGAATTGGAAATAAATAGGAAAGACATAAGAGTAATATTTCTTTCTTGGATTGCTTCTTCGACAAGAAATACCTCAAGCCTAAGTTAACAAGAAGCCTATACCGAAAACAGAAATTGCTAATGCAAGAAAATATGATTTTGCTCAAACGATTGGTTTTGTTTGTATAGCAGTCAATAAATATTTTGTTTTCCTCAAACAATTTAATTTATTGTCAAGTCGTTGGTTCAAATCATCATGGTATTTATTTTATGGTAATTTTTTAAATCGTTTCTTTCTTCAAATTCCATTTCATTTTCGGGAAGTACTGACGGTACCACCAAATATAACTTTTGCATTTGGCTTTCATTAGAATGTTATGTACAGATTCATTGCACCTTGGAACTATGAGAATCTACTCACAGCAGCTTCCTTTTGATAAATATATTATATACTACTATTTATTCAACATTTAATGTTTTTTATTTTATTTTAACGGACGTTACAAAATCGCATCAAAGAAATACATATGTATGCAAAGTTGATATATTCCCATATATTGATTTTTTCACTGAAAACAGCATAACCGTTTATCACAAACAGAATTCTGCACATCATATGCATGCAATTGATTTGAATCAACGAAACCTTGCTACCAAAATATGATTGCTGTGATTAATTAATAAATACGAGGGTGGTCCGATAATTGAGGTAAGTAACATAGAGATTAAACAACCTAGGCACGGAAGAGTTGCATTATGCTGGGTACCAGGACATACTGGAATCAGAGGCAACGAAGAAGCTAATTTGTTAGCAACGAAGGCCGCCACAACTTCATTTGTGGGACCGGAACCGTTCTATGGTATAGGAATGAGCACCTACAAAAAAGAACTTAAGCACAGAAAAGAGAGGCTCAGAGCATCTTTCTGGGAGCATCTACCTGGTCTGAGACACTCCAAGATCTTCCTTGGAAGCCGCAATAAGCACTAGAACTACGCAGACATAGACTACGCATCTTCACAGGTTTTCTTACAGGGCATTGTCACCTTGGTGAACATATGACAAGGATAGATCTAAAGCAGAATAGCGACTGCAGGTTCTGCGGGGTTGAGGTTGAAAATCCGGAACACCTGACAACTTACTGTACTGCCATCATGAAAACCCGAGTTAACTATCTCGGCAAAGACGTCATAGTCGAAGAAGAAATACCTTCTCTGAAACCATCACAGCTAATGCAGTTTATTAAAGCTCTTAGACTGGATGGAGAGCTTTGAGAGTGGCCATACCCCAGCAGCTTACAGCTCATGCAAGGGAGCACAATAGATCAATAGGTCGCAGCGCAATATCACCTTTACTTAAATCTAAAGCACAGAGATGGTGCGACAATCTGCGCAAGCGTATCATTTATCAATAACATATGTATGTTAGAAGATAGCTGTAAAAGTTTGAGCCAAAAACGTTGCGTCCTTTATCTCCTATGGTTGTTAAACGTATTACGTTGTTTTATAAATATGAATAAAAGATAATTTCTGCTGTGATTAAACACTTCAATATTGGCGGGGGAGGAGAAGGAGGGGGGGGGCGACCAAATAAATTAAAGAAGAATTAGATAATGTTCACAGCGAATCATTTAAGGCAGTTTGTTTGTGGGTGACTGAATTTAAAGGTGGCCGTAGAAGCAACGAAGATGAAACGTCCGAAAGTGGCTATCACTGAGGAAATAATCATTAAAGTTCATGATTTAAATTATTGTCAATTAAAGGTGTGTGAGATAGACAAACACTATAAGTATATCTAAAGAACGTGTTGACCATATCTTACATGAGTACTTGGGCATGGGAAAGCTGGGAAACCAGAAACAATTGCATGTTACAAGTTCTGAGTACTGTTTGACCATTTTTAAGCGTAATCCCTCTGAATTTTTGCGTCAATATATTACCGTTGACGAAACGTGGATATACCAATATATCCCCGAAACAAAAGTTTAATCAAAATAATGGGTAGAAGCCGGTCACGGTTACCATATTTGGGGTTGCTTGTGGTGTTCTCTTGATACATTATCTGCAAAAGGGTAAAACAATTACATGCGAATACTACGCGTCATTATTGGACCAGTTAAGTGAAAAATTAAAGAAAACGCAATACTTCGTCATGCACTTTATAGTCCAGATTTAGTTCGATCTGACTTTTTCCTGTTTTCCTACTTGAAAAAATGGCTAGGTGGAAAGCGATTTTCATGGAACGAGGAGGTGATTGCAGCAACAACGGCATTTGATTCCAGTTATTATAGTGAAGGCCCTGTAAAAATTGGAATAAAGTGGCTCATTTTGTAGTACTTACTTTAGTTTTCGGACCACCGGTCAGACAAATCCAAATATGATTGAAATAAATATTTGAGGGACGGGCATATTAGAATGATTTCAAATATATTGAAAAAGTATATTTCGTCGCTTTAATTTCTTTTTTACATACAATAATACTGGTAAAACGGCGATTTAAAAGGAGCAGTTTGAGATTTAAATAGATCAATGAAAACTAAGAGTAATATGTATCAGTATTAATTGTACTGTCATGTTCTTAAAATTACCTTGAAAAAAAACCGGAAAAGTAGTGTTTTGTTTGATATCTTGATGACGTTATTTTGCAATGTCCATTCTAGCGATAATCTAACAAACATTTGCATACATTATCTACAAGTACGAGACAACTTGTATTTAGTTAAATCTCAAACACAATAGCTCTATACATACATATTTGTACTAAATACTTAAAATGTGTTATTTTTCAATTAAGAGTATTTCCTTTATTGTAATTAAGAAAAACATTAGATTCTATGACGAATTTGGTGGTAACTGAATTTACAACAATTATGAGTACGTAAACGAATTAGAGTGATAATATGAAATCCAACAATTTATCGACAAGGAATCTTGCAAATTGATAACATTTTATAAATACACATTTTACTAAGTGCAAGTAAATAAAAAGTATACAATGCAAATAAACACGCTTTTCATATGCTACTTCTAATAATTTAGTGGCTGAGATTATGTTTAACAAATTTATTAAAAAATTTATAACGTTTAAATTGGAATGGAAAAATAATGTTAAATATCCTTAAGAAATTCCTCATAAATTTGCAACTCCTCTCTAGTGGATAGACGATCAGCATTTATTAACGCATTCTCAGATTTTTCTATTGAAATACATTTAGTGAGTTGAAACGTTTTTGTGTTACGAGGAGCTAATTTCTGTTGTAGCAGGTTCTGTCATTTCTATAATTTATTACCATCAATTACTGGAATCTGTATAAGCTCAAACCTTGAAACAATACCTAGCGATCAAGCAGATATTATCTCATAAAAATAAATGTAAAATAATAATCCAGTACATTGAATGAAATCATGTTTCGATGTTTAGTCACATCAACGTTTACTTTTGCTGGCTACTAATTGTGTTAAAATTAGTGCCACACAAATGAATATTATTAAGTTTACAAAACCATTAAACTAGCCTTTTTTGTTGCAGAAATTAAATATATAGTCGATATATATCGAATTGAATTGCCTGCATAATACCATAATTAAAGTTTGCAGCATAAATTTGGTAAAAATGAAGGACAAAACTATATAAAAGGCGATTTCCAATTATATTTGATCCTAATCACAGTAAGGTTATTTAATTATATAGCTTACTCTATCATTATACCTGACTTATTTCGACAAAAAAATGATAAGTGCACGGATTTTAGTGGCGGTTAGTTAACTGATTATGCTTATGATGAGTTAGTGATGACGTTTGAATTAAACATAAATCGTAAAATTGCATTCCTCGTCAATAATTTTATTTCATAAACATAACATTATTATCATAAACATAACATTATTATAGTTTTGATATGTCGTTAATATCTTTCGTGATAATTTTTCAAGTCGTACATCATTATTTCAGTAACAAAATACCTCCTGTTTACACGTTTTAAATTACGCGTTGCTCATTAAATTCTGAAAAAGGGGACCCTAAGCAATAAAATAATTCACTCAGACGCAACAATCATGGGTTTTTTGGCTCGCTGGGCCTGTATTTTTTTTGTAGTTCTTTTTATAGGGGACTTGTATCGATAGCGGATTATTACTGTATATAGCAGCCAGGAGAGACTACCAGCGTATTACATCCTTTCCCATTCATTTCGTATCTGTTTACAACAAGGCTTTCGACCGGACAGTGAAATGTAGTGGGGGAAATCATCTGGAAACAGTGGCGTACAGTGTAGAATGGAGATACAGATTAATGAATTGTATTTATTGTATCTTAGATGATTTCCAGTAAATAATTTTCATCAAATTCCAAAATTATCAAGGTGAATGTAGTAATACCATCAGATTTGATATAAAAAATTAAGTAATTTTACACTTTTCCACTAACTGATTTATCTAATAATCTTCAAATTACAAATTCAAATTAAATGAAAGTTAAAAGTGTCACGGAATCCAAACAATTTATTAGTCGCCTTTTTATATGTAGTTGTTAGAAACATGTGCTAAAATATTTAAAGTAATAAGATAAATATTTTTGACTATTACATTTAAGGTTTTTTTTAAATTTTATATCAATTTATAAATTTACAAATCCGCTAAATTCCAATATAAGGTATTGAAAAATCATGCGTAAAAAATCGTATGAGGTAGTCATATAATCTTGGTATAAAATAACGATTTGCAAAGAAATTGAATTATCGTAATTTGAATCTTGTGATGTTGATTCTGACATAATATTGGTATCGTGCGTATAATTTACTGTTAAACTGTTAGTTTTCTTCCTCTAGAAGGTTATTCCAATCGTTTGAGCATTTATATTTGAGAAACATTATGGGAACCAGTGCCAACTCCAACAATTACGCGATTTTCCAGAGGTCCATAGACTTCTAATTGATTAGCATGTATGTATTTATAACATTTTAATTAATATACAGAAGGCAAAACGTAATATTCCGATTCTGTAAACGGTTGCGAACAATATATGTATATAACGGTAATAACTTAATTGATATTGTAACTGGAATTACAAAGTACTTCGGTTGAATGTTTGCTTATGTGAAGACAGCTTTGATGTTTTCGAATTTCGAGATTCTGTTCCAGAATTTTGCCAAATGTGAAAAAAAAGTTCCCGGGTGCTTAGTTTGTCCAAGAAGGTTTCGAAACTAAAACGTGTATAATTCAAAATATTAGACGAAGATATAACATTTTTCCAGACCACCCACCCTCGCCACCCTTTTGGAAAATAGATATTTTTAAGGCTGTTCCAATTGTTTTTAGACGTTATTCGAAAGTTCTAGTCTTCTACTGGTCAACGAAATATCGTTGCCCTCCCCTTAACCTTTTCCTATTTTGTTAAATGGAACTTTTGAGAGTTGCTCACGGCGATTGTAGATTTGTTATATGCTGAGATATAACAGTGGCCCTTCTATCAGATACACCTAGTTAATAAAATAATTAACAAAATAAAATAAGTAAGATTAAATTTTACCGGCCTCTACTTTTTGGAAATTCAAACTTTGGGAGTTGTTCCACATTTTTCGAAGCCCGCTTGTTAGTCAAATTGTACGAGTTTTATCAAGTTTTAGGCTTTTGCCGCCGATTAATAAAATAATTGCAAAAAAAATTGCGAGCGTAAGGATTAGCCTTCAGCTTTACGAAATATTGAAAGTTGTTCCAAATCGTTCCAACTTTGTTCTATACTTAAAGTTTTAGCATGCATAGCTCATGAAATAATTAAAAAAAGGACAAAAGCACAATTTCACTGCCTGTCTTTGCTGCAAATTGAACTATTGAGAGGTGTTTTAGATTTGTCTGAAAATGCTCCAAGAGCTTCTACGACATATCGTCCAGAAAAATGAAATTCCTTCTGATCTTTTTTTTTCGAAAATTGAACTTTTGATAATTATTGGAGGTTGGAATTGTTTCATGAACTACGCACGCTGTAAGGACAAAACTTGGAATAGTCTAGAACAACTCTTAAAAGCTTGCCACAGACTTGATTATCAAAGATAATAGAGTGAGAAGGCTGAAATTCAGTTGGTTTCAATTCCTGAACTATTATATTAGAACAACAATGTTCTAGTTTTCAAAATAGGAGAAATAGTGTCAACATTTTTATTTTTTCGCCATTCTGCATTATTCATGTTTCGATTTCCAACTCTTGAATGAAGTAGAAGAACATGTAAGAGCTTCTCCCAAGAAGTTTGTTATTCCGAAGGTAAATGGGCAGGAGTTTTTAATACTCTGTTATTTGGCAAAACTTCTAACGAACTTTATAAATTTCCAACTTTATAGTTGGAGTTTAGTTTATTTCTAATAAAGATGGTTAAATTGACAAGACAGGGATAATACTCATAATACAGAAATATTTGCAACGTTAAATTGTAAGCACTTATTGCAGTGGTTGTAAAGGATTGTGATCCATGTCTACTGTTTATGCCTCCTGATCGAAACCAGATTTCATTTCAAACTGTGGTAGTTTTGTTTAGAAAGGAGGTTTATTTCATGTTACAAATTTGGTTACTGAACAATAAATAATTAGTGTACAGGTTAATGAAGTTTCCTCTGTTATTTAATGCATTAAGCACTTTTATGTTACTTGCAAAGTCATGTTAACCAATACCCTAGTTATTTACAACATGAATGATATTAGGAGAAAAATGAATCTATTTTTTCGCTACAAATTGATTTCTATGACTAAGCTATAGTTTGCTTTGCAACAGCAGAATACATTGTGCGTATAGCATTCCATAAAATACAACAGTCTTGTATTATCGTGTCTGCTACTAATTATAATAATAACGTTTTACTTTGTTGTTGAAATTACTATAATTTTCTTCGCAGCATGAAACTGCAACTCATAAAACCAGATAATTCATGGAATTACAGCTGTGTAGTGCAGTCACATCCATATAACGAGCCTGCATTATTTATAAATAATCAGCATGCAAATCAATATAATCAAAATTTATTTTCAGTAGGCAACCAAACTCCGCCTAGTCATTAAAAATTATTGAAAATACTCAATTCCTATCCTTCATGGATGAATAAAACTGGTCAATAATTCATGTATTTCAATTAATAACAAAATATTACCGCCAGTATTTTTCTTTTACAGGAAGTAGAACTCCTGCCGGGTACAGTGCCTAAACAGGCAATGGAAATTTCTATAATTGGAGGTGAAACTCTGACCGTCAAGCCATCCGCTTTCGATAGCATGGTCGGATTCAATCTATTGAGAGTCGACGGTACTAGGAATTTCGTCATCCATAGGCAGGCCTTCACAAACCTCTCGGCAAGCAGTCTACTGGTGCAGGTGCAGCACTGCAACAGGTTCATCTTGGAGAGCAATGGGTTCAAAAACATGCAGGTACGTTGGCAGTCGAGTTTCTCTAAATAGATCGAATTAGCTGCTTGCTATTATGTAGGACGGTGTTATTAGTGGGCGAATTTGAATGATTACGCCTTCAGTGTTAACAAATTAGTAAGCCGATACCGCGATAAAAAATTATGATGTATCGTATACGTATATATACATAATGAATGTGTGGAAAATAGAAATTAATTTGGTCTTTCTTATGGTTCAATGTCAAGACCGCAAGAATTATCCTCATAACGGCGACCATTCTAACAGTAAAACGTAATAAAAAAATTTAATTGAAGTACTTAATTTTGTTGTGAGTATAAGGGATTAGCATTGAAAACCGGATGCAAGTAAATTAAGCACTACAACTTCCAATTTATCTCTTGTTATGGGTATATACAGTGTGCACAATGCAAATGGTAACCCCTCAATAATATTTTAAAGCAAACATGATGACTCGTGTGAGTAGATGATCACAAATAGAAGGGAAAAAAAGTTGGTCTATATCTCACAAGATTCTATATTAACAAATAATTTGCTACCGGTTTTGGGAAAACGTCAGAAGAATTTTCAATTTTCACTACTCTTCGTGGATACAGGGCTTATAAAAATCTAAAAAGTCAAACCCTAATCAAGTGGTAGAATTGGTTGATTTGACAATGGCGTGGTATACGGACAATCCATACTGGTTTATTAATTCCGAAGAGAAACATAATGTGTTGCGTGAAATATTATCTGATATGTGAATGACAAGGCTTTTTTTCCATTATAATTTGAATGTCGATCGGGGGATGCATTGCAAAGAACTTCCAATTCAAGTACGGCAACATGTTTTCCAGACGATTTAGATAATGAACGAGATATTCGTAAAATGGCTGGACCTCAAAAACTGTTTATTTAATCAATACAAAATTGTGGATACTTTGTAATACAGTCCTCAACAATACTCGTATACAGGTGAGTTTTTTTGAATGTTTAGCATAGGGATCTCAGAAACTAATGGAGATAGAAAAACGCTTAAATGGGGAAAGATGCGCAATTTTACGAGTTTGATTTAAAACTGCTTTTGTTTCTCCGATAACTTTCATGACTTATTAGATATTCAAAGAAAACTAAATATTACGATTTTCTTTAAACATGCTTAGCATTGTTAATAGCAATTTTAGAGAAAACTGTTCAGACAAAAGTTTTTGACAATTTTACGCCAAATAAAACTATGCAGCTAGTATTTTTTTTTTCGTTCATCATTATCGAGTTGTATAGACTTGTGCCAGTGTTCTTCTAATTTGTATATGCCCTTGGCATAAAATTACTTAAGTAGATCTTGAGGTCATTTTTGCACCTGACCTTCTTCTAGATTTCCCACCCCCCAGTTTATTAAGTTTATATTGAATTAGTTGCACCACTACGTGTACATGACGTTTTGTTTAAATGACAGGCCTTATTTTATTTCTGGAGCTTATCACTGTAGTACTGGCCATTGATAGTTTATTGGTTTTAGAAAAAGTCGCAATAAATAGAGCCCTTCGAATTCCACTATAAGCATAATTTTACCTCCAGATGTCCGAGTCTTGAATTTCTTCCGAGTGAGAGGACGTGTGGGTTTCCATTCAATATTTTGCTTCAGCATATCTACTATTCTTCTGAAAATGTTTCCCTTGCAATTAGACATTGTTGTTGTAACTGTAGGCTAGTATCAAGCTTTTTTCTTTGTAGGTGTCCGTCAGTTGTTTTAGAACCTAGCTTGCATAGATTTTCTTGTACTGCAGCTGATTGTGAAGAATGTTACGGACTTGCGTGTACTCCTTCAGGTATCAATTCAAGGGTAATATGCCTATTGTCTATAGTTAACGCATTAATGCGGGATTGCATGCAGAGAGTTGTAACTTCTATATGTCATTAAGACTTCGTTGCTCATTAAAGACGGCCACTTTCAAATTGTTCTGCCAATTTGTAGTGGACTTGCCATTGTTAACTAACTGATTTATAGGTTATGTTTACAAAATACTATCAATCGGATATTATGGCAAGAATGCCAAAAGTATTGTATTGATTAAATAAACCGTTTGTGAGCTACACCAATTTACTTCGTTAATTAATCCAAGAAAATTTATACGTTGGAATAGTCTTTTCAGGACCGCTAAGGTCTTCCGAGCTAAATCCACGAAAATTTATAGCGCGCAGAACCAAGCCATAAAATTTGCAAGAACTACGTGAGAGAATACCTTAAGATAATCAATTCAACTGATGAAACTTAAGAGCCGAATTAAGCAGAATATGAGTATTACTAAATAGCGATTTAGCAGAGAAAACCGTTATTTACTCTAAACTCTTTTTTCGTGTTTCTTGGTTGCATTTTTATTTTTTAATTTTTTGAGAATAAAAATGAAATTCTTGCAGTAGATTTGTTTGTTTTCAACCAAACTTAAGATTTGGCGGTTTCGGATAATTCGAAACAACTTTTTTTAAACTATTTAGGAAAAACAAATTTTAAAGTGTTTTTGTCATTTTTTCTAGCATATAACAAAAAATGTTCAGCATGATTATTAACTATAAATATTTAAAAATAGAACAAGAAACATTATATTAATAAACAAAATTCATAATGACTTTATTTGTAATTATATTTAAATTTCAATAATTTTCATAAGTAATAATCTACTATGTAATACTACAAATACAAAAATAATTTCGTATTCTGTATAATACTTTGTTCTCTCGCTATATTCTTTATATGTACATAGTTTATTGCAGAGTTACTGATTTATGTTTATTAATAGGACTATAATAAAAGACCGTGCTATCTTCGATCAATTAAGATGATTACAGTACGTATAATGTTCAATACATACTTCAGGGTCATAATACCAAAATTGATTTATGTAATTGAGTAAAGTAGGGGGTCAGAATGCATTTTGAGCGTAGCCAAGTAACAGTTATTTTACAGACGGTAATTATCTCTGCCATAAATAATGATGATCCGCTAATAGATTATCTTACTTGACTTTTGTTTACGTATAAATACTAACTGCAAAAAATACTGAGCCAAATGTATGAAAATATTAGATACTTCAGCATTAATTTTTTTTAGAAGCATGATTTGCGCAACGGAAGGTACAAACCAACAATACGAATGAAAACTACAAATAGAAATAATGATTTACGCGAGATTTAAAGACACGTGCTCTTATACGTCAGAAATTAGCACTTTTTAAAGGAATCCTGCTGGCATCGGTTAGCGTTAAATAAATTAGAGCCAAAATAATATTCATATATGTACATACACCACGCGTAATTCCTAGCTGCTAACATACAGATATAAATAATTACCGTTTCTAACTCGAAAGAATTTTAGAATTAAAATTTAATAAACAGTATCCAGACAGCTATCAACCACTTTGGCACTGGTGGCTGGATTAGCAGGTTTAAGCGTATGCAATTTGTCATCCTCATCGAATCGCAGAACAAGCGAGGTCTTGTTTTTCTCGATATATTACCAGCGTTGCTGGGATAATATCTGTGACATATGTAAAGTTATCTGTTCGAGTCATTACTTTTATTGTAGACAAATAGTTCCGAGCCTGATAATGTAAGATGTTGTACGTACATATATGTCACGTAAACACATCAACGGATAGATGTTCAGCAAACAAAAAACGACGATCGGAAAAATGCCTAAGGAAGAAATGGCAGAGTCTATTTATAGAGTAAAACTCGCAAAAAGAAGACTTTGAAAGCTCTCTGCGGTTATAATTTTATTGCGAAGCTTGTAATATTAATATCTATCGCATTTTAAATGTATGACATAATTAAAGATTTAAGGACATTCTTTGTTATTATCTGTTTGCATTTTTATGAGGTAAAAATAATGACATCAAATTTTATTTCAAAAAGCTTACTAATTCACAATCTTATTTTACCACTGCCCACACAAATGCCCTTCATTTCATCTGACAAGAAACTTCTGTTGTCTACAATTCAATCGTTGGATTTCTTGGATGTCTTCGTTCAATTACAAAGTTTTTCAATTTAAACAAACTTCCATTAATATTTGAATTTTCCACTAACTTCTAAAATATAGATAACCACTTTTCATGAAAATGTTCTCGTGTCAATACCTTTTCCTTTCAGTTTTTAATTACTAAGGTACAAACTTTTTAATGAATTTAATAACAGTATTTTTTAACAGATTTATTTATATTGGTAAATTTCATCTTGATGTAGTACAGTTAATTAATAATCCCCTAATGTGATTAGGTTTGCTTAGCATTAATTGTTAGCTCTGCTATTATTGGAGCTATAAAGTTTAGAAAGTAGATTTTATGTAGCAATTGCTGTGGTGGAAACAGAAAAAACAATTAAGTATTGCGTTTTCAAAATATTCAAAAAAATTGTCTTTCTTTAATTTTAAACAAAAAAGTTGTAATGCATCACTAAGAAAAAAATCCAAAATAAAGAATTTATTATGATATACATATTTAGGAAAAAGCAAGCTAGTTATGAAAAAAACAATTCAATCTGTTTATTTTACACTTGTATTTAATAGTAACAATACGTTTTAATTTCTTTGTTCAAAATTACATTCTCAACAGTTTCGGGGAATATCTTAAAAACACGATGCTTAATCGTTTTTCTTTTTTTTTCATTACTGTTCATTTACCGCAAATTCCTGAAATATGCTCATTTAGCAGACTTTGCTGCTTGAATAATAACGAAAGTGCGCACTTAATTTAGAGCAACCAGTATATAAACAAACTTAACACAACCGATAAAATAAACTGCTCCGTATAAATTTGGCCTGCCTTGCATTTAAACGAGTTCAGAAAAAAAGAAAACTAGAAAGGAACGGACTTCTTGGGATATTTGTAAGTAATGTGAGAATTCGAATGCTTTCAAAACACAGCACAAATCTAGAGATGGAGAACATGATAGAAGAGCAGCTGCAATTCATTGAATGTTGCTGTTTGTGTACTCATAAAGTACATTTTCCGTGATCTTGTCTTGTAAGAGGTGCTGCCTTGAGGAATTGTCAGGTTCTTATTGTGTTCAGAAAAATGGAATTATATCTCAATCTGAGAAAAGTTCTACAGCTTCTGAACATTCATCTAAGTAATTTCTTTTACCATCTATTATCCTTCATTACATACATTAGCAATGTCCTCCTTTTTCCTCATTTTCTATTCCTTTGTATTTTTGCTTCTTGCATTCTTCTTACTGACTTCTATACTTTGAAATTTGAATTTTATTGTCCCCACCATTCCAATTATGTATGTTGAATCATTTCTAGCGCCGATTGTTAGCCTCTTCTTATGCCTCTGTTTCGTATTTTATCTTTTTTAGTCACATATCAATTTCTTTGCAAACATCCCTCTATATATTACTTGTTTGCCTTATATTCAAAACCCATAATTCATAATCGAAATTTAATACAAGTCCAATCAATTTTCTGGAAATAGCAATTTTGAAAAGAATTTTTAGATTTCTTTATAAAATAGTTTAAAAAAAAGCAAATACCCAATCGCCAATTACAGGCGATGGATAAAATAATGCTAATAATAATAATGTTAATAATAATAATCTTGGCAACACTTGTGATTAAAACAATTATCCGTGAAAAATGTGATCTCTCAGACTTCGAAAGAGGGCTCGGTTGGCGAGAGCGTCAGTGACGAAAACAGCTGAATTGTTTAACGTTTCACGAGCGACTATCCACAGTAATGACAGCATTCACAAAACACGGTATGACATGATCGGAGATAAAGAATAGTGGGCGAAACCCTAAATTAACTGACAGAGATCGAGGAACATCAAAAAGGATTATGACGAGACAATATAAAACTACTACTACTTGAGTAATACTGTTTCGAAAAAAAAAGCAGTACGGCGGGAACTCCACAAAGCTAACATTCATGGAAAGGCTGCAATTTCGAAACACTATAATGGAAGCCAAGGCCAAGCTGCGAAAAAAGTGGTGCCATGATTCATGAAACACTGATGATGAAAAGAATGTGGTATGGTTTGATGAATCCTTCATATTTACTACAAACGGCCGAATTTATGTATGGAGAACCCTCAAAGAAGCCTACGATATAGACTGCCTGCTTCCTATAGTGAAGAATTGAGAAGGCTTCATCGTTCATATCACTAACCGGATTACTGCGAATGAATACCTCGACAGCCTCAATGACGAAGTTTGTAACATGACTGCTATATTTCAAGATGATAATGCGCCTATACACACAGCCAAAATCGCAGTATGAGTATGATAGCAGTAGATTATGATATCATCGAGCATATTTCTTGGCCAGCACAATCGTATGATCTTAACATAATATCGAGTCAACAAAATAATATAATAATACAAATACAAATGAATAAGAGATACATAATACATGTAGACATATAAAAACTTAGACAGTGTAAGGAACGCTTAAAAAATCATTTATAGAATATAATGCTCTACTGGCTAGATGTTTTTTAAGCGTTTTCCTAAGAGCATACATGGGCATTTGCTTTAAGGCTATAGGTAGGTGATTGTAAAGTTCAATGCACCGCGACACTACTTGTTTCTGGACTTTTGACAGGTGTGTTCTAGTGGTTGTCATGTAATGATTAAGTTTACCTCTCGTGTTACACTTATGACCGTGCTGATATTTGTTAAAAAACTCGCTGTAGTTGTTTTTTACAAAAAGTACAGATTCCAAGATATAAATGGCTGGCAAGGTAAGTATATTGTTGTCTCTAAAAACCGGTTTACAAGAGTCTCTGTTACACAACTGAAAAACTGCACGAATAGAGGCTTTTTGCAGCACAAAAAGTCGGTGGAAAGCAGTGGAATTTCCCCAGAAAATCACTCCATATTTTAGTGAACCATTATGGGGAATTATAGAGTAGCGAGTGAGAAGTAGATCTCCAGCGCTAATATCATTGAAGTATCATTGGCGGATGGTTTGATACAAGAATAGGACAACATTACGTTGGGAACGATTCAAAAATTCTACTCAAACGTTGGCCCAACATCTTATTAATATATAAATGTGTATATGTCAGGTGTCCACCCCCTGTATATACTAATGGGCTAAGTAACAAATAAAGTACTTAATAAAAATTTTATAATTTTGTACGATAATCTATGAAATTGTTAGGTAATGTATTTTATTTTCTTCCATTTTCTTTTCAACAATATTATTCTTCGTACAGTAGTCTATAATTTGCCCTTAATATTACGCTAATAATTTCTGGTTAACAAAAATTATGACAATCAAAAATTGTCTTATATAAAATTTCCCACCAACAACTGAGGGTAAGGACCGAAGTTCTACCTTTCTAATCCTATTTGAATTCAATATAATTGGTGTCTTGATTGTATAGAGACATCGAAAAAAATCATAATTAGAGTAGGCTATGTGAATGGATTGTTACTTTAGCCACTTTCACATAATGACATTTATTCCTTGACATTTAATTTGAGGTTATAAACTTTGGTTACAATAAAATGACAAATAATTGCAAATAATACATGTCATTATGTTGTAGTGGCTAAAGCAACGATCAAAAACATTTACATAGCCTACACCAATTATATTTTTTTCGATGGCACGTTACAATCCTTTATAGTGTTTTAAAACATTACTAGTGTCTTTTGGGACTCAATGTACCATCTTTTGCAATTTAAGTACATTTTTTTCAGTGGGAATTTCCAATTAATAAATATAGGCTTAGTTGCTTGAAAGCAAATTACATTTTTTTTAAAAAAGGACTAGATACGAACATTGATCCAGCCAAAAAAGAAAAAAACTATCACAGTGGCAATTTCGAATTGAACGAAAATTTATTAGATTCAAATCTAATCGCAAACGCAATGATTAAAAAGCTTGTAGTTAATTAATTTCAAGAAAGAACTATGATTAGAAATGGATTATGTTCTTTATCTAAACGCCTAAATGTATCAGTTTCAACAACATATGCGTCCATTTTTTTATAAACTTTATCGCTTTTCTATAATTGTTTTTTTAAAGAACTATTTTCTCTATCAGAAGAAAAAAGAACTCTCCGAACTCGTTAGAAATTTGTCGTATATTACAATTTAGATTATCTTCATATTTCTTTGTGTTAGTGTCATGGAGAGTTAAAACATCCGATCATAGTTCACGAATAATTGCAAGAATATATGCATATCTATGTATATTATAGTAGAGAATGGTGCTTATTTAATTATATCTACGGAGATTAGAATATCTTAAACATGAAAACACTTTCTGGTCATTTGCGATAACATGAAACGGTGTCGTTAAACTTTCAGTTTGGATATTTCAGTAATTTACTAACAATGCAATGCCTCTCAGGTTTGAATTAAAATTTCATTCAGCGTTTCCAGGTAAATTGTGTCAGACATAAAATCAATATTGTTTAGTAATATAGAGTAGCTTACTGTATAATCAAGTTATCTACGGATAATGAATAAAATATATTAAGATTAATTTTTTTTCCAGACTCCCATTATCGCTGAAATTTCAAGTTGTAACCAAGTCACCATAAAGAATTCCGCATTTGGAAGACTGCAGGCGGGAAAATTTTATAATGTACAAACGCTGGACCTCGAAGAAGGTGCTTTTACTTTCGAAAATCAAGGACAAATCGGTCGTCATGGACCAGTAACTAACGTAAGTACTACTAAACGATAATATAATAAACTGAACATGCAATATTTTCTATTCTAACAAGATATGTACTTTTATATAATATAGAATGTCCAAGCATAAAATGCAGCGCAATATTATGAATCAAAAACCGTATAATAGTTGAAAAAACGATGCAACTAAATAGACAGGTGTTTAGAAATTAACGCCAAGGCAGATGTAGTGATGATAGTTTGTGTATACTACATAAAAATATCTGCTTCAAGTTAGATATGTTAGCTTTTATAATAGACGAACAGGTGATTACAAACGTATATGTCTGAGTAATGAAGAGTTCGGTTTTAATAACGCACGGGAGAGAAAAAAAAAGAAAACTATTAAGAGAAGATCTAAGAATGCGGGCCTCAAAATGCAATTAAAGGAGCAGATGGTTTATAATATTGTATTATTGTTTCTTTTCATAACTATGTTACAATCTTCTGTTCATAACGAATTGGTTAAATTTTGTAGGCATTTGTACTGTTTAAGTATAATGGCTAATACTAAAACAATTAGAGAACTTTGGAAAATTGATGCCAAGTTGTTTATTTGTATTAGACATCTTCTACTATTATGGAACAAAGGAACTGAAGAGGAACAAAAATATTTTTTAATAATAATAATAATAATAATAATAATAATAAGTTTATTTCATATAACACATACAGGTGTACATGAAAACGTCAATACATAATTGTATATTACAAATTATAAAATTCATTATAAGGTTCTAAATTAACTAAAAATTCTAATAACCTATTTTTTAGAATATTCAAAGTGGGTGCTGATTTTATTAAGGCCGGTAATTTGTTATAGATCTTTAGGCTAGAATAATACAATCCTTTTTCTGTAACTGTAAGACGATGAATTGGTTAAGTGGTATTATCATAAAAAAAAGCTTCTTTCTGTACCACTAAGTCTATTGATGAACATACAACATTTAACGCCTTTGTTTTCAAGAAGAAATGCTTTTCATGATGAATAACCATAAGGATAGTTTTCTCCAGAATACTGTTAGGAAATAAGGGGCCAATGAATGACAGAGATAATAGGATAATTTTCAAAAAATTGCTCTATTTGTGTTTGAATTTCGATATCTGAAATCATCTAATGGTTTAATCAAATTGCTTGAGCTGGAAAACCCATGTAAAGATATCAGAATAATAATAACTTCTTAAGATCAAATAGAGCATTACACCATCACGCAAAGAGATTTATCAATAATGTATGGATTTTCAATTGTCCAAAACCGAATAATGTGTTTAGTTACACAACTATTTAAATGCGAATGCATTTCATCAATTAAGGATATCATTAAGTCCTATCATGCTATTGGCATACATATGTCTGATGAGGTAAATTGGTTGTTGCGTCAACTGAATCTTGTATGGGAAATTAATTCTATTATCTTGAGAACGGTGTACAATTGATTTTAAAACATTTGGACACAATTCTCGTTTAATGTTTCCGAAAGTTGTCATGTATGTAGTACAAACTTTAGTCTAAGTGCAACACTTCCTTTTCTCCAAATTCATGTAGTAGACTGTAGTAGACTAGAAATATTCAATAAAAATTCACTAAACTAAAGTAGCTGTCTGTTAAAGCAGTATACAGAGAAGCGAAAAAGTTTGATAACAAGTTTTTTTTTAATTATGAAATTAGTAGAATGATAAATGGAGCTGCTATCTTGCTTCATTTTTTTTTTCTTATTAGCAATGTAGGTCGAGTGATATATCACAGAAAAGCATATTTATTTCTCTCCCAAAAATACAAATTATTGTTTTGTTCGTCAATTTTCTAGAATACGTTTTCAAAAAGCTCTAATCTTCGATCAAATCATCTTTAGCTTATTGTTGGTGGTTTTAAATTTTAAACGGATAGGACTTATATTAATAGGACATCCAAACCTTTATTTTCATTAGTTTTTTCAGCAGTTTTTACCAGTTTCATTGACTCTATCAATTATTCTCGAAACTGCAAACCTACTTATAAGAGGGTGTTGACGATTTAAGTGATTGAAAATATGACATACGTCTTAATAGATACGCTTTTTATCACCGCATCCCATCACCAATAGTATCTGCATTCTTTTTTTCTCCGATAAAAACGAACATTGCCAAACTTTTTTGCTACCCTGTATATTGTGCCGTAGAACGCTAGCTCTAATAAACGGTACTATTTTTTTCGTTAAAGTGCAGGTACAGCTTATTATCTCAACTAATGAGGATGTGTTCGGAATTAAGTATTATTCAGCTTACTATTTCTGAAACGATGAATTTAATTATAGTAGCCATGTACTGTTAACGGCAGCATTTTTTATTCCTTTTAAAACAAATAAAATTTAAATAAAAATTATTTCATACACAATTATCCCTACATTTGAGATTAAAAGTCCTGAACAGGGTTCAACGTATTAATGCATATTAAAATGAAACATAAGGAGCCATGATGCTCTGCAAAAGAACCAAAAGACCAGTATGAATAATGACCAGTATAGATAATGACCAGTATAAATAATGACCTATATAAATAATGTCCAGTATGAATAATGACCAGTATAAATACTGGTCATTATTGTTGCGTACTTACGCAACGACAGAAAAGATGTTGACCAGGTCACCAGCAACAATAGTATTATTAAACCACAAAAATTGACGCTTATGGCCGTTTGCACTGCATTGTGTAAGCGCTGCTTACCATTAATACCCTAATGGCAAAACTGCGCCTAATGGTAAATATTCGTTTTATAGACACTTTATTTTATTTTGATACGTTCCTGTCATTGCTTACACATAAATTGAAGAAAAAAACGAATAGAGATACACTTCGCCAATATATTTACCTCAAGCTTGATCCGTTGTTAAAGCTCCAAGCGGGTGCAGCATCCGTTTTATGATTAATAAAATTCACAGAAATAAAATAGGATATTCTTTTGTAAGTGTATTTCAAAATCAAGTCAATCTAACAGTTATAAATGTAATAACTTTTTAACTTGGGAAAGGTGTCAGTAGAAATATATTTACAAAATATAGTTCATCAATATTACATTATTATTATGTTTCAATATCTCATGTTGTTAATATCACGCATTTACTGCGGTATATGAAAGCTAATCTTGGAAAGAAAACTTAATGAAGCGTTTTCTGGTTTTATGAGATTCAGCATTCTAAATAAATTCCTCGTCGAGACGTCTAGCATTTTTTGCTTTTCAATCGAGATCGTTTCAAAGTTACGTGAAAGTTGATTGCTTTCTTTGAATAGAAATTCCTTTGCATATAGCACATAGTTTGAAAGCTATTGAGTAAGTATTACGTAAAAACGCTATACCAATCAGATAATATATTTTAATGACATATTTCTTTGGATAAAAACATTCACTCAACTGTAATTGGAAACTAATAAGTATTACGTAAATGTATTTTTCGTTTTCAAATAGACTTATAAAATCGATTGCATCTAAGTATGTACCAACAAATTCAACGTTGGTGGCCTGTATGTATATTTTAATTTGTTGTCATCAATTATGAAGCGGAAACAAGATAATTCTTCCTATTTCGTGTTCATGGTCAAAATTTGGAATCACTGATTATGACAATAATTTAACATAAATGTTTTAGATTGGTGATTTAAAGTCTATTTTCAATTTCTCTCAACGGTCAAATTGCTGGGTATATTTTTTTTATTTATCATTGGATGGAGATTTTTTTTCTGAATCCATTCATGTACAATACAAATTATTAAAACACTTTCGGAACAATTCACATTGTTGAAATTCGTTTTATGGCCATGCTCCATACAATCCTCTTGGAATAATAACACCATCATTTAACATGAACCGTTAGGTATTTCCCATTAAATTTCAAAAATTAAATTATTTATTCTGTGGGACTGCTAACTAAACCCGATCTTAGAGATATCCCCAAATTAAAAATCTAAAGACGTTAGGTCAAATAGCGATTAATTTTGTGATTAAAAATTCTATAATTAATGATAAGTACATTCATCTGTTGATATAACTTTACGGTAAAATGGCGGGTCTTATAACAATGCTCTTAAATAAAAATTACAAAACTGAGTTCTTCGGATCGGATTATTTTCATCTATTACTTGAAGTTTTTGAGCAGTTTAAGTGCTGTACACGGGGTGCTTCTGGACCAGCTATGTTCGCAACTTCACGAGTCGATGTTTTGGCATTTTCCTCAACGTCGAACAAAATGTCCAGTTCCACATTTTCAGATAATTTTCTGTGTACTAATTTTGATATTTTGGAACATCCAAATGTTCTCAAATTTTCTTTAAATCGGCTAAACTTACGACGTTTTGAAACTTCTCTTATGCCTAATAAGGAAAAGTTAAATATAACTTTTAATGACAGTTACATATACGTAATGCGGTATTTAGTTTTCCATGTCACACTTCAGTATAACATGTGACTTTAAGAGAATTTGAAATAAAAGTTGACAATCGCTAGAATTTGAAGATGGGGTTGGAAAAAAAATAAATGCACGTTCAAACATAGTAATTATCAAATAATTTCCGTTAGTAACTAACTCATGAAAATTATAATTCTGACGTCTAGTAATCACTGAGTTTCCAGACAGTCTGGCATTGTAAAACTTGTTTCTTGGTTATCCATGTTTCAAAGCTTCGTTTTGCAAATAAATAACCGCTCCATAACTATATTTTTAACAGAAGAGTAAAAACGTTTTTCCTAGTCATATACCATCCGCATCATACAAACAAAAAAACAATTTCAACACCAACGTAAAAACCGTACGCACGAAGAAGACATCCAACTACATAGATACATATGTATATCTACATATGTATATTAATCCAAAACAGAAATCTTAAACGGTCCAAATAAACCTATTAATGTAATTATTTGCGAAATAAAATTCTCATCAATAATTTGGAAGTAATAAATATGGTCGACGGACGAGATTTATTTTATATCTGAAACCGTGCTGATTGCAATAAATTGAAATATCAAATATACAGAAAATAAAGACTTACAGAACAATTATCAAGTTTGATCGCTGCCTCCTTGCCCATTGGAAGAAAAATTAAAGCACAACACTTTGATTAACACTTAAACATAACTCCTTATTAATTTTAATTTAAATAATCCAACACTATATAAATCGTATCACAACTACTTGCCGGCTCTTTTACGACTGAGAAGGATATGCGTGCTACCCTGAATCACAAATAATAATATTAAAAAACTGTAGGTATATAAAAAACTGGCGTAAACAACATAATCGATGTGCACATATTTCAATAGTTTTTGCAAATTCTTTCGTATTAAAATTCGATTCATGCTATGTGGACAAGCAATAAAAATAATAAAATTGAAACTAAAATAAATAAAACTAAGAGGAAAGAAACAAAAGAACTACATACTTTGTTATTAGTTATTAGTTTGAAATTAATGTTCATATTAAACTCGATAAATTTCCATTTAGTAAATAAAGGTTTTTCTTTAGAGCAACTTTCTATTTCTCTAAAAAACAGTACTATTTTGTCAGCGTTATTAAATATTTATTGGGTTTTGCGAAATGAGTGCTGCTAGATTTAAAACAATATTTAAATAATATAACCATTACTTGCTTTACTCAACCTATGGCCTTATTTATGTGGCGGTTTCTCAGCGGAACTATATTCTCGTAGTTTTTTATGGAGCCAAGGACCAAGCGAGGGTTTATATGGATGGACTCTATCGGTCAATTCACCCATATGCAGGCTTTCTTTAAAGAGGTCGGATATCTCGTTCCTTATTGTAGCCAGTAAAAGAAACTTCAAGATTTTCTTCAATAACTCATATTATAAAACCCCACAGTAAACGTGTTGGTATCTGAAATACACTATTTGAATTTCAGTCAATCATTGAAATAATGAGTATTATACGTGCCCGAGATATCTGAGACTTTGTACTTACTATACCGGGTGTTTCTAGGAGGTGGCTCGCCCCTATAATTTTAAAAATAGGTAGAAAAATAGAGATAGAGAAACGAAATTTGGGAATTATGTACGGGGTTTTAATTTCCATTTCTTGACATAGTCGATACATTCTTATCACATCCGCTTTTACCGGAAATGACTTTGACTTTCGCTTTTTAAATGGGACTACCTGAATATTTTTCGATATTTTGATTCGGGATAGCATTTTGAGTACAACCGCAGGCGCAGCAAATGATATTTTTTGATATTTTTTTTTCAATTTTTTTTTTTCACAAAAAATACCCGTTTGTTCGGCTTATTAGTATAGGATATCAAAATGAAGGTACTTCAATGCTCTTTCGTGATGATTTAGTGAGCCACCTTGTTCCCATTTGGAAAAATTATATTAAAACATAAAAACTAAATTGTGGACCTATAAATGCGCTTAGAAAACTGGGCATACAGTAAAAATTAAAAAATGTGTTCGTATGATTTTTATACAGTAACACCTGAGCATATTAATAACTTCAAAGCACTCTCGATAAAAAAACAAAAAAAATGATAAAAAATGTATGTAAAACCATATTTTTTGATGCAGTTGTAGGTACTCAAAATGTTATCCCGAATCAAAATATCGAAAAATATTCAGGTAGTTCCTTTTAAAAATCGAAAATCAAAGTTATTTCCGGTAAAAGCGAAAGTGATAAGAATGTATCGACTATGTCAAGAAATGTAAATTAAAGCCCCGTACATAATATTTTAGAAATTATAGGGGCAAGCCACCGCCCAGAAATACCCAGTATATAACACGTTTTGAAACAATTAATTTGAGGAATTATGTTCTTAAAACTTTTTGATTTTTATTGATGATTACAATACATGAACGAGATATTCCGATCTTTTCAACGCCGAAATAATGTAATTTAGAAGTTGTAAGATGACAATATTCTGTAGATCTTTAAACCAAGCTTTAAATATGCTTTCTATTAAATATGTTCATGTTAGTATACTTTTTAATCCAATTTTTCTATCTGTTTTGCAGTTATCTTTCTTAAATGTAAGAATATCTGAAATTCCGAAATCGGCCTTCCTCTCTGTGCTAGCTGAGGTAAACATTCAGGATTCCATAATCAAGAATATCCATTCCGAGGCATTTAAAGCAAGCCAGATATCATCTGTGTCCATCGTCAACACCACGATACATCGCCTGCAAACGGGAGCCTTTAGCGGTCAATCTCTAATATTCAATTTCGTATTGAGCAAGTGCATCATTCACACGTTAGAAACGCAAGCTATCATGGCAGCTTTCACCAATTTCACCGTACAGCATTCCATGTAAGTACTCGAAATGCATTTATCCGATTTGCGCGACACACATTTTTTGGAACGTAACAACCAAATTAAAGAGAAAAGGATCACTAGATCAAACTGCATGATCTTAAATCAACTTTTTTGTGATCTCTTGTATTATAAATTAATTGATATTAATTTACAATTATTACTTACAGTATAACGGACATCCAACTTACCGGAATCACCAGCGTTGCTTCGAACTTCCACATCACCGACAACCAATTCAAGACTATCCAAGAAAAGGCTTTCGTCCTCTCGAATTTCAACAGGGTCTACTTCAACCACAACATAATGCTAAACATAGAAAAATCTTTCATCACTTTCGACGTCATCACCGATGATGAAGTACAAGAGGTCACTTTCGTGGGAAACGAAATCCACAATGCACAATCGAAATCTCTGAATTTCATATCTCATCTTCCGAAACATACGGCCATAAAATTCGACGACAACGCTTTCAGCCAACAGTGTTACTGTGATATGGGTAAATGGTTACGCGATCTTTTTGACAATTCGGACATGAACGTTGATTTCGCTTTGGATACTAGTTTTTGCAAGGTTAGCAAGACTTTATCGCATTGTTTTAAACTTAACGAAGGACTAATAAATATGAAGAATTTTACGGAATTAGTGTGCGGCAACGAAACGGAAATATACTGCGAACCATATCATGGGGAAACTAAAACTTTAGATACAACAGCCACTATGTTATTCGATGAGATGGAAGAAAATATCAATAGTAATATGTACATAGGCATAGCTTTAGGGACGCTATTAATTTTAGCCGTGTGCGGGACAGTAGTCATTTTATTGATCAGAGGTGGAATTTGGTTGAAGAGGAATGGTTATTGCATGCATTTTCGAAATATTAGATTGACACAAGGGGAACCAAGTCATGACGATGAAAGAGTGATGGTAGACTTAGAACGAAATGGACCTAAATTTGACGACAACGAACTTACTCCAGAACTGTTAATGAGATTAAGAGAAGCTCTCAATGATCCCGACGATGATATCAAAGAACAGGCTAGAGAACGTATTGAAAAATTATACGAACGCTATATTACCTCAGACAGTTACACCAACAATAATCGACAAGATGAAGAGACACATCTTTACGAAGAATTGGGAAATTTGCAAAACGGACACGGGCATCATCCTAATGAAGTTCCGGAAAGTCCAACTGATCGTATCAAATACATGGAGACGAGATTTTGCCAGGCGAAGATGGCTAATCAACGACCTACGCTTGTAGGAGAATACTCAGAACCAACAGATGCTACCGTCCATCTCTATTCCGAATTAAAAGAGCATAGAAACGACGAAGAAAGTGAGAAGAAATCCTCGGTTAAATCGAATGAATCTGGCAAGATGGCGTTGCGACCTCTGCCGGAGAAACCTAAAGATAGAAATGTTGCGGGACCTTCGACTAAATATTAGACGTAAAATTTAAGAAATAACGATATATAGAAACACAGAAAAGAGAACGAATATTGTGCTATTCTTGTTATTATTTTCCATAATTAATCGTTTGTTATTTTCGTTAGATATGTTGTTTACTACAGCGAATACGTTGTGTTTCGTAATTGCCATAGAGGACTCTGCGATCCACTTTCGTCTCTTCCTTATATTGGTTTTTTTTTTCAGTTCTCGTACGCCATTACTTGTTATACTGTGATAATGTACAGTAGGTGATCGTAAGAGTTATTATTACTATATGATTAAGTTTGTATATTTTGTATTCATTATTAAGAACTGTACTACAAGATATGTAAGAGAAAAGTTACAAGTAAATGTTTTAGTACTTTTATTTCTATTTTGTCTAGTCCTTCCTTGAATAGTGTTTCTGTTAATATCATCAAAGCTTAACTAAAATAATATGCGATTCTTTGATAAATATAAAGCAATATTGGAGTTTTAGGCACTTTATAAGGCTGAAATTACTAATATGAAATTACTAATTAATTATAAATAATTTTAAGTTTCACCCTGTATTATTAATAATATACCCTAGATGATGTAGTTCTTTGAAATCAGGTTGTTAAGGAGCTTTCAAAAATATAAAAATATACAGGCTGTTTTATTAAAAATAAACATCATGGACTATGCTAGATTTTGTGCGAATCACCCTGTACATTTAAATGTATGTCTAAAAAGCGTACACTTGAATTTACAAGTTGACGTGTCCCAGCGTTTTTATAATTTTCTAAAATAACGACACAAACAATTTTATTCCATAAATGGTTTCCACACTGTATATACATATAATGGGTTAAGTTAAATCTGATATGATATACTGGGTGACATGGAAAAGAAGTAACAAATTATAAGTTCTTATTTTAATTTTAAATGTAACTGTATTCGTTTTTTTTTTTGTAATATTTTCATTCGGTGTGAAATTTAGAATACGCTGACATGTCACATATAATATTGTGTTTGCAAATGGCTGAGAAAAGTTACTTCTTACAGCTTTTGAACACATATTCATGATTATTTTTTAAAGTTAGTTATGTAAGTAGTACGACAAAAACATTTAGATTGTCATCTCAGATATCGTTCTATTTGTAGATCAAACAGGAATCAATTAAAAATCAATTTATTCCTAGAATAACTTGATTTTCCAGATATATGATAATAAAAGATAAGTACTTACAGGTCATAATATAGATATGCTACTAGTATATCAAATTATGTATAAAAAATCAATCATTACTGTCATGTAAATATTAATAAGATTGACCAATATGCGTGTTTGTATCAAGTTCACTAATTGGTATCAGTTCTAAGCAACTATTTAAGTTGTAATAGCACCTAACACATAAGAATATACAAAAGTATTTTCTTAGTAAATAAAAAAACTTTTTTCGAAACTAACGAAGTTAATTGCAATATTTTAACGTAAATGCAATAGCAAAATTACAAAAAGAAAATTAATTAATTATAATAAATGCCAGAACTGCTGGTCATTACGATTTCGACATAAGATCGCTCTTCCAATAATTTCCTGCAACATATTGTCCAATTGGTGCATACTGTAACTTTTCTGTAATTTTCTCTAGTTGTTGGAGTTGTAGAGTAATCTTTATGTTTCAAAATTATCCAAATGAAAAATTTTATAGTCTCACATCAGAGTGATGGCTTTGGCCATCTAAAGGGCCTATTTGCTTCTAACCATTGGTTCTGAAATGTGTTGTTAAGAAAATCCACTATTATATTATTATGAGGAGCATCTTCATCTTGCTGAAAATAAAAACGGCATTGCAAATAATTTAGTTTGCAACAAACTCCAAATATTCCAAATATTATTTGGCACATTAACTGGCAAGCTGGCAGTTTAAACCACATTACCTATCAAACACTCAAGTACTGTCACCCTCATTATTGTAGTGTATCACCTACAATATAATAATTACGACTTTTTCTTTGATTTTCCATTAACAGCTTGACATACTGTTACTACAAATTAACAAACTAAATAAGATGAGTGTATTAAGAAAAAACAAAGTTAAGGCAATTTGAAAGTTCGAAAAAATTTTCTACGTACATTTACAATAACTTACAAACTGTTATTGCCTCGCATTTTAGCATATTTTAAATGTTCGTAGCGAATCAGAATATTACAAAACGCAATTGTATTTGAAAATAAAATATTGATGTTAGACGTTTAAATTGGGAATTGAGCAAAAGCTTGGCGGACTTTTTAAAAAGCTTACACCGCATATTTTTAAATATCAAGAAAATGTATTATACGATAACTTATGGTATGTTACTTTATTCCCTTGTCATTCGGTATACATGCCGTCTCAAACAATCGTTTCTCTAATCTATGCTGTCGATGAGACGGGCATATTTACTGTGCCCAATAAGGCGTCTAAAATAATATCAAAAAAAAAGGAAAAAGGTAGAAAGAGAGAGACGGCCCAGGATAACAATTTGCTTTAGTGCTATTTTAATATTATGTCCTTGTTCTTCTGGTTTTTCTAAAAGTAAAAGAAAATTCTCTTTTTGAATTATGTAGCTTAATTCCAAATTTCGTTGTTTTGCCACATAAAACTAGATGGATGCAACCGGACATTTCTGTAGAATGGTTTGAATATTGTTTAAATCATATTAAACCAACTGAAGAACATCTAGTTTTAAAATATTGTTAGCTAAAAAAAAATGGAATATGTAATACCACCCAACATGCACGATTAACTCCAACCTTTAGACGTTACATTTATGTTTCCTTTGTGGACATATTATTGGCATTTTTCGTATAACTAGATCATGCCTATTCCAAAAACCCAATGAGAAGCACTGTGAAAAAGAAAAAGACAGGGCCATCAAAAATGGTGACTCCTTCACCATCTTTTTAACAACTAAAAAGATACAAAGCAGCAAAAACAACAAAAAAAATAAACGGTGGCGGAGTCTCTATAAATTATTATCTTAATAAATGGATGCAATATTATTAATTATCAATTTTTCCTTCTTTTTACGTTGTCTCAGTTCAAATTTCACTCTATTTCAATTTACTCTCTAAGTACGGCGCAAAGTGAAATTTGTCAAATATTTATTTAAGAAAAGATTATGGGATAAATTTTAACTTCAGCTCCAAATTGCCCTTTGCTTCTACAAATTATATGAGTATCAAGGACTATGGTTGTTCTGTTAGTGCAGTAATATTAAAAAAAAATTAATGTAACCTCACCCCGAATTTTGCGATGTAATCCATAGTTATGCAGCCATTATAACTGATCTCAGTATTTAGTTGCATAAGTCTACGTAACTAAATAATACACTAACATCTTTGAACGTTCAAGATGATTTTAGGACAGTGTAATAATTAAAGCTCTGCTATTGATTAACTCAAGATTCTTTAAAGCTTGGTTCATCTAAATATTTTGAAGTTGTCTAAAAAGTGCAGTCTAAATTTATCAAATTAACGGGGTGATATAGTACATATGTATACTGTTTTAAATATCGTTATATAGCCGTACCAACGTATGTGTTCCTACTAATTTTAATGTAATACATGTTTCTTAACTTAAATTAGGTTTGGCATCAATTGCCTAATTATTTGTGTAAACAAACCATACAGCCGAGAACGTAAAAAGTACGACATTCCATAATATGTCAAAGCATCATTCTTAATCACCTGTCTTATCGGCTCTTCCTCCGGACGCTTTCCACCTCACTTCTTTATCCTTCAATAAAAACACTTGGACGTAGTCCAAGTTATTTATGTTAGGGCGACATCGGATATTTCGAAGATATTTCTTTCCGCGCAAGAAACGAGGCGCAATGCATTACATTCCCATCAGGAACAAACTGGATGAATTTTCGCCGTCTAACCGTAATTAATATCAATTAGGCGTTCAGAGGTTAGTTGGATATGGAAGTCGAGAGACTAGCAAGTCAGGAAATACAAATCAGTTCGTGTCTTATTGTCTAGAGGAAATCCAATTACGCCAATTTAGAATAATTTAAACTGGATCCAAGTGTCCATTGGCTACACCATACATTTACTTATTTTAATGTATGACACATTTCAACATCATAAAACCTGTTGTATTGGCAATATTGCGCTTTACAATTTTCACGGTAACATTTTAGTATTAGCATATATTATAGCTTATTACAGTAAGAAGTTATAAAAGTATACATGCATGTTTACCTAGTAAATTAGGAGAATATGCTGATATAAGAGACAAGAAGCGAGATGGAGAATAAAGACGCGAGGAAAATGAGGAATTTGGGTAACCACTTGCTTTGAAATGATTCAAATTTAAATGGTCTGCTCATCTGTTCAACCACATTAGTTGTAAGTGTGCTAGAGCTAGTCTAACACGGGCGAAAAGTTTAGGTGGTTATCTGTGAAATTAGGTGCAACTTTGTGAAGTTACAAAACCGTTGCGGTTGAGTGAATTATGTGATTACAGAAAATTGTTAGAATTATGTATGTACGTAAGTTAGACTCTTTTTAATTAAATGAAGGAGATAAAAATGCAAATAAATATAATCCCAGCAATTTTAAAAGTACATATATTGACAGAATATAATGTTTAATACACACAGTTATTGCATTATTGAACCTAATAAGTAACACATTAATGTTCCTTCAATAATTTAGAGTATCTTCTAATTAAATGATCAATTATGAATGTTTTGGAAAATTACTGTAAATGTGCAATCTTTTCAAAATCTATTGGTATATATGTATACTTGTGCAGTTGAAACTGCTCTTGTTCTTTTTCTCACTTTCACATGGTCTTAGCACTGCTTTGGGATATTATTAAACTTCATTATTAAAATCTAATTAAATATTTATACAATCCATTCATAATATTCTGCATATATCCAATGATGTATTTTAAAGGTAATTTATGAGAAACGATAATTTTAAAGTTCATCTAAGAGATGAAACGAAAACTAATTTCTCTGAAATATTGATTAGGGTCATTAGGAAATATAAATACAGGTAATAGAGGTAAGCTTTTTTTTGCGTTGACGCGATATTATAATACAGACCGCGAAAATTTTAAACAGGGATTCGGTGTCATCTTTGACATGATCTCTGACACCTCCGACACGATTTCGGAGCAGGATCTAATTTTCAAAATGACGATCAGAGTTAATAGCTTCAAGATTAACGTTTTGTGGTTTGTCAGGACAAAGTCCTTCCTGTGGCTTCTTTCTAGCAGCTATTCTTGCTGCTCGTTTGTTTTTGGTCTTTGTACAACCTTCCGTAAGTTCAAAGACTTTAACTGGCATTACTATCAGGTTCATTAAATGCACAAGATCGTTACTGGAGCACTTCTATATGACAATGCATTGCAAATGCTCTCTCTCTCTCTCTATCTATGCCTTAAGCTAATAATAAATTAAGACCTATCAGGGAAGGCGCTTAGAATCTTAACAAAATAGAACTTTGAAGTTGATGTTGGTTGATGTTGGAAACCCTATGGCTTATTAGAAACGCAACCTTCATCTAGACCTAGCTATTTCCCCAATTGTCACAACCTGCGACACAGTTCACTAGTACCATGCTTTCAAAAACTTTCCTGATAAGAGATGGCCATGATTTTTTTCTATGATTGGTAACAGTACTACAATGCGTCACTTTGACACTTCGTTGGTTCGTATGTCACCGCGATGTTTAAAACTTACTTTTTAGGGAAAATGTTTATTATATAAGTTAAATTAAAAAGTTATAATACTACTAAAGATGATGCTGAAAGTGTTGTTGAAGACAGAGACAAACTCTACGCTTCATACTCTCAAAACCATTTACAAGGTGTTGTGGGGTTATATCAGCACAGGAATCCGTAATAGCATTGCGAAGTTCTGCGATTGTATGATGTCTGGTCTTGAAAATGGTATTCTTCAAATATGGAAAAATAAAATAATCTAAAATTGTCAGATCGGGTGATCTTGCTGGAAAATTAATAATTTCTGTCATCGAAAAATTGTGCTAAGAAAGCAATTGTGTATCAAGTTCTGTGCCGGTGCATTGTCTTGTTGAAAAAATCCTTCTGTCAGCTCGTCATCATGCAGTTCATTAATAAAAGGCTGTAATAATTGGTTTTGGTATACTTTAGTAGTTTCATTAAAGAACATAGGCCCGATAATCTGTCTCCTTGAAACCGCTTGCCAGACACCTATTTTTTGTAGATGTAGTGGAGTTCCTACGAATTCATGAGGATGTTCTGTAGACACATTCTCATATTTTGTTTGTTTAAATAACCAGAAAGATGGAACCAAGCCTCATCGGTAAAAGCATTTGTCGAGAACGTTGTCATTATCTACGTTATCCAAGAACCACTGACAATACTGCGTTCTTGTACAGCAGCGGTAAAAAGTACCCAACCGATGCGAGTAAGAGCGAAGATATCGATGGACACCCCTTACTTCACCTTACCGTCGAGACCAATACATATTTTCTTATTTAGCAGCCCACGCTCGACGGGTGCACATCGTCGTTTACAGCAATATGTGTTTTTCGTATACCAGCGAAAGAAATGCAAAACTTGCAAGTGTATTGTTTATTTGTGAGATTCATTCATTCATTTGCCCTCGTCCGTTCGAATGGTTGTATTACCTATATTATATACACATTGTATTCGATGTATACATTTTAACTTTGAGTTTTCTAATGAATCAACATATTATCTTGAACGTTAGGGATTTTGTTTACTAGCTTTCATATGACTTTACTTAAAAGTGAACTAGTTATTTAGCGTTTAGAATTACTATTAATAATGTTAATTAGCGTCTTTAGTGCTTTCTATTAATATAGTCTTAAAAGAGATGCTTAAATTTGATGTTACTTTTTCTTTAAAAATATAATATGGATATTATTCCGATTGCAATTATTTGAATATAATCGCAATGCACAATATTAAAAACAAGTAGGTATGTATGTGACAGCGATTATTTAAAAGACAAAAATATGTGTATTTCGAGATACTGTTTATGAATATATAACATTTGGATTTATTATTGTAAAACGAGATAATACGATTTTCACAGTAATGCAAATAGCAGGAGACAATAGGGAAAATCAATGCGTATTTGATGGTTTAGGTACCAAAGAAGGTTGAAACAGCATAAAGTTTCTAAGATTGAAATGTTAACATTAGCGTGTGCTGCTAAATAAGAAAATATGTATTGGTCTCGATGGTAAGGTGAAGTAAGAGGGGTGTCCATCCATATCTTCGCTCTTACTGGCATCGGTTGGGTACTTTTTACCGCTGCTGTACCAAAATCTACCTGGGTAAGTTCATGAACTGCTTGAATCTTATATGGATACAGTTTTAAATTCTTTTAAAAATGGTGTGGCATGTTCCAACTGACAACTGAACTTGTTGCAACAGTTTTGGAATAGACTTTTTAGGTGAGTTGTCCATTCTTTGTCGAATATTCTCTATGCAAGCTGCCGTTCGCTTTTTTTAGGTGCTACGCCACCAGGTTTATGAGTTACTGCACCTATTTCCTGAAATTCATCTATGCAAGCATGAACATGACTTAGCAGCTGTGCATACGTAATCGGTAGATTAGGAAACCGTTGTTGGAAATCCTACAAACACTGATTACTGGAATAAACCCATTCTCCATTATCTAAGTTTCCACTAGTTCTAAAATAACTTTCAATTATAAACTTTTTGTGTTGTAACTCCAACATTTTAATAAAAGAATAAACAATCAAATGGAAATTTTCTTAATTTAAATTTGTCACTAACAGTTGTCAAAACTTGTGTATAGTAAAAACTGCAGTATTCTCAATCTTAGAAAGAAAATATTTAAAAACAGCCTACTCTAATCAGGAAAGTTTTTGAAAGCACGGTATGACTCTGCACTGGACAGAATAAGAATCTTGACGAACTTAATAGTCTCTGCAGCCGATTTAGACATGTGCAGGTCACCACCTCGCCTGAAAACTAGAGGAGTACCATATAGCAAAACATCCATACAAGGATCATTGAAATCATAATAGCATAGAGTTAAACACACACTGCTCCTATAAATACATGGCGGCTTGCTTTAGTTTCGATAGTTTCTGTAACAGTTGATCCAGACCAGTAGAAGCCACCACCTTGCCTGCAAATCAGAAGAGAACCTTCATCGAATGACTAAGGAATCAATGCACGCATTTTAATCAAATACTAAAAGTCCAGGTTTCCTTAAAGACAAGGATACCTGGAAAGCACTTGGCTGAGAAAGACAGATTCTTCCAAGCAAGAGAGAAAAAAAGTTATCTATAAAGAAGCGAGCACTGACAGTGTTTCGTCACAGTGTCAGTAAAAGTAACAGATAAATAGCAAAGCTATTAAATTGGAATCGTAGAATTGTGGATTGTTAAAGATATATGAAACCACTGGCAGTTTATTTAAGCGTACAGAGCGCCCAAAAAACAGCAGTATGTCCAATTGCAATAGTAACGAAGCGTAATTGTAGAAAAAAAAACGACAGCACCGGGAATTACAGTCGAAATAAATACATCTCGTGGTAAACCAGTTAGTTTGACAAGAGCTAAGATACTTACCATGCGAAAACTCTTACTATGCAAGCAACTAAAGCAAAACAGTATGGGCAAGACAATATAAACACTGGACTTGAAAGCACCTAAACATTCAGAACAATGGAGTCTCGGTTTAAGACCTTTGGCTTAAAACTATAGATGAAATGAACAGTACAGAGACATTTTGGAGATGAATACTCTTCCATGAGACACACCACCAGAGGAGAAACTTTTGAGTATGACATGGTTTCTGAAAAGCCTTAATTTGAATCCTATAGAGCTTCTGTGGGAGGAACTAAGAGATACACCAACTCTCCAATAACAATTATAAGATGCATGGTCCAAACTAGAAGAATTGTTATGGACAGGACACAAATTCGAATAAACATTGATTTTATAGAGTACTATAGGCTAGCTATGTTGTATGATTACAAAATAGTTACAAATATTGTTTTACGATTAGTATTACACTTGCGATTGGCAATGTATATAAAGGAATTATGTATATAAACGAAGCATATAAAAATATACGAGAAATTTTTGTGAGATACTTCGAAAGAAACGAATGAAATTAGAAACTGATAGATAACAATATCTATTTACTCGCCTGCTTTGCCCGTATTCGTCGCATGCAATCAACGACAGGAAATTAAAATCTACGCCGGTTGATGGCGCCACAAACTCGTAAACATAAAATTGGATGTAGTAAACTATCCAACAGACAGGAGGCCGAATTTGAACCAGCGGAAAATTTTATTAGATACGACTGGTAAACCGACTCTAATCCTTTGAATCTTATTTTCACGCGAGCCGGAAGCCTTACCGCAGACGACTAAAAATAGAAATAAGAAAGCCGTCCAAAAAAGGAAATCAAAGATATTAATAACGAGCAGTGGTGCGGCATTCTGTGCACGAATGGTTGCAGTTGTTTAGGTATGATTCGATATTGGGAATCAATGTGAGTCGCGTTTATTTAGTAAAAGTTCTTGTAAATTTACCCAATAAGAAATATCATCTTTTTAGTCACCGACAAACGAAAATAGATATAATTTGTCTTTCCACAAATTTATATAAATTATATACTTTTGGAAAGTTGTGCGCAAACTGAAATTGTTCTCTATTATTAATAATGTTAAATAATTCCTAAAATTTATTTAATCGTGCATGTTAATCAAAAAATTCACGATAGCCATAGGATCAAAGTTTGCCTAGCTTCAGCTATTTTTCACAAAAGGCAACGAAGGAAAACGAAACTAAACTTATTAACTAGGTATAGCTTACAGTGCAGTGTTGAATCTTCCCTTTAGAATCAACTTCCAAAGCAAACGTTTTTTCCTTTTTCCAATCCTTTTATTAATATGAGCAGAAGCTACGGAAATTTCTGTTGAGTTTAATATCTATATTATAAAAAATATATAAGACATTCATGGCCATTGTATAAGAATTTTCTAGAACTAATATTGTTAGAGATGGACTGAGTCCAGCGCCGCAAAGTCTCAATACATAGAGACGAGAGAGAGAGAATATCCGATTTTTTGTCTTTATGTAGAACCTTGTGTAACTGATGGATGCTGATGATGAGACCATCTTTACATTGAGCAAAGAACTTGATCATAATCAGTTACAGCAAGCGCTGGAGCAGATCCGTGCGTAGTCGGAAAACTGACGCTATTTCGCATTACTATGAGGTTCATTAAATGCACAAGATCATTACTGGAGAACTTCTGTATGACAAATGTTTGTCTTCCACAGGGTTTGTGAATAGCATCCTTGAGCACAAAGTACCTTATGTTTTCCTTTCCGCTTCTTTGCTCTAGAAATGCTCTCTATTTACGCCTTAAGCTAACGATAAATTAAGACCTATCAGAGAAGACGCTTAGAATCTTAACAAAATAGAATTTAGAAGTTGATATTGGGATCACTATGGTTTATCAGAAACGCAACCGTTCACGCGGACTTAGCTGTTTCCATAATTGTTACAACGTGCGACACAGTTCTCTAATACGACTCTGGACTGGATAGAATACCAATCTCGACCAACTTAGTAGGCTCTGCCACAGTCGACTCAGACATGCACATGTCATCACCTCGCCTGAAAATTAGAGCAGGATAGTAGAAACTCCATATAAGGATCATCTAAAACATAACCATATAAAATCAAACACTCTGCTCTTGCTTAGCTTTGATAGGTTCTGTAACAGCTGATACAGACGCGTACAAATCACCATTTCGCCCGCAAATCAGAAGAGCGCGGCAAAACCTTCACGATATAACCATTGGAACCATGCTCGCATTCAATCAAACCCACTACAGCTAAAAGACCTGTTTCCTTAAACAGAAGGAGACCTGGTAAACACTTGATTTGGCTTTGGCTGAGGAAGGAAGAATCTTTAAAATAAGGGAGAAAAAAGCTATCGATCAAAACGGGAGCTCTGATAGTGTATTATCACTGTATCAGTACTAGTTATTAAAATGAAACCATAGAGCTGTGGACTGCCGTTTATTTAGGTGTACAGAGCGACCAAAAACAACAACACGTCCAATTGCAGTAATAACGAAACATAATTTTAGAAAAAAAAACAGCATCGGAAATTATAGTCAAAATAAACATATCTCGTGGTAATCCAGTTAGTTTAATAAGAGTTAAGAGACGTTTACGCAAAGCTAATGCCCAAATACATAGAGAAGAGAGACAGAGAGAATATACGACGGCGCTGGCCAGAAGCATTTTAGAAACATCTCGGTGAGTTGGATCCGGACAGACCACTCACCTAGGGTGAAAACACGAGGCATCCTGAAAGATGAGTACTTTTCAAATCACTATACATCTGACTAGATTGAGTGGGGCTTAGTGGAGTTGAGAGGTATAGGTTGGCCATCAAAATAGTGATGCTCAACCTATACTCCCTCAAGCTTACACGGGTAGACAAACCGTTTCTCAGAGACAAAAAAGTTTAAGAGTTTTTCTTCACTGAAAAACGAGGATCTCAGATATACATTACCGGTTACAGATAACACTTTGTTACATATCACAAATGTTTCCTTTCAGGTAGAAGTTATTCCTGCAGTGTGGAAGACAACCATTGTAAAAACGATTCCAAAAATAAATAACGCCAAAAAGTGTCAGAAGCGAAACTACCGAAATTAGAACAAGGTCATAGAACTGCAGACTGCAAGTTCTTATTAAAAAATCACGTAACCTGTGTTACTAAACGAGAATCAAAAAAGAACGGTTTCGTAAAAAGAATAAGTAAGCAAGTTTACGGGCTAGAATTATAGTATATAAGACTAGCATTGCTTCACATTTGTGTGCTTTTGTTTGGATTCTAACAAATGACGATGATTTGCATAGATAATAAAAAGTTTTAAATAATTCTAAGAGTGATCTATGTGAAAAGGCTTTGACGTCATCAGAGCTTAAACTTAGTTTCTAAGTTCGCAAACTCTGACAGGCTGTATCGATCAATCTATTTTCTAAGATGAAAGAAGGCAGTGAAGTCAGAAAGCTCGCAAGTATCCTTAGTTATGACGTGCTGAAATCAACTAGTTTTTTGACCCCATTCGGCGAAACCTTGATGAATATTTTCATTAAACTCAATGCCCAAATGTAGAAAGCGCTCAGAACTAACTGAGTAATTTAGTTTCCATTGTTAGATTTTATTCTCAAGTTTACTTTTAAGACTTCTTCAATTTTTAGCTCTGGAATGCCCTTGGATCCCATATTAAGAGTACCTCGACCTTCCCAGATCCTTCTAAACTCAAAGCTATTAGACCGATCCGACTGTCGATGTAGATGTAGACACTAGTTTTCTTCATGGCCTTGTTCAAGTTTTCTATGAGGTATAGATTGTAGTGTTCGGACCATGACTCCAAATCTTATAATTTGGTGTCTTGGATCCATCTATATAGCATACGACGAGCAAAAAGTTTAGCATATTGTCTAGTTTGTCGTGGGAAAAAGGCTACGAGAAAATTTGCAATATTTCATAGTCTCTGATCCGTTAACAGCAAAATTGAATTACTGCTGTAATTACTTGCTAAGTTTGAAACTTGAAATTCTTATTCAGATTTTAATAAGGCAACGATCAAATAAGAATAATTTCTGTAATTTTGATCAACGGTCTTATTATTGTAATTATATATTTTCAGCATTATGCTTCTTCTTCACTTCCACATTTTAAGTCACTGTTATCTTCATATATTTTCCGGCAAATCAATAACCGTGTTTAGTTTTATTCTTACAAGCTTAACCGACAACAAGTTTAATTACTGTAAAACTAAGCTGTACCGTACATAATTACGTATAAATTCTCAACTGTAATATTCCGATTTGAATTTTATAGCTAAACTTGTTTGTTACCTTATACCACTTAATTCACATATTCGAAAGAAACTACTAAGAACATAATCTGGAACATTTTTATAGAAAGAAATGCGCGGATTAATTACAGCCTGTTTTATATGTCCAGATATAATAGGGTCTTCGTGCGAAATACTGTATCTTTAATGGAAAAAAGTAGTCAGGCATATATTCTCTTTTCTATAACACATTCTTCAAAAGGAAAATGAGCGTTCTCGTTCTTAGTACTTGGAATCTGTCTTTAAGATCTAAATATAGCAGGTTTCTAGTCCCGGGAAATAGCGGAATTAAAAGTACGATATTTTGCTACGGCTTTTCCTCTACGTTTCGAGATAATTGTATGGTAATAAAATATACAGGGCGTAAGAAATGTATCGAATAAATGTTATAATTTTGTTTATTTATAGTTTTACAACAAAAAAATTAATACAAAGTAGATTAGATTGTTGCACTGCATATGCTGCCTTTACTTTTTATATTGTTTCTTCTTGGTACTGCTACTATGTTAACAAAACTTTCAATGAAAATAATGTCGCCTATAAATTAGATTGTAACAAATGCTATATCGGTTAAACTAAACGATATTTAAAGAAATAACTTCATAAGCATTCATTAAGTAAAGATTAGGATTATTCAAAAACACAATTAGACACATTACGAAAATTTAGAATGTAATGTTGAAATAAAATAGTTTTAAGCAAATTTTAATGACAATCATGTCCGCAAACCAACTGGCATACCCATCTGTTATTTACAACTCAATAAACTTAATAATTGTGTTCCTTATTCACAGTTCTTTACACTGCAACGGGCTTTGTTACTGCCAATAAAATATTAATAAATAAACAGCATGAATGGTAAGACAGCGGTACGGTGTTATAACCTTGTAAGCTAAATAATGTAGCATTCCAAAGTAATGCGTTTGTGTACAAAAGTGGCTCTCATTTTTATTCGCAAATGTAGGATTATTAATACTAAGCGTTCTCATAATTTATCGTGGATTGTTTTTTCTTGTTTAGTCGGCTTTTAATTCCACTCATTGCCGCTTTTTGTTTCGATTTCTGCTTTGCGAAATATTTACGTGCAAAGCGGTGAAATATCTGTATTTGAAGGTATTTTTTTTGGTATGATACTTTAAGCTTCATTAGTTACAACTTTTTCTGTTCATTAATTCAGCAGATTTATTCGGTTAGCAATTTGTTTCGTTTAGATGAGGAGATATTAAGTTCTCTTAGCCCACAGTTTACTGAGACTATTAATCTTATTTTTGATTTTCCGGAAATTCTGTTTCTGCAAGATATGTAACCATTGCGAAAGAATACTATATAAAATATTCATAGGAACTAGAAGAAACTATAGCTCGAAGTAAGTTTTGCTTGGAAACTAAACAAGCAAATTTATTAAAGTTAGTACTAGAAATTAAGATAAGGAAATGTCGAAAAGTTAGTCAAAACGTTTCAAATCACGTTGATACAATCCAAGTACTTATGTATTAGATTTATTGGATAAGTGGATTAAAATTAAAGACAATAACGTTAACAAACCTTATAGATATATTTGCTGCGGTCAGTTTGATAGCTGCTAGGCAATCTCGACTTATTTCCTAATATTTTTTAGGCGTCTAGTTTGGGGCCTACATTCTCTACCACCAATTGTCTGCAATGAATTTGGGGGTAGTTAGATGATTTTGATTAAGAACAAAACTCGAAAATACGTTACATATGTCACAAAGTAGGTTTAGAAAAGTAAGGAGCACACAAGACCAAATATTCTCTGTGAAACAAATACTACAAAATGAAAGTATTCTTAGCATTTATAGACTTGGAAAAAGCATTCGATAAAGTACCAAGAGAAAGATTATTGAATATACATATTAAGAGAAAGAGGTGTCAATGGCAAAATAAGACGATTAATACAGAAAACATATAACAACGTGCACAGACGTGGAATGATGTTATAGCAGAAATACTGGGAAGGAAAGGCAAAACATGGACAGAAGCGAAGAACATGACAAGGAATAGAAATGAGTGGAAACGGTTGTTATGGTAGAAGGGATCATGGATTATATGTAGATGATTTTTGCAAAATTTTATTGCAGTAGATGAAACTTGGGTTCATCACTTTGAATCAGAGTCCAGAGAGGAAGTGCAGTTTCTTCTCTCACCCCTCTCCTCTCCGCAAATTTCGAGTCGCCTCATTTGCTAAAACAATCATGGCCACGGTTATTTGAGATTTTAAGGGGGTTATTTTTGTCGATTTTTACTACATGGGTATACTTTAATAATGCAGATTTAATGCCAAAAGTCCGGAAAGCCATCAACCCTCCTATTCTCCTGACCTGGCTCCTAGTAACTACCATTTACCCCAAAAAAAGACATCTTCCGGGAAATGATTTTTCCGACCATGAAGAAGTGATGGCGGTAAAAACAGGATAGACAATTTTTGCTGAAGAAATCTTGACATTTAAAAATCAATGCATAAAATGTTTTAATGTTTCTGGGAATTATATTGGAAAATAAAACTGTTTCATTCTCCTCAGATGTTTCCTTCTATGTTTACTTATAATAATTGGTGATTGTAGAGGTAAACGGGGCTCCCTCCTGGGACCTTACGGAAGGACTAAACTCGAAAAGGGGCGTGTCAAAAGACGCCTGAAGGATTTTTCTGTGCCTTAGGCTAGGTTTCCTTGCGATTAGATGCTAAATTTTCCCGATGTTTTCAGATTAGTCGGAAATTCGCGTTTATCTCCCGAACGGTTGACGCTACGCCAAAACTATCTATGTCCGAATATATTCTTCTCGGCGAGTACTTGGATATTTTCGGGAAATTTTTTTTCCGATTAAAACTAAAATCTTTTTGCGTCGCGGCGGCGGCGTCCGATTTAGCGTCGCCTTGCAGGTCGTCTCCAGCGAATTGCCCATGTGAACAATATCGATCGTCAAAATTTCAAAATTCCAACGCCCTTCTAAACGGCTTATTTTTTTGATTTTCCTCTGCCAAACTCGATTTTAGAAAATATATTATTCATATACGCGTATATAAGATACCCTTTTCATACGAGCGCCGGTGGCGTGATGCTTAGGTATTCGTCTTCGAATCGGTACTAGGTTCAAACCCCCTTCTACGACGTATCTGTTTTTTTTTTATTTTGTTTATAGAGGAATATAGTTAAAATTTATTTTTCATTTACGACAAGGAACAAAAAATAAAAAATAGGAGTTACTGCGAAAATATTCTATTTTTAATTAAATGTATAATTAAATAATATTTCATTATTTTTTTTACTTTAACCTACACATGCTCACAGAGGTAAGGGAGTCTTCTTTGATACCATCTTTTTATTTCCACAAATATATATTTACGAAAACAATAATGTACAAACAAGAAATGAAATAATAAATTATTACGACGATTTCCAAAATTTCAATGTTCCAACGCCTTTCTAAACCGCTTATTATTTTTTGATAATTCTCATCGTTACTTATACTAAAATCGTATATAGTTCAGTGTATTATCGAGATTATACTACATATATATATCTACATATTTTCGAAAGAGTCAAAAGTCTTTTTTTTTTGCATACATTTTTTTTTATTTCTCTCCAGCGTCTTTAAGGGGGTCAATTTTTTTTTCTCCGCTCTCCAATGTACAGGGGAAATTGAATGTCAATATTTTAGGGAACGATTTTTTAGTCTATTTTAAAAAACAAAACTTCATATGAACGTGTGACCTAAACGTCTGTCAAAGTAGGCAGCTGAAATTCCGTACGAACGCCACTGGCGGAATTAAAAAAAATGTGGAACAGTCAATAATGCCTCTTGATACATACATAGTTTTACAGGAATTAATGTAAAACTATTTATTTTCGAAAACTTTATCACCCTGTATCTCAAAAGTTAAGACCTTTAGGTCATATGTTCATATGAAGTTTTCTTTTTATCATGACGAGTAGTATGCGATCCCGCTACGTCAGCAAAAAAAAAATCGTTCCCTGAAATATGGACATTCATTTTGGAAAGAGCCTGTATAGCGGGTTTTATTAAATCAAGACGGCCATACTCCGCTCTTTTACTTATAATAATTGGTGATTGTAGAGGTAAACGGGGCTCCCTCCTGGGACCTTACGGAAGGACTAAACTCGAAAAGGGGGTGTCAAAAGACGCCTGAAGGATTTTTCTGTGCCTTAGGCTAGGTTTCCTTGCGATTAGATGCTAAATTTTCCGGATGTTTTCAGATTAGTCGGAAATTCGCGTTTATCTCCCGAACGGTTGACGCTACGCCAAAACTATCTATGTCCGAATATATTCTTCTCGGCGAGTACTTGGATATTTTCGGGAAATTTTTTTTTTCCGATTAAAACTAAAATCTTTTTGCGTCGCGGCGGCGGCGTCCGATTTAGCGTCGCCTTGCAGGTCGTCTCCAGCGAATTGCCCATGTGAACAATATCGATCGTCAAAATTTCAAAATTCCAACGCCCTTCTAAACGGCTTATTTTTTTGATTTTCCTCTGCCAAACTCGATTTTAGAAAATATATTATTTATATACGCGTATATAAGATACCCTTTCATACGAGCGACGGTGGCGTGACGCTTAGGTGTTCGGCTTCGAATCGGATGGTACTAGGTTCAAACCCCTTCTACGACGTATCTGTTTTTTTTTTAATTTTGTTTATAGAGGAATATAGTTAAAATTTATTTTTCATTTACGACAAGGAACAAAAAATAAAAGAATTAGGAGTTACTGCGAAAATATTCTATTTTTAATTAAATGTATAATTAAATAATATTTCATTATTTGTTTTTACTTTAACCTACACATGCTCACAGAGGTAAAAAGGGAGGCTTCTTTGATACCATCTTTTTATTTCACAAATATATATTTACGAAAACAATAATGTACAAACAAGGAATGAAATAATAAATTATTACGACGATTTCCAAAATTTCAATGTTCCAACGCCTTTCTAAACCGCTTATTATTTTTTGATAATTCTCATCGTTACTTATACTAAAATCGTATATAGTTCAGTGTATTATCGAGATTATACTATATATATATATACATATTTTCGAAAGAGTCAAAAGTCTTTTTTGCATACATTTTTTTATATCTCTCCAGCGCGTCTTTAAGGGGGTCAATTTTTTTTCTCCGCTCTCCAATGTACAGGGGAAATTGAATGTCAATATTTTAGGGAACGATTTTTTAGTCTATTTTAAAAACAAAACTTCATATGAACGTGTGACCTAAACGTCTGTCAAAGTAGGTAGCTGAAATTCCGTACGAACGCCACTGGTGGAATAAAAAAAAATGTGGAACACTCAATAATGCCTCTTGATACATACATAGTTTTACAGGAATTAATGTAAAACTATTTATTTTCGAAAACTTTATCACCCTGTATCTCAAAAGTTAAGACCTTTAGGTCATATGTTCATATGAAGTTTTCTTTTTACCATGACGAGTAGTATGCGATGCCGCTACGTCAGCAAAAAAAAAAAAAAAAAAAGAAGTCCACTCAACGACTTTGACAGGTAAACATTGAAATACCTAACAAAGTTTCCTCTCTTCTAAAAATTACGAGATTTATTTAATATTTGTACCTTAACACCTATACAGTTACCCGTAAGGACGTATTTGTTACTGTAATACGTAATCCGACAGCTTTTAATATACCTAATCAAGGCCGTTAGAAATTTTTTCTTTTAAACTATTTACACTGCGAGAAAGCGCGCAATTTGAATATTATGGAATAACTTAAAACATGCTGCCTCTCTAAATTTACAGATATATATGTCATGATAAACACATTTGTCAATATTCTATTAGATACACATTTCACCTATAAATAATATATTCCGTTATTATTAAATAAAAAACTTGAAAGAAATATTGAATTTTAAGCGTTCATAACTTCATTACGTAAAATAAGTAAAGAAATACTACAAAATTTGAACTGTCAAGACGGACTTTTTGTTCTGCGTTTACATCGAGATCATGAGTTGTTGATTTTTCGGTAAAACATTTTGTGATTGTCATTAAGATAATATATACATATAGTATTGAGATTAATTAAATAATCGTAGATATAACTGCACTTTACCAAATAACTTCATTGTATCTTAATAGATGGCAGCATATGTGAGGTATACATGTTTAGTGCAATCTATCAAGCGCTCAATTTGAATATTATGGTATTTCTGAACACATGTTATCTCTTCAAAAATATAAGTATATACGTCATGTTAAAAACATTTGTCAATATACTAATAGATACACATTTTACCTATAAATAATATATTCCGTTATTATTAATAAAAATAGTTGAAAAAATACATCAAACGCGAAACGCGAAAAGTCAAATTGTAATCGTCAAAACCTCATTACGTAATATAATGGAAAAAATACTACGTGACGTCATTTACTTATTACCAAAAAAATATATTTCAAAATTAAATACATTAAAATACGTCTACGTACAAAATACCATCTTTAATAACTAGAGCAATAATCATTAGGCGGCCCTCATAATAAATCGTTGACGTTAGCGCGTCTGCGATCAAAATTTGAACTGTCAAGACGGATTTTTACACTTAGAAGGTTATAGGGTTTATTAGTTCTTTTCATATTACTACCGGGAAAATTTAATTTCTTCCCAACGATATTAAAAATATTGATAATAATGATGACTTAAATTCATAATTCAGCAAGTATACAGGGTAACTGCTAATGAAGCGACCATACTTTACAGTTATGTAAAATAACGAGCGTTTCTACATAGAATGCCATTGATTTATTAAAATAGTCCGTGAAAAAAATCGATTAAAAATAAAATAAGTATGCACATTGCTTTCATACTGCTCAATTCGTATAACATTTTTTTTTTTTCATTTTAGTAGTTCATTAGCTGGGACACCTCGACATATTCTGTCGGGTTAAGATTAGCGGAAATGCTGGTCGGTGGGCCGGAAGAGTTCAGTCTAAATTCGAATACTTGGGATGGGTCAGCTTAGACCAAACTCGAAGAGTTTGGGTGGGGTCAACTAGTTAGGGACAATAATGGATGAATTCGCTTCGTATGTTCATTGTAGTAACTGTGTAAGCTATAAAAATAAATTCAATGCAGGCAGTTGAGCTAAAAAAACATGGAATTATGAACTCTTGACGATGAATTTTTATTGTTTATATTGAATGGAATCGATTGGTACAACTCGATATACATAACAGAACTTATCATTACATACATCAAAGTCCATTCGTATGCTTTTATAGATATGTAAACATTTTTACGACTTCATTCATAACATCTTCGCGAAAAATCAATTAACCAGATGGACGCTGCCGGAACATTAGAGTGTAAATATTATTACATCGTCATTATATGAAACTATTGTAGGACGAATTCGACCTATTTTTACCCCCCGTTAACTGAAATCAATACGCCAACCGTCACACCATCCAATCGTCCATCCGCTGAAGCATTCATCAAGAAAATAAACATGTTTTAGTGCCGTTGAGGCAGGTTTAGCGTTAACCTAAATCGTAAAACCGAGAGCGCGAAAGTCGCTAAAAGCGACGTCGCGTCGACCCCGAGTTACCAAGACGACGATCGGCGTCAAAACAGTCAAGAGGTCTTTGTGCGATTCAACGGCAGCATGTGTACAACACCGGCCACTGACAGAACAGCGCGAACCGTCGCTCGATATAGATCGCCAACAATAATATAAGAGTGGTATAACCTCGCAGTAGGCGCTGCTCGAAGAAAACGCGGGAGAAGCAAAATAGAAAACAAAAAAAACGAACGCGAATTGACCGCACAAATTACGCGCGTCAGTTACTTCGATAATTACCGTTTCTATACACCCATTCATATGGAAAAACGTATGAATTGCAAATTATAAACGTATCGCTTTGGATTTTTTCAACAAATCATATTGTGACTGCAGTACATACATGCTCGTCCAAGTGTCAAAATAGGAATTATTAACTCGTTTGAGTAATAGGTAGTAGTTATTGTTCCGTTTCGACTTTGAGTTAAACGCGAAGTCGTTAAAATGTAAGTGTTTTTGTGCTTTTGAGCTGTTGCATTGTTGCGAACACGTATAATAGTTTGTGTGTGCACGTTATCACGATCTATGCAATACAGCGTATATTGCGTTCGAGGAGAGTTTATGAGGCGTTTCATGGCTTTAAGATCGATTAAATCCAGATAAAATTTTAAAAATCGACCCTGCCGTTAAACGCCAGATAAGGGTATGTGTTATTTTGTTATTTTTTATTTACTTCTCTCACGTGATGGTTAATCTGATCTACGGTCGCAGTGAAAAATGCTCGTAGATCACGTTTATTCCACTGTAATTCCTTTCTAGTAGTCAATTAACTTTAATCAACAATTAATATTAATGTACATAATTTAATTTTATATAAACTATAAGCTAACCCTATAAGCTAGGAAATCATCCAGTAGCTGTACGATGTTTTCAACTTTTTGTTAAGAAAAATTTAAAAAGAAGTCTATTAGCATTTTAGGTTATCTTGCATGTGTTTCATTTGAGGTAAATTTATTGAAAACATTCATATACGAGAATCTTTGCCAATTGTTAAAAACGTAGCCACAAGCTTTCTCACATTTAAGTTTACGACGAAGACGTGTCTACGATTTTATGAACCTTCAACTGTCAATCTTTTTACCATCGGGTTTTATAGATCTTTTCAATTATTTCAGAAGTCGTCACAATCGCTATAAATGTCATCTTGCAAAAACCGCAAACGTTACGTGTAAATTTTATTTCGCGGATTTATATAAAATTTGAAAATGTGGTATTATTTATTGTTATTAAATATTGCAATCCATGGGAATACCGGTATTAGGCAGCTAATATATTTCTAATATTATAACTAACAGATGGACATCATCAATATCTACAGTTAGTTACGAAAGTTTTCGTACGTGTAGTGAAAGTTAAGCTTCATTAAAGCTCTCTGTATGTTTTCTACTTTTTCACTTTCTTTACGATGCTCCTGTAATGTCGTAGTTCTCTCAGTCAGCTGACTTAGTATGTAGTTCAGCTTCTTTACCAATAATTTTGGCTAGTACAACAATTTTTGAGCAGTTATATAATCAATTCACTTATCCCAATAAAATTATGTTTAATATTGGAAGATCTCTTTGTAAATTACCTAAACTGCTAACAATCTGAATTTTGATTTGCAAAATCACTTCACCAGTTTTTTTGTCGGGCATCTGGCTCATTTCTTTGGACCTGCCAGTTTCGCAAAACTTCACACTGGACAGATCGCTTTTCCACTTTAAAGTGGCAGTATTTTACAGTATTAATTGAATATACGAGATGTATACCGATGATGTCATCGACAGTTTGTTTGAATGGAACCCCGGTCCAACTTGGAAATTGCTAGACAGATCGGGTTTTCAGTTTCATTTAATATATTGTCACCATAATAATAGAATATATAGGAAGAATCAATAAAACACAATATACAAAATAAGAATTACAAATTAGAATAAATTACATCGCTGTCCAAGGACCAGTTGATAATGACTCAATCGGCGAATAAATTCATTTGTAATATTTTTGGACTACACCAGCCACAAAGAGAAACCTAATAGAGTAATATCTAGTGATTTAACAAATAATACTAGACTTTCCAAACCAGGGGTAGAACTGTGCCGAATCGACAGCCAGCCGCCTCGATACTTTCCCCACACTTTCTCCCCTTCTCTTAAAGTGAATAAGTGCTTTAGGGAAAGGAGAACAGTGGGTGTGGTACAAATGTCGAGGCGACCTGCTCTCGAATTGGCGCAGTTCCCCATACCAGGGTGACTTGGATTTTTTGCGTTGTATTGAAAGGCAACACTGTTCTCATCAAACACCATTTGTTATTGGATTATTATCAATGTTTGAGGAAGCTTACATCCTTTACCACAAAATTCAAGCTTGATAAACATTATGGGGACTTTGCACCATCAGAATGGCTTGTTGAATTTCTATGTGGTCGCAAAATCATCACAAACTCACAGTTGTGGTCACTACAC